>OU795038.1:84967181-85503463 GCA_917208275.1 Patella pellucida | reverse complement strand
AGTTTAACGTTCTATACTGTTGTCTGTTCTTCTCCGACTGGACTAATGAAGACGGACAAACGTTATACAGAGTGCTATGGGGAAAATTGTTACAGGAAAGCGACGGTACGGCCTACTCTTATATCGAATTTCAACTTTCAGGGGATCTTTTATGTGTACACGGAACCTCGGGTATTTGTCCCATAAGAACGACTATACATTGTACGTTGCCAGGCCAACTGGCCTGAACCAATCACAATGAAGAACCACGTCGGAAAGTCCCGATTAACTCTCTCGGCCAACTTAGGGTCGAACACGAGACCTCAAGCCTATACCATCTATAAACAACCATTCTGAATCGGAAGGTTCAATCTTTGACAAAACCGTTGAGGCACTTACCCATCAAATTGCCTTATCCTTCCACAGCAGGCAAGTTAAGGACGCTATCAAACCTTTCATAGATCAAATCGTCCAAACTGAGATTAAAAAACAAGTCGCTCCTCTTCAAAAAGAAATTGAATCACTAAAATTACAGTTAGCCTCCAGTTATTGAAATAAAAATAAACCGTGGGTCAGTCCCGAAATGACCTAGTTGTGTTGAGTAGACGTCAAACCCCATTTCTCTCTTTTTCGCTCGCTATCAAAATAAAACGGATCTGTATTTGAATACAAATACAAGTATCCGGAAACGCAGCTGTCCGGACCTTCCACATGCACTTCGGACATATATTTTTTCGGTATATGTTTGGCTGGAAAAGAAACGGGGGATTGGATGGCCGAATGGTTAGCACGTGTGCGCTGTATCATAAAGCCTGTCATTGAGTCAACTGACGTGGTTTCGAATCCACGGATGTATGCGACGAGGAGTAGCGTCGCCTGTCCAGCCTCGTGGGTTTCCTCCCGGCACTCCGGTTTCCTCCAGCTGCCAAAGACCCCTGCGCGCAAGCGAATTATTGAAATAGAATTAAACCATATGTTAGTCCCGAAATGACCTAGTTGTGTTGAGTAGATGTTAAACCCAATTTCTCTCTGTCTCTCTCTCTCTCTCTCTCTCTATCTCTTTCTCTCGAACTTTAGACATATTTATTCGGTATATGTTTGTTTGGAAATGAACCGGGGGATTGGATGGCTGTATCATAAAGAATGCCATTGAGTCAACCGGCGTGGTACGTGAAAAGGAGTAGGGTCGCCTGTCCAACCTCGTGGGTTTTCTCCAGTTCCCTCGGTTTCCTCCCACTGCCAAAGACCCCTATGCGCAAGCGAAACATTGAAATACAATTAGACCACTATATTATGTTAGTCCCGAAATGACCTAGTTTATGTCGAGTGTACGTTAAATCAATTTCTCTCTCTCTCTCTCTCTCTCTCTCTCTCTCTCTCTCTCTCTCTCTCTCTCTCTCTCTCTCTCTCTCTCTCTCTCTCTCTCTCTCTCTCTGTTGATTTAGCTAGGTGGTATGTCCCTTTACGGGACGTGAAGTTAGTTCCTAACAATGATAATTATGATGTAGGTATTAAAGTATTTGTTAACGAGATATCTCACCTGTTAAATTATATATCTACATACTTATTGACACGTCACACAGTATAATCTACTTGTAGGTGAGATATATCAATACCTATAATTATACTCTACTCGCCAGGTAAATCAGATAGGTTACAGACTGGTGTTGATCATTGACGTAAGCATCAGTACTGCAACTATAATAATTTTAGCTAAGAACAGGATTGGGCAACACAGAGATGGGGTGGGGAGAGAGAGAGAGAGAGAGAGGGAGGGATAGGGAGAGAGAGGGGAGAGGGATGGCGAGAGAGAGAGAGAGAAAGGGAGAGAGAGAGAGGTGGAAGGAGGGGGAATGGAGAGGGTGGGGGAAACAGAGGGGGATGGAGAGTGAGGGAGAGGGAGAGAGAGGCATAGAGGAACGGAGAGGGGGAGGGATAGAGAGACAGGGAAGGACGGAAGATAGACAGAGAGAGAGAGAGTGAGAGGGGTTGGATGGATGGAGAGAGGGGGGAGAGAGAGATGGAGAGAGAGAGGGGGGCGGTAACGTCCTCTTAACACAAACAAGATCCGTTACGTACGAACATGTGGTTCAATTATATTTAAATAAGCTGTTTCCGCGTAAGGTGTCTTAAACCAACCCCACCTCTTATCACGTACAAGCGCCGAATCGGAACCATGCCACTTGACTCAATACAGACCCTTTGATTCCACGTGCACGCGGTAACCACCTAATAAGGTAATTCCTTACAATATGTCTGATTGGCAACATGGCAACATAGTAATACGTGTAACTAAGACTAAATGGGGTTAAAAGCGAGAATTTCATATGTTTTAAAAAAAGTCAAAACATAATTATTTCTATGTCTTTTTGTTCATCAATAGGTTATCAACTCACCATTATACAACCATGGGCATTTTTCCCGCCCTCAAAAATCAGTGACACAGGAATTAATAACATAATTACCTCCCTTGTTTTCCCATTGCCCTCCAAGCATTAGCCAACTTCAAACGTTGGAATTTGGAGTTGGAAATGATATTTTTGCCAATTTCTCAGCTGGCAATAGTGTATTATAGGATTAATAGGATTAATAGGATTATTCTTTAACAGGGTAGGACTGTTTATAGATACAATCTTTTTTAAATATGACATTAAATTATATATAAATAATAGTTATCTTATTTTCCAAACATTTGGTCCAACCACTAAATTATTGTTATATTCGTTTTAATTCGTCAACAATCGCAATACCTTGCAAACGTACAAACCGATCTTCCTCAACGAAAGTGTAATGGCCAAACATTTGGTCCACCCAGCATAATGTATAATCGAGATACGGCACAATCCGTCTCCAGTAGCATTGTCTCGCAAACATACCAGTCCAACCTGCTCAACGAAAGTAAAATGGCCAAAAGTGAACTGTTGAAAAACAAGTCTTCTGATTAGATTATGATAGCCAGATTTCTGAGGAAAAACAACATGGCTAGTTAGAAATTATCGACTATTGGGTTGAGTAACTCCAAGACTCATTAATATAAATCTGGTCTAGAAATAAATATATTTAAAGGCGCCATGCTTAAACAGCGTTCGTCATTCCAATTATTATTGTAATGAGAACACACAACTGGTTGGAATGAATGAATGAAATGGGGTTTAACGTCCTACGCTTAAGCACCTAACCTGGGCCAATTGAAGACGGGCATACGCCAACAGTGTGCTATGAGGGAAATTTTGCCCGGGCAGCGGCGCTACGGCCTACTCTTATATCGAATTCCAACTGCCAAGGGATCTTTTACGTGCACTCCAATTTGTACACGGGACCTCGGTTTTTCGTCCCATCCGAACGACTAGGCAGCTGTCCTTGTCAGGCCCTCCTTCTGCATCACTGACAAGGGGAAATCACGCCGGAAAATCGAGATGAACTTTCTCGGCCAATGCAGGGATCGAACACTCAACCTCCAGGCTAGCGAACCAGACAACTGGTTGGAGAACGCTAGATCGAAGACGGTTCTTATCATTTTATGACGTCATATGTGAATTGTGGGTTAGGATAAGGGTTAGGGTTAGAGCTAGGGCCTGCAGATTAAGTCAGAGTCTCGAGATGTGGACAGGGCGAGCCCTAACCCTAACCCTAACCCACAATCCAATTGGTTCGACACAACTGGTGTACTAAAACAAAATGTAGACCAAGTCTTAGTTTGTCATCGGTTTCCTGAGCCATCGGATCCCTCCTACAACTCGTGTACTATAAGAAAAATTGAGCCCAGTCATCGCTTGGGTCCCTAATACGACTCGTGTACTATAAGAGAAATTGAGCCCAGTCCTCGTGTATTTTTTTTTATCTGGTTCACCTCATAGCATTCGTGTACTTTAAAGGGACAATAACACTCTTGCTGGCTTGACAGGTCCAGATAAAAAAAATAGCCTGATTCTAACTACAAGATGTTTAAGTGTCCTACCTGTTGTGTAAGTTACCCATTACAATTTATCTTACTTGTCCAGAGGGTTCGAAAATATGTTTAAATCCAAGTTGCATTTGAAAGTGCTTACGTAAGGCTATTCAAACCATGTTACGGCATGTAGTTGAATTTTTCCAATTTTTAAAATGAGCTGTGTTAAGATGAAATTTGTATCATTTTAAATTGAAATATTGTAAAATAGTACAAATTGTTGACCAGAATAAAGATTGGAACATATTATTCAGTTACAACAAGAGTGGTATTGGGGCTTTAACAAAAACTAAGCCCAGTTCTCGCGAGTCAACAGTAACCGGGTTATACTCGTAATGGTTCAAAGAACAAACCAGCTATACTATTGTTAATGATCTTTGTTAGTCTGTAGTTAGTACTCACTATCTAATTATATTGTACTATTTTATCAGATGTTGGTCTGTTTCCAAGTCGGTTCTTCGGGGGAGTTTTCCATAGTGATTGACAATGATTGTTCCCTCAGAACAACCATTTAAAGCTAGTGCCAGATGATTTGTTGTTGCTTGTTTTAAATTTGCCATTGTGCTCGAGTTCCGTTCGGGGGGTTGGAATGGCCTAGTGGTCTAGAGTGCTGCGCTTCGACCTCTAGCTGGCCGGTCACCTCTGGCTTGCGGCTGTGGTTTCGAGCCCTGGTGTGAGCGTATGTGGCATGGAGATAGGGCCGCCTTATCAACCTCGTGGGTTTGCTCAGGGCACTCCGGTTTCCACTAACGCGCAAGCGAATTATTGAAATAAAATTAAACCATTTTTTAGTCCCGAAATGACCTAATTGTGTTGAGTGGGTGGACGTTCCATCCCAAGCAGCAATGGCTTTCAAACCAACCACTGGGGTGGCGCTTGTTTTCCAATTCCTGGGCCTTGATCGTTTTAATCCAACCGATAGGCCCCTGTCCCGTTTTAATCCAACCGATGCACAACCCAGCTTAGGCATGGAACAAAAGGGGCCAAGGCCCAGGGCCAAGCGGTTCAAGTTAAAACGAGAATATTTTTTATCAAATTCCAGATGAAAGTTTCACTCATCTGTGTAGCGGCGCAATTAGTGGAGATCAACCTTGTCTGTGATTGGTGGGAGCTTATGAAGCAGGCGATCGCGTCCGCCCGTAGGCTAATTATACGCCATTCGGATTTCCTATTTGATCAGATATTATGTTGCACACCGTTTAATTGTATGCTACGCATGCGTGTCATTCGAAAGGATAAAAAATAATCGTTTCTTAGCGGTAGCTATAGGGCCCCAGCAATTCTCGTCTGACCCATGGCCCCGCTCCGTTGAAGTTGGGCTTTGAACCGATGGACCCTTGTATGGTTTCAATCAGTTCGATTTGCGCTAACCGACAGGTTGGTGTTGTGTTAAAAAAAAACAACAAACGCGCTCGTGTCTCGTTTGAAATCAATGGAATCATCCCTCGCGTTAATGCCTTCACATACGCCACCTGACCTAGCAACCGTTATACACACCGAATGCCTTGACATACGCCACCTGACCTAGCAACCGTTATACACACCGAATGCCTTGACATACGCCATCTGACCTAGCAACCGTTATACACACCGAATGCCTTGACATACGCCATCTGACCTAGCAACCGTTATACACACCGAATGCCTTGACATACGCCATCTGACCTAGCAACCGTTATACACACCGAATGCCTTGACATACGCCATCTGACCTATCAACCACTAAACGCACCGAATGGTTTATCATTGCTTACCTGAGAGATATTGCCCTAGCAACCGTCTCGTTCTTCGCTTATATAATATAAAAACCAAATGTTCTTATACCCCGTCTTGAAAGATAAATATTTAAACGATCGATAATGATCAATATGACGTAGACCAGACCACGAGTTATACTAGTAATCATTCACATGTTTAAATTAAATTAGCATCAATTTCTGTACCACAACCGTTTCTGGTGGGTGAGTTAGTGTAAATTTACACGTAGGAAGGTTGTTGTACTAGAAATATTTCCAAGGCCCTGTTTCTCGAAAATTTAACTAAAGATAAAATCCAGATTTTAGTAGATACTTCAATTTTGATTAGCTAGCCGCTAAAATCAATCTAATATTATCCAATCAAATTACTAAAATTTGGATTTTATCTTAGTTAAAATTTCGTGAAACAGGCCCTGGGTTTACACATAGGAAGGTTGTTATACTAGGGATATATCTGGTTTCAGAGGTATTATATATTTTCATGTGAAAAAGGTTTGAACTACGAACTCTACTTTGCCCTTGTACGTTTATCAATTAATATAACCAGGCCCAAAGTTCACAAAGCATTCTCAGACTCTAGTTAATTGTTCGCCTTAGTTTAACTAAAATAGCCCTTATAAAACGTTTGTTCTGTTATAGTACATATTTTGATATACATGTATTTACTTATCTTAATTAACTAATTGCTTTAAAGTGGATAAATTAATCTATACTCCAAACCCTGATCGTTCTAATCTCAATGTATTGTCTTATCTATTTAACTTTTCTGAACATCTAATGTAAAATAATTTAGTATTACTTAATATGCATCTTAGTCATTCATTGAGTATGTACCTATATTTGAGTAAGTCCTCAGTAATGTAAATATGTTAATTTATATCAAGTTTTGTATTATATGTTTAACCCTTATCATGTACATGTTCAAACATTTCTAGTTTAATTATTATTAAGATATTAAGTTGGCGATAGCGACTGGGTATAAATATAAGAGACGAAATACGGACAATTATGTTCATTCGTTAATAAACCCAGTTCGACGTCAAATAATTATTACTTATATTTCTTATAGGTGAGTTAGTTTATTATTGTGTCGCCTAATAATTCATTTAGTATATATGTTTATTTTATGTATAATATTATGATGTGAAATAGTTTACTACACATATTCACATGGTATAATAATACTTTATATCCGCTTATTGATTAATATAATATTACGTTCTTCATGCATAATAAGACAATGTGAAATACCTAAGAATTACACTTGGTCAAATAATATATGCTAAAATTATATATTCAATTATTCATTAATAGATAACTTGTAATTGATGTTTAAGTATGATTTCAATATATCTTTATTTGTGTTATTATGTGTAACAAAGTGATATCATTTATAATTTAGGTGCATTGAACTCTGCTAGTTTTGACAATAGATGATTTTGTTTGACTTTCACCTCATATTAAACTGTTGTCCAGTCACGATCTTATTAAATCTAATTAATTCAATATGTCCATTACAAGCTATACATGATCTGTGTACAAGATCCACACGGCTTCAAATGTTTATGCACATGCCGTGACGAGATAAAAGAAACAATTGCAGATATGACCATGTGTTCAACGGGTATATATTGAGGAGTTCTCTGACAGTTAGAAGCGAAGAGCCGAGAGAGCAGGGAGGCTTGTACGAATGTAGGGACTCACCCGAGTCCAACCGCTGCCTTGGCAGAGGGGCAGAATTGTAGATGAAATGTTATATTGTTAGATGTGTTACTGTAGAAGAATAGTACATTTTATATTATGTAGATGTGTTCGTGCTGTAGCCTATTTTTTATAGTTCCAGTATTATGTATTGCTGTTTACAATGTATTCGTGTTGAATGTATGTAACCGAAGCTGTTTAGATACCCGATGTAAATAAATCCTTTATCTACAAAACTATTATCTGTTATCACTACGATTGTGTTACATATGTTCATTCGTTAATAAACCAAGTTCGACGTCAAATAATTATTACTTATATTTCTTATAGATTAAAGCTCCTCAAATATTATATATCATAAGAGCGCTGTGTGCTTCGACGTATTAGAGCTACGCACCCCCAGCATAAGTAATCTCAAAATACGTCAAGCTAACACAGAAGAGCACGCTCACAGTTCTTTTAATGTATCAAATGCATCAGTAAGAAACTATGAGAGAGAGGTAGGGAAGTGGGGTTTAACGTCCTTTCGTCACAAACTAGGTCATTTCTGGACTAGCATATGGTTCAATTTTATCAGAAAACGGTGGTTGGACAACCGAGAAATCGAAATCTCGCCAGCTGACAATTCGGCCACCCAAGACCCCTTCTGGAGGTCCCGTGCCCAATCCCCGTGTTGGCCGAAAAACTTCCTTTTAAGTGGTGCAGGACAGAAGATCTAACAAGGAACAGCGTGTAGTCGTCCAGATAGTACGGAGAAACCAGAAATGTGTACACGTTAGCGTCCACGTAAATGAAACTTGGCAGTTGGAATTCGATACAAAGAGTAGTCCGTAGTGCAACTGTCATATGTCTAATGCTGTATTCGTTTCTCCTCAGTTTTATGGGAAATACGACTAACGAATTGCTAAATAGCGTTCGGTGCTAATAATACGTAGGGCGTACTGCCGTGGTGTCATTGTCTGATCGAATCTCCAATCAATCAACGTTTTTTTTTTTATCAATAACTTATCATTCAGGGGCCTGTTTCACGAAATTTTAACTTATGACAAAATCCAAATTTTAGTACATACTCAAATCTGATTGGCTAAGCGCTAATATCAATCTAATACTATCCAATCGAATTACTAAAATCGGATTTTATCTTAGTTAAAATTTCGTGAAACAGGCCACAGATCTTACTTTTGTTTCATTCTTCAAAAGCACGTGCGGTTTCTTTTTGCCCCCCCCCCCTTTTTGCTAAATATCAGATATTTTTATTTATGACATTTATGCTGTCCCCAATTGATGTTTCGATACAATAAAATCTTATCTATGCTAAGCTAATTGACCGGTTTTGAGTGGACCTTAAACCCCATTTCTCTCTCTCTCTAATTGACCGGGCCGCTCATCGACAGCAGACTTTATCTATTTTTTTACTTACATCATAATGTACGATAAATTGTTTTCAGATTGATTATTTTACATTTGATTAGGAAAACTAAACCAATATAGACCATCAACGGTATATGTAGACACATCCCTAGCTTGAATTCAATTGGAAATACTGAACAGAACTGAAACGTCTTTGGGCTTATATTCCTTTTAGTAATTTAGATTTCACAAATGGTGATAATGGATTTCAATAATCCTTGAAGGGATATTGACAGCCATGTTGATTTCCCACTTGTGCATCCTAATGTTCTGTACTGACTTGGCTACTGTAGACGTAGTCTCTATCACCCAGACAAATATTCTACGTTGAAGACTAGGGGGGTTCTGTGTGACCGAGACCACTGAAGTCGTGTTTTAGGATAATTGAACTACGGCCTACTCTTATTTCGAATTCTACGTCTTAAGTTTTATTTAAATGTGTGTGCGCCAACGTGTACACTGGACCTCATGTATGCCTACTATCTGGACGACTAGACACTGCTCATTGTCAGACCTTTCGTCCTCCACCACTTTAAAGGAACTTTCTCGGCTTCAATCCCAGCCCAGGGCAAGAACTTTATCGTTGTAAGTGAGAGGGATATTTGGTCTCCCGTCCGATCAATCAGGTTTCCCCGAGTTCTTCGGTTTCTTCCTGCAGTAATGATCGAAATCATTCGCACGATCTGTGCCAAGGGCCAAATTGAAAAAAAGGCCTCAGGCCTAATTTGCTACACTTGTAAAATGACGCGATTACTATTATTATTATTATTATTATCAACATGAGATTTTCTCTGTTCGATATTTTGTATATATATCTTTTATCTTACTGTTGTAGTGTATCTTTGTATATATGTTATGATATAATTTTTGTTAAAGTAGTAATTGACCAATGTCCGAATTGATATCTCACTAATCTTTCAAGTCGTTTAACTGTTTGAGTTTATACTTAATGTAACGATATATATTACGTAATTATAGTTAACACGAAATTTTGCTATGTCCATATCTTCTTCTGTATTTAAACATCTGTTTCTTATGTGCAATTTAACATTATATCAAATATTATTATATAATTATTTTAATCCTAAGCTTGTATATATGTTCTGAATTCTATTGTAACTTTAGTCTTGGTGACCGGCTCACCCTAGCGATACCTATCTCGTTATTGTGACCGTTAACCAGTTTTGGACACTCATTATTAAAAGTACAATTTTTACTATTTATCTGAGTTTTCGTCGTAAGTGTTGCAATAAGCTATAACCCCCAGAAAGATGCACTTCGTCAGTACTATGGTTGTCATTATTTGCTTGATAAAGACGGGAGAACCCTCGTCGCTGAAATAAACTCTTCAAGTAACTTGTATTCCATATAATTGTGTCATGTGTTTTAACATGGGATTAAACACGGAACCTCCAGATGGAGGGGGGGGGGGCTTGGGTGGCCTAATGGTTAGCGCGTGTGCGTTCAGTCATAAGGGCTGTGATTGAGTCAACTAGCGAGATTTCAATTTCTCGGTTGTCCAACCTCCGGTCTCTGAATATAACCTTTATGGAATTCATTAAGGTATACTAGGATTTCGGTTGCCAAACAACATAAATAAGGCCATTTTGGTGATGGAATAAAAACTATGACGCATGTATTAATATGTGCGTCTGTTTTCTTGCGTGAGGTTGGGCTAGGCCTAGAAATGCGGTTGTCTTTAACAACGAATTTTAATTGTTTTAATGAACTTGAAAACCACAGATCTGAGAATTCTATGGAAATCCTAATTACCACGAAACATCTCTCAGTAATAAACAGTATTTGTATTCCATAGAATTGTGACGCGTGCATTGCTTTGAAAGCAAAGTCTTATATAGATAGTCGACGTCATTTTTGCTCCGATTGAACTTTGACCTCCGTGATTCAAGATAGCGGAACCGACATCGAAGATTGGTCTATGCCACTTAATAATAATAATAATAATCGCGTCATTTTACAAGGGTAGCAAATTAGGGCAGAGGCCTTGACTCACACATGTTAAACCATCGGTCAACCAACTCTCTCCAAGCACGGGGAAAAACGGCATTGACTTCAGCCATCTCAACCCCCGGGTCATTAAAGACATTGACTTCATCAGTCTCAAACCTACGGGCATAAAACGAAATCAAACATGACATTTTATAAAATTAGGTTTGCCAACCGACAAAAGAGGACTCAGACATGTCACCTTTAAATCACAGGCCTTGACCTTATCAAACGTGACATATCTCCACGTGAACTATACAAACTAATTACACATCAAACGATCCGAGATATCCCCTCTTTCCTTTTCATCGTTTGACCTTTTATTACCGTCTTATCAGTCTCCCAATAATCAGCCATTTACTCGGGTTAGAGATGGCGGCAAACAGACAGCGGTATCCGGATCGATAAGGCTTCCAAGGTGCCGTTACTTTATCGGCATTACACATTAAACGAGCGCCATAAAACCAGCTTACAACTTTAAGAGTTATTCGGACTTTGCAAGTAATCAGTAAACAGGGGTATTAGCCTACTAGATAGCTAGCACCCCATAAATACAGAATGAAATGAAATGGGGGTTAACGTTCTACCTTTATTACACGACAGAGCCGGTGAATACGGGCTTACGTCATCTAGAGTGAATCCCCTGTTGTACGTGGCAAGGAGTAGGGTTAGCCTGTCCTACCTCGTGGGTTTTTCCCGGCTCCACTGGTTTCCTTCCACTGCTGAAGACCCCTAGGCGCAAGCGAATTATTGAAATAAAATTAAAACATATGTTAGTCCCGAAATGACATAGTGTTGAGTGGACGTTAAACCCCATCTCTCTCTCTCTCTCTCCATGCAGTGTGATAAGGGGGAAATTATTGTACTCTTAACTCTATTTCCAACAAGGGTCTTCGGTTATCGTCCCATCCGAGACACTGGAAGCATTTTCCTCCCAAAACTCACAAAAGGAAAACTGACTGGGAAAATATCCAATCTGATTAAAATACAGATCTATATGAAAATGTGGAGTGGGAGGTCGCGACAGGGGTCATAGGAGCGGCTTTTGTCCTGTTACGTCAGAAATTTAATCAACCAATCAGCGTTGATGTTTCTAGTAGGAAACCGACAGTTCCAAACTAAGTTTAAACTATAATAAATAAAATAAAACGAAACAGGATCTGTGTTTTTTTTTTTATCAGGGAGAGGAATTGAATATAGGCAATGCCTGTTCTCTAATCCCTGTCCAGATACAAATCTAAATAAATAAATTGCTTATAAAAGATTAAAACATTCTGGTGTGCACCCCCACCAGGAAACTTCAAAATTTAATTATGCTATGAGCAAAATTTGGCCCGGACAAGAGATATCGTACGTTCACACAATTTGTACACATGACCTCGGTTTTTCTTCCCAGCCCTCTGTCCTGAGCCCTCCATTCTGCATCACTGATCAACAAGGGAAACCACGCAGGAAAATCTGAATGAACTTTCTCAGTAAATGCAGGAATCGAAGACCTGACTTCCAGGGTAGCGAGCCAGCACCTCACCCACTTAGCCACAGTGACCCCCGAATAATGTCATTAAGACAAATATGGAAACAAAAATATACATTTATTATAAACAATTGTACAGTATTAACAAATCGACAAAATATGTTAGAGAAAATATAGATCTCATAAAAAAAAATATAAATAATTAGAAAAAATATATAGCATAATATGTATAATACGGGTATATATTAATATTTTATAATATGTATGAATTTATCACAAAGCCAAGGCTTTATAACTTTGTATATTTAACTGAGATACAACATTTTAAACGTGGTATTATGTCATACTTCTCAGGGGAATGTTAACTAATGACTCCTGGATAATAGTAAGTGCAGGAGGACTGCACCACACACAAAACAAAAAACTACAAGATAAACCTGCGGACAAGACAGAAAATAGACATTGCAAAAATAAACAATTATCAAATCAAGTGAATGGATCCGGGGGCCAGCCGTAAGCGTCAACTGTGCTATACAATCCCGGGCCTGTTATGGTACAGGCTTCACTAAAATGATTTACAAAAAAGACGATATAATGACATACAATACATTTCAACTTCTATTGATTTTACTTTAAACTTATCGTGGAAAGACATACATATACAATGACATTGCACTACATATTATACCGTTTTTTAGGACTTGGTTTTATTTCATTTATAAATACATTTCAACTTCTATTTGATAGATTTTTAAAATGATATTATGTTATAGTTATTATAAGGCGGGTGTTAACTAATGACTTCTGTTTGATTAATTTTAATAATGATATGATGTTATAGTTTTCAGGGGGATATCACCTAATATCTTAACACGTGGACAAAACACAATAAATACAGACATTACAAGTATTAAACGACAAACATATGAAACAACTTATTTATTTTTTACTTCATATATTAAATTCAACCCTATCCTATCCTATTCTACCTCCTAGATCATCCTATTTCCCATCCTATCCTGTCCTATCTCATGTCTCATCCCATTCTATCCTATCTCCTCTAATCTCCTCTCTCATCCTATTCTATCCTAGTGAATTACTGACGATATAATCAGATCTTGTACTAAATAGATTGTCTTCAAGTACAGTACAAACAAGAGAATTTATAATTTAAATGTTATACAGATACATGTACTGTTAACTTCAATAACATTTACAATTTTCTTTCTGATCAACGACTTCACTAAAGTTCATAAAGACGAGTTGAAACAATAATCAGTCATAAACAGTAAATGTATTCCAATCAATGCCAATTTGATTTCTTCGGCCCAGTAATAAGTTCAGTATATCTTGCGGCAACCTATCACATTTGTAATAACTGAAAGGATTCGTTCCTTCATTTCATTGATTTCATTCATTCCATTCATTTTATTTATTTACAATGCCACTGCACAGTAAAATAAAAGCCCATATATTAACTAAACATATTATGTTCAATGGTGGTGAGCGAGACATAGCGTAATATATTGATACAACAAGTGGACGTAAACCCGGATCCTCTATTAGTATATTTATTACGCAATGTTTCGGTAGAGACCCTTTACACAACTTTAAAATACACATGGACTATCCCCCTAGTGTATTTCTTTTAACATTAACAAAAAATTTCGGCCATCTTGCATAAATAACGTACGATGTATATGGAAGGGTGTCGCTGCCAATATTAAATGCTCTGCTACGATGTCTTTTCCATTGACCCGTTGAATATATCAATTATTTCCTGCCCCATCAGAATTGCGCATGATAGTTTTTATAGTGTGCCAGCTTGATATCGTGCCGTGCCAGGTTTCCGTATATATGTTAATAAGTCACGTGATATCCTTCATTTGCATATGAAAGTATATGCTGTGCGAAATACGCTATGTAGAAAGCGTGAAGGACAAATGGGATGTGGCAGAGCGCATATTATTATGCAAAATGTAATGAGAGAAATGTAAAATGTAGGCAGGTCAAAAAAGTATTTTCCCCTAAAACATTTTTTGTCATTTGACACTTAACATTTGACGTTTAACATTTAACTCTTGTCTTAGAGGTTTTTTACTTTATCATTACCGGTACCGGTATTAGGACTTTGTACATTGTACTTTTTACATATAATCAATGGAAATGACATTGTAGCAGAGCATTTAATATTGGCAGCGATACCCTTCCATATATATAAGGCATGGTGACTGCGTCATCAATATCAAAGAATGGCGTCACAGCTGTAATTTGTACTAATATAATCTTATACAGCTGCGAGCCCCCCCCCCCCATCCCGCCACTTTAACCCACACCAATACCATTTGAATATTAGAAGCGTTTAATAAGAGTTCTAAGAGGTAAGTTAAGGTCCACTATGCACGGCACACTTCTACTTCGACCAGAGATCGGACGACCTTTTAATTCGGTGGTTCGACTGGCTCCTGCAAGATTTCCAAACGCTTTCATAGGTCCTTTAACAAACTCCTCTTCCATGGGCGGCGTTGGTGATTTTAGGGGTTTGAACTTTTGAGGGATATTCCACTTTGGGAGTCTCATCTGATGTGTTTCACTGTTCCTGCTTTCACTATGTGTACTGAGGATATCTGGTAATGGAATTTTATCGAGGCTGTTAATATGTAAAACAACGTTGTTCCTCTGTCGAATCGATTCGCTTTTCAAAATCGTTGATTTCTTTCTTGATATTACTTCGGATTTTTCTGGGACAGATTCAACATTTTTCGCTTTCGCAACTGTAACTTCAGAATTGCGTCCATTGCCACCATCAGGAGCACTTGGTCCAATGTTTAATTCAAGGGTCCGTGATGATACTTTGGAAAAGGCAGTTGCTTGCTGGGTTCGTTTTATTTTAGCGTACGCTTCCTCATCCTGGATGTGCAATTGAGTCCGTGGTGATACTTTAGAAACGACAGTTGCTCGCTGAGTTTGTTTTATTTTAGCGTACGCTTCTTCATCCGCGATGTGCAAACGTATCCCTCGAGTTCTTTTCACTGCAGCTGGTCGAAACTCTCGGGAGGCCTTTGCAGCGATGGGGATACAATTGGGCAAATCGGAAGGCAGTAACCCAGTCGATTTGGCCAGTTTTAAAGATCGTTTCTGTGTTGTTTTTGTGGGCGATCTTGTCGGAGAAAGAGGTGGATGAACTGACACATGAACAACAGATGACAGCTTCAGGGGCAGCATTTTACCGAGTGAAGCTTTGGATAAAAGTTGGAATTCGGAAGACGTTATTGATGAAGCTAAACGATCTGTAGGTGGATGGGGTTTGAACAGCGTTGGCATTGCTTGTTTCTCACATGTTAATTTTTCTGGTGAGGTTTCTCGTGACTTAACAGGTCTCAAGAATAGTGATGAGGATCTTGTTAAAAGCACCTCCGTGCTTGAATCCGATACTTGTTCGGGACGACAACGCGGCATGACGATGACATCGTTTGATAAAAATTTTGGTGCTTTGAGTACAGACTTCTTGTGCCGCGTCTTGTATTTTTGTGTATCGCCAGTGATAATAGCCTTGTTACTTTTTATTTCTTCTGCTGGAGTAGCTACTTCGAACAACAATTTGTTGTTATCTTTATTAGTGACGTTTGAGACATCAGAAGTGACATTTGTGACATGAACGGATTGGGCACTTTTTGTGGAACTGTTAAAATGTACCGCGCCAGTAACTTTTTGCGACATCCTACTTGCAAAATCCGCCTTGTGTTCTTGCTCTGTAGTTATGGCACCCTGACTGGTTTGACTATCATCTAAGGTATGATCGGACATCAATTCTGAAATATGTAGTTTCAATGTTTTTGATTGACAACAGTCTTCAGCAGCAGCAGCAGCAGCAGCAACAGCAAGGTCCATGCAGCATTTTTTCCGTTCTAATGGAATGTCTTCTATCGAATCCTCGTCATCATCACTAACTTTTAATTCGTTCGATTTAAGATCTAGTTTCCCACTGAAAGTTTCATTTACCACATCGTCTACTTTTCCGAAGTCTTTTGCAGTTGTAGATAGATCCGTACAAGACTGCTTTCGTTCTGGTGTATTGACGACATCGTCTACTACTTCATAGTCTTTTGCAGTTGCAGATAGATCCATACAAGACTGTCGTCGTTCTGGTGTATTATCTACGATATCTTCTTCCTCTCTGTTTCTTCCTTCTGTTTCTTCCTCAATTTCATTTACTTTTTTCTCTTCGTTCGTATTATCCGTTGTGTTATAAGCATTGACTAAATATCCTCTAATATCAACTGAATGTACTACGTTGTCACCTAAAGTTTCTGTGATTGACACGCCATCATCTGATGGCACCGCTTCTTTAGCATCAACATCACCAGCAGCAGCAGCGCCACCAGTATCTACGTCCACATCACCAGCAGCAGCATCAGTATCTGCTTCTTCACCAGCAGCATTATCAGCAGTAGCAGCAGCAGCAGCAAGATCTATGCAAGAGTTCTTTTTTTCTATCTCAACATCTCCGTCTTCATCATTATCTACATCTATATCTGCATCACCAGCATCTACACCAACAGCATTACCATCATTAGCAGCAGTAGCAAGATCTATGGAAGATTTCTTTTCTTCTATTTTAACATCTCCGTCTTCGACGTTTCCTTCGTCTTTATTCTCTGGGGCAGCAAAATTTGTGCAGGAGTTGGTTCTTTTTATCTTAATGTCTGTTGCGCCGCCTTCGGCTTCAGCGAAATAACAGTTACGAGAAACGTGATCCTCCATTATCATAGAATGTTTTTGGAAATGATTATCAGGTGGGATTGAAACTGGTTCCAGGGATAGCTGATCAATAGTTTTAGCTGAATCCGAATCTAAATCCAGGGATTTATTCTTTCGCTCCAGAATGAATTCATCTGATCCAGGATTCGCACAAGAGGGAGTCCGCTCTTCAAATTTTAACCGTGTGGAGCTGCATGTTGGGGTATTCCCTAAAAATGATCGAGAGTCATCAATTGGACTAGCTCCACCAGTCAGCTTATCAAGGGCTTCTTTCAGAATCCGTATCTCTTTACGTAGGATGACGTTCTCTATCTGGAACCTCTCGCACCTTTGTTTATTCAACTCGACCTCGTCCTTCAGTTGGTCCATAAACTCACCCAACGAGTTATTCAGGCTGATACTGTCTTCATATTTCCTCTCAATTGTGTCAGAGAACCTGAAAATATAGACAAATGTACTCGTTTGAGAATTCGGAGTTGAACGGCCAAATGCTTAGCGCGTGCTGATACTCTCTCTCTCTCCCTCCCTCTCTCTCTCTCTCCCTCCCCCCCTCTCTCTCTCTCTTTCTCTTTTGGATGGGCAAATGCTTAGCGCTTACACGCTGTACCCTAAGGTTTATCATTGAGTCAACTGTTGTGGATTCGATTCTTCTGTTGTACGTCACAAAGAGTAGGTTCTCCTGTCCAACTTCATGGGTTTTCTCCGGGTCCTCCGGGTTCCCCCCACTATTAAGTTCATCCAGATTTTCCGGCGTGGTTTCCCCCTGTCAGTGATACAGGCCAGAGGACCTGACAAGGACAGCTGTCTAGTCGTTTGGGTGAGACAAAAACCGAGGTCCTGTGTACACATTCGCGTGGGTTTTCTCAGGGTCCTCCGGGTTCCCCCCAACTGCTAAGATTCCTACGTACAAGCGAATTATTGAAATAAAATTGAACCATATAGTAAGTGCAGAAGGAGGACCGCACTACACGCAAAACAAACATATACAAGATAAACCTACGGACAAGCAAGACAGAAAATAGACATATTATGTTTTCCCGAAACTCTCTCCCTCTGTCATTTTCACGTGGGTTAAATATAATTTTACTTACTGTGTTTGATATTTGAGTTGTGATTTAAGGCTGATATTAATACTGTTTAAATATTTCATATGTTCTTTTATATCTTCAATATAAAACTGTACATCTTCTTCTAGATTACACAATAACGGCTCTAAAATAAAACAATATAATTAATGTACACCTCTCTCTCTCAAATATCAATATGTATTACTGTTCATCTCTCTCTCTCTCTATCTCTCTCCCCCTCTCCTTCTTTCTTGCTCTCTCCCCGTCCCCTCTCTCCCCACCCCCTAGATTACACAACGAAGGCTCTATAATAAAACAATATAATTAATGTACAACTCTCTCTCTATCTCTCTCTCTCTCTCTCTAACTCTATCTCTCTCCCCCTCTCCCTCTTTCTTGCTCTCTCCCCGTCCCCTCTCTCCCCACCCCCTAGATTACACAATAAAGGCTCTATAATAAAACAATATAATACTGTACACCCCTCTCTCTCTCTCTCTCTCTCTCGCCATTCCACCCCCTCACCCAGTCCCCCTAGATTACACAATAAAGGCTCTATAATAAAACCAAAACAATACTGTTCATCTCTATACCTCTCTCTCTCTCTCTCTTTCTATCTATCTATCTCTCTATCTCTATATCTCTTTCTATCTCTCTCTCTCTCAAATATCTATATTTATTACTGTTCCCTCTCTCTATCTTTCTCACTCACACTCTCTCTCTCTCCATCTCTCTCTCTCCTTCTCAAATATCTATATTTATTTCAATTATAATGATCATACTAACACAAATGTTTCCTTTCCCAGTTGGATCGGGTTACGTATTCAAAATCTGACTGAATCATTCAGTTGGACCGAAGCAATTAAACGCCTCGGTTAAACCAATTCAAACGTAGGCACCCGAGACGACAAGAAGTCACCCCCCAAAGGTGAGATACAAAACATATCTTAATATGGCATAAGTATGGAAGACCAAATGGGACAATATTCATGATTCTTGTTTCTACATTCCAGTTTGAACATTTTAGACACGAACGCAACATTCTAAACTTATGATTCTCGTTTCTACATTCCAGTTTGAACATTTTAGACACGAACGCAACATCCTAAACTAATGATTCTCGTTTCTACATTCTTATGTCAACACTTCATTCACAAAATCAACATTTTAAACAAAAAATTGACTTTATGTTTCATTTTCGCCGTTTTATCGGTAACTTTTATATATCATTAAATATTAAAATTATAAAATAATTTTCTTAATTTTTCACGACAAAGAAATCAATTCAATGGTTTCTGAAAGTGTCTAATAAAAAAAATCTGAAATTTGAATTCTTGTGAAAATATCTTCTACGTTTCAAAAAGTCTTGAAGTTAAAATCTTGAAATGAAAATGTCCAGAAAAATAATGAATTATCAACATTATTACACCAGAGGGCGCTAACCGAAAACAATTTGGCGACCCATTCGGCTAGCGACCTATTCGACAGATCCAGCTGGTAGGTAACCTGTTCGTTGGCAACCTATTCAGAATAAATTCAACGGTCGACCAAACTCATCTTTTTTTATCAATCAATCAAATTCAACGTTACGTCTATCAAATGAAAGTAGAATATATTATTATTTATCCATTCCTTTAGCTCAGAATAGCGATGTAATTTCGCATTATCTTACAAAATTCTGGACATCCAACTAAATATATTCCGAACGGTATTTAAATAAGCTTTTTCCAAATATTATTAGTAAAAGTTGGCACAGTCATATTAAAGGGGTGCACTCTCATCCTAAACATGGCCAATTTTGAAAATAAAAAGAATTAAAGGGAAAGACTGTTAATGTTAATATGCCCTGTCAAAATTCGGACCATCGTACAAAATTCTAATGATCCAACTAAATATATTCTAAAGGGTAATTGAACGAGCTTTCCAAATATTATTAGTAGAACAAGCTTTCCAAATATTATAAGTAGAAGTTGGCACAATCTTATTAAAGGGGCGCGCTTTCAATTTGAAAGTGAAAGAACAGTGATATTCCGAGTCAAAATTCGGATCATCGTACAAAATTCTGAGCATCCTGCTATATACATTATGAAAGGTAATTAGACAAGCTTTCTAAATATTATTAGTAAAAGTTGACAAAATAATATTAAAGGGGCGCGCTCTCAACCTGAATATAGCTATTTTTTCAATATTCTAAATGTAAAGATAGGCCGGTATTTATTCGAAGTCAAAATTCGGATTATCGTACAAAATTCTGAGCAACCAGCTATATATATTCTGAAAGGTAATTGAAAAAGGTTTCCAAATATTATTAGTAAGAGTGGACACAATCAAACATAGCCAATTTTTCAATATTCTAAACGTAAATATAGGCCGGTACAAAATTCTGAGCATCCAGCTATATATATCCCGAAAGGTGATTAAACAAGATTTATTAAAGTGCTGTGAAAAATTTGCGACGTTTAGGATGAGAGTGCATCCCTTTAACATGATTGTGCCAACTTTTACTAATATTAAGTAGAAAGCTTATTCAATTACATGTACCTTTCAGAATATACATAGCCAGATGCTCAGAATTTTGTAGGCATCAGGATAATCCTAATTTGGACTTCGAAAAAAAACCCACAGGCCTATCTTTACATTTACAATATTGAAAAATTGGCTATGCCCAGGTTGAGGGCGCACCCCTTTAATATGATTGTGCCAACGTTTACTAATAATATTTGGAAAGCTTATTCAATTACCTTTTCGAATATATTTAGTTGGATCGTCAGAATTGTGTACGATGGTCCGAATTTTGACACGGCATATTAACATTAACAGTCTTTGCCTTTAGATCTTTTTATTTTCAAAATTGGCCATGTATAGGATGAGAATGCACCCCTTTAATATGACTGTGCCAACTTTTACTAATAATATTTGGGAAAGCTTATTTAAATACCGTTCGGAATATGTCCAGAATTTTGTAAGATAATGCGAAATTACATCGCTATTCTGAGCTAAAGGAATGGATAAATAATAATATATTCTACTTTCATTTGATAGACGTAACGTTGAATTTGATTGATTGATAAAAAAGATGAGTTTGGTCTACTGTTGAATTTATTCTGAATAGGTTGCCAACGAACAGGTTACCTACCAGCTGGATCTGTCGAATAGGTCGCTAGCCGAATTGGTCGCCAAATTGTTTTCGGTTAGCGCCCTCTGGTGTAATAATATTGATAATTCATTATTTTTCTGGACATTTTCATTTCAAGATTTTAACTTCAAGACTTTTTGAAACGTAGAAGATATTTTCACAAGAGTTCAAATTTCAGATTTTTTTTATTAGACACTTTCAGAAACCATTGAATTGATTTCTTTGTCGTGTAAAATTAAGAAATTATGTTATAATTTTAATATTTAATGATGTATAAAAGTTACCGATAAAACGGCGAAAATGAAACATAAAGTCAATTTTTTGTTTAAAATGTTGATTTTGTGCATGAAGTGTTGACATAAGAATGTAGAAACGAGAATCATTAGTTTAGAATGTTGCGTTCGTGTCTAAAATGTTCAAACTGGAATGTAGAAACGAGAATCATAAGTTTAGAATGTTGCGTTCGTGTCTAAAATGTTCAAACTGGAATGTTGAAACACGAATCATGAATATTGTCCCATTTGGTCTTCTATACATAAGTCTCTCTCATTATGCGCTAGGATCTAACATGAAACCCCATTTTATGTGGGGTTGGGATGGCCTAGTGGTCTAGAATGCCGCCCTTCGGCCTCTAGCTTGCCGGCCACCTCTGGCTTGCGACTGTGGTTCCGAGCCCTTGTGTGAGCGTATGTGGCATGGAGATAGGGGCGCCTTCTCAACCTCGTGGGTTTCCTCCGGGCATTCTGATTTCCTCCCACTGCTAAAGAAGCCTACGCGCAAGCGAATTATTTAAATAAAATTAAACCATATGTTAGTCCCGAAATGACCTAGTTGTGTTGAGTGGACGTTAAACCCCATCTCTCTCTCTCTCCCTTTTTATGTTGTATAATATCATAATAGAACATCGATCTATCATTGCGTCGGACAAGGACAGTTGTCTAGTCGTGTGGAAGGAAAAAAAATCCGATGTCCTGTGTACACATTTGTATGCACGTAAAAGATCCCTTGGCAGTTTGAATTCAATTTAATAGTAGGCTGTAGCGCCGCTGTCAGGGCAAAATTTCCCTCATAGCACACAGTAGTATGGCGTATGCCCGTTTTCATTAGCCCAGTTTAGGAGCAGAACAGTAGGTCGTTAAACCCAATTTCATTTCATTTCATTCCATTTCTATCATTGCGTCTGTCTTGTAAATCCATGTTCTGTTTTAGATTTTGAGTAAAACCTGTGTTATTACAGGCCCGGGGCTGTACAGCGGAGTGGATGCGGATTCATTAACTTAATTTCATATTTGCGCTGTATTGATTGTAAGGTCTAAGTAGTATTTCGAGAACTCCAGTTTATCTTCTTGGAGAGAGGTTGGATGACCAATTTTGATAGTTAGCCCGTGCGCGACGTATCATAAGATCTTTCATTTAGTCAATGTCCAGCCTCGTGGGTTTTCTTTGGGTCCCGGTTTACACTGCTACATACCCCTACGCACAAACCATTTTTCAGTCCCGAAATGACATAGTTTGTGTCAAGTGGACGTTAAACCCCATTTCTCTCTTGTCTTGCCGTATTTTGTCTGTGTGTAGTTTGGTCTTGCTGCTACTAATAAATCATAGGTGGCACGTGGGCGCAGATTGTAAGAGAGAGATAGAGAGAAATGGGGTTTAACGTCCACTCATTATTTCTTTAATTCGCTTGTGCGTAGGGGTGTTTAGCAGTGGGAGGAAACCGGAGTGCCCGGAGGAAACCTACGAGGTTGAGAAGGCGCCCCTATCTCCATGCCACATACGCTCACACCAGGGTTCGAAAACACAGCCGCAAGCCACAGGTGGCCGGCCAGCTAGAGGTTTAAGCGCGGCACTCACTCTAGACCACTAGGCCATCCCAACCCACCGCACAGATATTAAACGTCATGGGATAATGACATTACACAGAAGACGAGACCTCTAACAGCTATCTGTGCTGTTAGAGGTCTCGTGTTCTGTCTTCTGTGTAAAGTCAATATTCCATGACGTTTGATTAGTCTTCTTTGAGCGGCGGGGGATCACGGTGGCTAAGTGGATAAGGCGCTGGTTCGCTAGCCTGGAGGTTGAGTGTTCGATCCCTGCATTGGTCGAGAAAGTTCATCTCGATTTTCCAGCGTGATTTCCCCTTGTCAGTGATGCAGAAGGAGGGCCTGACAAGGATAGCTGCCTAGTCGTTCGGATGGGACGAAAATTCGAGGTCCCGTGTACAAATTTGAGTGCACGTAAAAGATCCCTTGGCAGTTGGAATTCGATATAAGAGTAGGCCGTAGCGCCGCTGCCCGGGTAAAATTTCCCTCATTGCACACTGTGGCGTATGTCCGTCTTGAATTAGCCCAGGTACGGTGCTTAAGCGTAGGACGTTAAACCCCATTTCATTCATTTCATTCTTTGAGCGGCATTTAGCAATTGACATTGGTAATAAACACAAACACTAATATGGAACACAATTACTATTTTAATTAAAGCGACGTTTCTTTGAGGATTAATCTATAATCATGAAGGCGTTACGACATCAAAAAGGAAGGTTAATTGTAGTAAACTCATTTCCCTTGAAACTTTTTTTTTAAATAAATCGATAGGGAATGGAGATCAAAAGTTAACAAACTCCCCCCCCCCCCCAAAAAAAAAACAACGTTTGACAGACATTTTCGATGTGTTTGTGTTGGAGAAATGAAATCAAGAGAGATACAATCGAGTTTAACATTTTATGATTCTGCTCCACGTGAACCAATAAAATGAAAATGAAATGAAATGGGGTTTAACGACCTACTGTTCAGCTCCGACTGGGCTAACACACGCCATACAGTGTGTTATGGTGAAATTTTTCCCGAACAGTGGTGCTACAGTCTACTTTTTACATTACGTGATCAATTATGTACTATTAAGTGACTGTCAGTTTAAAGGTCAATACGCGCCAAGTTCTTGTTTCTAAAGTCATTCGAATGGGACGAAAACCCAGCTAAACCTTTCTAAATATTTCTGTAATAATAATTGGAGTACAGTCAACTCACCGTGATCGAGAATAAAATCAATGCTAGAATCATTCATCCATTCCTCAGACTGAAAGAAATAATTCTCTGAAAAAAGAGAGAAAGAATTATAAAAAATCATCTTCTGATAATTCAGTAAAAGTATAAAATGTTAATGTTAAGATTAAGAGTTGGTGCGGGATCACGTGGCTAAGTGGGTAAGGTGCTGGCTCGGTCCCTGCATTGGCCAAGAAAGTTCATTTCGATTTTGGGCGTGATTTCCCCTTGTGAGTGATACAGAAGGAGGTACTGTCAGAGACAGCTGCCTAGTCTTTCGGATGGATGAAAAACCGAGATCCCGTGTACACATTGGCGTGCACGTAAAAGAACCCTTGGCAGTTGGAATTCAGTTGCTGTCCGGGCAAAATTTCCCTCATAGCACACTGTATGGCGTATGCCCGTCTTCAATTAGCCCAGGTAAGGTGCTAAAAGGGACAATAACACTCTTGCTGGCTTGACGGGTTCCGAAAAAAAGTTAGCCTTATTCTAACTACTCGATGTTTAAGTGTCCTACCTGTTGTGTAAATTATCCATTACAACCTATCTTACTTGTCCAGAGGGTTCGAAAATATGTTTAAATCCAAGTTGCATTTGAAAGTGCTTACGTAAGGCTTTTCAAACCATGTTATAGCATGTAGTTGATTTTTTTCAATTTTTAAAATTAGGTGTGTTAAGATGAAATTTGTATCATTTATTAATTGGAAATATTGTAAAATAGTACAATTTGTTGACCAGAATAAAGATTGGGACATATTATTCAGTTACAACAAGAGTGTTATTGGGGCTTTAAGCGAAGGACGTTAACCCCATTTCATTCATTCATTTTTGCAAAATACAATTGTTTAAATACAAAATGCCTAAATTCAATTCAGAAATTAAATGAAATGAAATACGTTGTCCCTTACCGGGCCTTGCACCACTGACAAGGGGCAACCACGCCAGAATATACAAATGAACTTCCTTATGTACACAACTAGGGATCAAACACGGGACTTCCAGGTTATTGAACCAGTGTCCTACTCACTGAGCCACCGCGGTTCCAAATTTGTCCAGAATTAATTAAAATAACGGACAAATTCCTGAAACATTAACACTTAGCAAAAAAAAATTCATTAAACGAGAATCAATCTTGAAGTGTGTTGCATAATGTCGGTTTCAACTTTCAATTAATCTTTCTAAGGAAAGTTTAAAGTGTAACTCGACATTTATCCAAGCAAAAGATTAATTACATGAGTATTTCTACGTGTTTTTTGTTTTAAGTTTAATGTTGGTTTAAGTTTAATGAGTAAAGAATGAATGAATGAATGAAATGGGGTTTAACGTCCTACGCTTAAGCACCGTACCTTGGCTAATTGAAGACGGGCATACGCCACAGTGTGCAATGAGGGAAATTTTGCCCGGGCAGCGGCGCTACGGCCTACTCTTATATCGAATTCCAACTGCCAAGGGATATTTTACGTGCACTCCAATTTGTACACGGGACCTCGGTTTTTCGTCCCATCCGAACGACTAGGCAGCTGTCCTTGTCAGGCCCTCCTTCTGCATCACTGACAAGGGGAAATCACGCCGGAAAATCGAGATGAACTTTCTCGGCCAATGCACCAATGCAGGGATCGAACACTCAACCTCCAGGCTAGCGAACCAGCGCCTTATCCACTTAGCCACCGTGATCCCCCTAATGAGTAAAGAGAGAAGACCATTTTAAAGGAGAGCAAAACAAAAATAAATCCAGTTATTTCCTTGATTAGGTATTTTTTTTTATTAAGCTAATAGGAAATTTCGCAATCCGACCTGCGCATAGATGTCGTGTAATTTGTATTAGTGGGTAATACTTTGCTGGTCTTTAATTAAAAAGACGCTTGAACCATCGCGCAGTGATACTATAAATAGACTTTTCCAATTTATCTTTAAAAAAAGTTTGAGATTTAACTTAAAAGAAAATGGTTATTTTTATAATTAACCACTGTTGTGTCAGTATTTCCCAATTAGGTAGCATGGTGTGGTATGGAAGTAATTACTGTAATTCGTCTTGCCGTTTGGTTTTGTGAGTCGAGTTTGTTGTCATAAATCTATTTAGGGAAGGAGAACGGTGGCACAGTAGGTATTGTGCTGGCTTACTATAATTCCAAAGGCGTCCGGGTTCGATTCTGGTTCGATAAACGTCTACGGTAGAGTAAAAGGCTTTTTTTTCTATTTATAGTCAGTGTTTTTTTAAGAACTATGAATTAAGAACTAAGAATTAATTTTTATTTCTTCATTTGTTGTCGTATTTCGACATTTGTACACAATCGTGTGATTACATGTTGCATTTGAGGGGGAAGAAGGGAAGCTAGCTGTCTGTGTACAAAATTTTCCATTATTTCACACTGTATCACGGTTAGTGTTCCAAAAATAGAATAGAATAGAATGAAATCGGGTTTAACGTCCTACTATTATGCACCTAACCTGGGCTAATGGAAGACGGGCAAACGCCATACAGTGTGCTATGAGGAAAATTTTGCCCGGACAGCGGCGCTATGGCCTACTCTTATATCGAATTCCAACTGCCGAGGGATCTTTTACGTGCACTCCAATGTCCCACCCGAACGACTAGGCAGCTGTCCTTGTCAGGCCCTTCGTCTGCATCACTGACAATGGGAAAAAATAGGACAGTAAAATCGTTTTGAACAATTGTTTGAGTCTGCGTCCTGCGATCGATGCAGATTTATTTTTGAAAGTTCTGACAACGTCTCAGACAAAATCTGTTTTTAAATTGAATTCGTTTATATGGCAAACCCACCGATAACTGTTGATATATTGAGTTCGTGCATTGGATTCTACTACAGTTGGACTCTTTGTTGGTATCAATAGCACGAGTTGTTATTAAATGCAGTTATCCCCCCTTCACCAGAAACTAAACCTGTTATCTGTTATTTATAAAATGGAGTTAAATAGGCCTACCTGTAAATTCTGGCGGTGGAGAAGAAAGTGTCTCGTCGTTCTCGGTTAATACATCGAGTGGTTTAAATTTATAATTCCATAAATTGTTTCTGTTATTTTTGTTTTTCTCGCTCATACTGAAAGTGAAAGCATATATTTAAACTTACTTATATTATATTGTTGTTTTGTTGGCAAGGCCTACAGAAGGCGGGGATCCCGACAGAGCTGTAGGCTTAGTCCCCCTACCCCCACAATTACTAGGGAGAGGGGTTAATACTTTCATCTAGTGTATCGAAGACAATGTCAATTGTGAGACATGTTAGTCCGAATACTGCCCCCCCCACCCCTACCCCCGCCCTCTGAGTGATAGCTTTGAAGACACTAAGTGCATTGCGGAGGGAGGTTGGTGGGGGGGGGGGACACTGTACACAGCTACCAAAAATAAGTCGATAAGACACTAGAAATTACAATAAACAACTAAAATTCAAATCAAGTAAACAGATTCTTTGGTCATCCGTGCGTAAGCGTCCACTAAATTATCTACACAGTCACTATTAGTGTTTTAAATAAACTTGTAAATATCTTCGCTAATGAAAAGAAAACGTCCATTGAATCATGACTATGTCATGACTGTCGGTATAGACCGGGAGCCCAGAGGGTCGAACCTAGACGAACGAGGTACCAATATCTAACCATAAAGTCATCTATATACTAACCTGGGATATACAGAAATGGGCGTCTGCCGGGGTCCAGTTCATGGGTGTGGCCTTGGCGTCCCATAGAATGACCCCCAAAATGGGTTAAACTCATACATTCGAGGTACCGGTCGAAACCAATTTTAAATGAAAGAGTACATCTCGCGGAGTACTAAATTGCTCATAACAGACGATTTTGACCCTGGGATGGCCCAAACTGACACCCTAAGTATGGACCCAGGGGCTTTAAAAAAAGGGCTGTATTCATACATTCGAGGTACCAGTTGAAAATAATTTTAAATGAAAGTGTATATCCCATAGAGTACGAAATTGTCCATAACAGACGATTGGGCCCCTGGGATGGCCCAGACTGACACCCCAAAGCCGAGGTTGGGTGGGGTGGGGGAAAATGAGTTATACTCATACATTCGAGGTACTGGTCAAAACCAATTTTAAATGAAAGAGTATATCTTACTGAGTACGAAAATGCCCATAACAGACGATTAGGCCCCTGGGATGGCCCAGACTGACACCCCAAAGCCGAGGTTGGGTGGGGTGGGGGAAAATGAGTTATACTCATACATTCGAGGTACCGGTCAAAACCAATTTTAAATGAAAGTGTACATCTCACTGAGTACGAAAATGCCCGTAACAGACGATTTCGGCAATGGGTCGGCTCAGACTGACACCCTAAATATTAACCTCTGGGCTTAAAAAGGGTTATATTCATACATTCGAGGTACCAGTTGAAATTAATTTTAAATGTAAGAGTACATCTCACTGAGTACGAAAATGCCAGCAACAGACGATTAGGCCCCTGGGATGGCCCAGACTGACACCCCAAAGCCGGGGTCGGGTGGGGTGGGAGGAAAATGAGTTATACTCAAACATTCGAGGTACCGGTCAAAACTAATTTGAAATCAAAGAGTACATCTCACTGAGTACGAAATTGCCCATAACAGACGATTTCAACCCTGGGGCGGCCCAAACTGACACCCTAAATATGAACTCCGGGGCTTAAAAAAGGGTTATATTCATACATCATTAATTTCAAATGAAAGAGTATATCCCGCTGAGTACGAAATTGTCCAATACAGACGATTATGCCTTGGAATAGCTCAAACTGATACATCGAAGCCGAGGGGGGCAAACATGGGTTAAACTCATATATTCTAGGTACCGGTCAAAACAAATTTTAAATGAAAGACTACACCCCACGGAAATTGCCCATAGCAGACGGTTTTGTCCATGGGACGGCGGAAACTGACACCCTAATATGCCCCCTCCTCTCCCTAGGTTAGAAAAAGGTTAAACTGGCAAGTTTTGAAACATTTTTTTCCCGTCATTCGCCTTGAATGTGAATGTAGGTGCAGTGTATATCGTATTTGGCTAGAGTAACCATTGTAAGACTATTGGTATAATTTTTGCTCTTTAAATTATTAATAGCATTATATTGTATCTTTGACTAATTATTGGATTCACACATTCTATCGAAATCATGTCTCATGCACTCAAAAAATGAGTGGCGGATTTACAGATACAGTATACAGGCCGACATGGTCTTCAATTTGGAGGATGATGCCCACATATAAGAGTTGGATAGAGAACAAGCTAAAAAGAATGTGGGCATCATTCCCTAAATTGTCAGCCTGTATACTGTATCTGTGTTGGAGTTAGTCCTTTCAGTTGCAGGTACTTGATGACTGCCCTATAGACAGTTTTGTTCTTTTTTGGTGATTTTAAAGAGTGGGTTCACAAGACACTACAGTTGCAGTTCTTATGTCTATGATTCATTTAATGATTGTACATGTTGGTGGCAACATGATGCAGTCAGTGTATTTATGAACCGAGAGCACAGATGGTATTGTGAGGCCTTTTGCATACCGAAATTTTATTGGCCAATGACGCTATTTTACCGACATTTCGTCTTATAGTTTGAATGCAGCAATTGAAGGTGTGGCACAAGCAGGCCCGTAGCCAGGAAGTTGTTTTTTGGGGGGGCAAAGATGTTTTCGGGAGGGCCAACTAGCATGGGCATCTGCATGAATTTTGCGGTAAAGGCCAATTTTCTTGTGATATTGGGGGGGGGGGGCAAGACTCAGTATTGGGAGGGCAGTTGCCCCCCGTGCCACCCCCTGGCTACGGGCCTGGGCACAAGGCAGGGTAAGCTTACTCTTCCGGACACCTGTTGCCACTGTTTGTCGTGTATTTTGTACACGAGGGGCAGTCCATTTGCTATTTTGCCTATGACGTTTTTAATGACTTGAAATATGTCTTTTGGTTTGGATTGTTCGTACTTGGTTTTTATTTTAGCCTACTTCGGAAATACTTCCACAAATGGAGATGGTGTAGCACCATGGGTCATTTGTCAGACGTGGAAAGCCGGTCATCAAGCCCGATCGCCGCATCCTACGTATGGCCCATGCACTCTCTTCTTACTACATATTTTAACTATTTTAACAGCCTTTCGATCGCCTAGCTCTCTTTCCATGCTGTGTATTTTCTTCTTACTACGATCTCAGTGGTTAGGACGGTTATCTTCTCATTAGTTAAGACATTTGTCTTACCAGGAATAACAAAGCATCAGTTCGTTTTTACATTTTATATATCAAGCACTGGTTACATATTAAAATACAAGCATAGATTACAATAAAGTCATTCTTTCAATTCCATTCCAGCAAGTCTGCTGATAGACATTGCTACATCTTCTTCCTTCGGAATCCAGCAGCTGTCTGACTTATACCCAGAGATATGATAGCTTTGTAGCTTTGGGTTTGGACCTTCAATTATCTAATTGGTCAAATATGACCTTTTAATGGTTGGTTAATTATCGTAATGGGGTCGAAAACCACCCTTATATAGGCAGTGGAAACTTTAACACCAGAAGTGTCACGCGTGTTATTTTGTTATTAACCCAGAATTAAATGTTTACCAAATTATAACTCTTTTTATATGAAATCCGTCACTCATTTTTTGAGTGCATGAGATCTGACTTCGATAGAATGTGTGAATCCAATAATAAGATACGATATAATGCTATTAATAATTTAAAGAGCAAAAATTATACCAATAGTCTTACAATGGTTAATCAAGCCAAATACGATATATACTGCACCTACATTCATATTCAAGGCGGGAAATTGTTTCAAAACTTGCCATTTGAACCTTTTTGAAAACCTAATGAGAGGGACCAGAATCATCTGTTACGGACCATTTCGTGCTAAGTGGGGTGTACTCTTTCATTTAAAATTAATATCAACTGGTACCTTAGAAGTATGAATATAACCTCTTTTTCAAGCCTATGAGCAATTTCTCACTCAGTGAGGCGTAGTCTTTCATTTAAAATTGGTTTTGACCGTTACCTAGAATATATGTGTTAAACCCATGTTTGGCCCCTTGGCTTTGGGGTGTCAGTTTGAGCCATTCCAGGGACATAATCGTCTGTTTTGGACAATTTCGTACTCCGCGGGATATACTCTTTCATTTAAAATTAATTTCAACTGGTACCTCGAATGTATGAATATAACTCTTTTTTAAGCCCCGGGGTTCATATTTAGGGTGTCAGTCTGAGCTGACCCAGGGTTGAAATCGTCTGTTATGGGCATTTTCGTACTCAGTGAGATGTACTCTTTCATTTAAAATTGGTTTTGACCGGTACCTCGAATGTATGAGTATAACCCATTTCCCCCACCCCACCCAACCTCGGCTTTGGGGTGTCAGTCTGGGCCATCCCAGGGGCCTAATCGTCTGTTATGGACATTTTCGTACTCAGTAAGATGCACTCTTTCATTTAAAATTAGTTTTGACCGGTACCTCGAATGTATGAGTATAACTCATTTTTCCCCACCCCACCCAACCTCGGCTTTGGGGTGTCAGTCTGGGCCATCCCAGGGGCCTAAGCGTCTGTTATGGACAATTTCGTACTCAATGGGATATACACTTTCATTTAAAATTATTTTCAACTGGTACCTCGAATGTATGAATACAGCCCTTTTTTAAGGCCCCTGGGTCCATACTTTGGGTGTCAGTTAGGGCCATCCCAGGGCCAAAATCGTCTGTTATAAGCAATTTAGTACTCCGTGAGATGTACTCTTTCATTTAAAATTGGTTTCGATCGGTACCTCGAATGTATGAGTTAAACCCATTTTGGGGGTCATTCTAGGGGACGCCAAGGCCACACCCATGAACTGGACCCCGGCAGACGCCCATTTCTGTATATCCCAGGTTAGTATGTAGATGCCTATATGGTCAGATATTGGTACCTCGTTCGTCTAGGTTAGACCCTCTGGGCTCCTGGTCTAGTAGGCGGAGACAAAATCTAATTCGAGTCGATTCGGGCATAATCCTTCCTCGCGATCGCAATCACTGAGTCTGACAGGCTGAGCTCGTGGCCTATGTCAGTGCAGTGTCAGTAGGCCTACGTTGTTTACGTCCCGTTACAATCCTGGGCTTTCATATTTCATGGTCACTTCGCCACTTCGGATCAGATGAAAGGTCTTTGTTGTTAAGGCCGGGGTCATCGTTTTCAGTGCAACTTGCAAGGCACAGAGAAAAGTGGACGACAAAGTAAGATTAGGAATGGTGTTAGATTAGGCCTAGTTACCCAGTTAGTAGGATGTGTCAGTAGGCCTATCTAAATCTTCTTACGGACTCCCAAGTTCAAGTGAATCATAGATAATACGGTATTATCTATGCGTGAGTCAAGTCAGGACTGAGTCGGAGTGACTGATGATGATAGTGAATATCAAGTCGTCTGTACCTAGACCTGGACGTCTAATAAATCATCCACTTAAAAAAGATATCTTAGCAGACATAAATACTTACCTCAAACATTAGGTCATCTCTAAATACTTATTCTAGATTTTCTAGGCTTCTATTTTCTATTTTTATAAATTGTTTAATAAAGTTGTACCGTGTCGTTTGCTCTCGAGCTAACAATGGCAATGACGTCATAACAACAATAGAAAGGGAGTTAACTCTTGATGACTTCTGTATTCGTTGTCATGACGTCTGTGGGGTAGTCTTGTTTATCAACTTATACACACGACATCGTGAAAGATGAATTTACATTTAACATTAAAATACCTCGGTCAAATATATCCCCATTATTAATTAATAGCCGTATGGAATAGACCATTTATTTCCGTGGCATTTATCTCAATGGCCTATTGTCAATCATAACATTGTAGGCCTACTATAGTACTAGCCTAGGCCTAGGCTACTCTAACTAGCCTAGGTCTACTACTTAATAGTACTATAACTTTTTCATTTTCTTATTTAAATATTTTCTAAAGACTAGTCATTCGCATGGGACAAAACAAACTTGGCTGCGGGTCAGGTACAAAATATATCTGAAAATTTACAGATTATGTCCAACTTATTAAAAAGATGTATTACTACATCTACTTTTGCCTATTTAGGCTAAAAGGGGATCACGGTGGCTAAGTGGATAAGGCGCTGGTTCGCTAGCCTGGAGGTCGAGTGTTCGATCCCTGCATTGGCCGAGAAAGTTCATCTCGATTTTCCGACGTGATTTCCCCTAGTGAGTGATACAGAAGGAGGGCCTGACAAGGACAGCTGCCTAGTCGTTCGGATGGGACGAAAAAGCGAGGTCCCGTGTACACGTAAAAGATCCCTTGGCAGTTGGAATTCGATATAAGAGTAGGCCGTAGCAAAATTTCCCTCATAGCACACTGTATGGCGTATGCCCGTCTTCAATTAGCCCAGGTTAGGTGCTTAAGCGTAGGACGTTAAACCCCATTTCATTCATTCATGCCTATTTAAAAAAAATAATATTTATGATAATTTTCCAACTTTTTCTCTTTCCAAGTTTTATGAAATGACTCGATTGAAAACACAAAACTCGGAAAGGTCGGAAAAATTGTCCGCCTTTTTTGTTTGAATAGAAAACTCGAAAAATATTTCCGACTTTTCAGTTTGAAACAAAAAGTGGGACAATTTTTTCCGAGTTTTGTATTTTCAATCGAGTCAATTCATAAAACTCGGATAGGAGAAAAGTCGGAAAATATTTTCCGAGTTTTCCGAGTTTTCGAGTTTTGTACTTAACCCTTGGACGCGTGTATAATCTAGGCTACAATTGGCAACCCGTGAAAGATCCACCAACACTTAATAAGCGATGGACAAAATTTTCCCCCATAGCACACTGCATGACGTAGGCCTAATGTCCGGGCACTCCGGTTGCCTCCCACCGCTAAAGACCCCTAAGCGCAAGCGAATTATTGAAATAAAATTATATATGTTAGTCCCGAAATGACCTAGTTGTGTTGAGTGGACGTTGAGCCCCATTTCTCTCTCTCTCCGTCTTCAGATCATGCAGGATGGGGTAGAAAAGTATGATTCTAAACCAACCACCATTTCATAAAGGGATCCGTGGTGACTCGATGAGACTGGCTCACTAACCTAGAGGGTCGTGTATTTAACGCGTGTGCGTTACCCTTATAAGGTTTGTCATTGGGTCACGTGGCGTGGTTTCGATTCCTAACTTGCACGTGTAAAGGGGTAGGGTCGTCTGTCCAACCTCGTAGGGGTTTTCTGGATCCACCGCGTTCCTCCCACTGCTAAGACCCTTTATTGAAATAAATGTTATTGCGTAGGTTAGCACCGAAATGGTCTAGTCTGTGTAGCCCTAGAGCGGACGTTCAACCACATTTCTCTCTCAAAGCTGGATGGCCCGTGTTCGATCACACGGTGTTGGCAAGAAAGTCCCTTCTTGTTCAATATAGTGTAGGGGGTTGGGATGGCCTAGTGGTCTAGAGTACCGCGCTTCGACCTCTAGCTGGCCGGTCACCTCTGGCTTGCGGCTGTGGTTTCGAGCCCTAGTGTTAGCGTATTTGACATGGAGATAGGGGCGCCTTCTCAACCTTGAGGGTTTCCTCCGGGCACTCCGGTTTCCTCCCACTGCTAAAAACTTAATCATTGAAATAGAATTAAAACATATGTTAGTCCCGAAATGACCTAGTTTGTGTCGAGTGGACGTTAAACCCCATTTTCAGTCCATCAATATAGTGTAGCGCCTCTGTCCGGGCAAACTCCCCTCATAGCACACTGTATGGCGTATGCCCGCCTTCATTAGCCTGTTCGGTTCAGTTCAGTAGGACGTTAAACCACATTCCATTTCAAATTCAATAACACAAACACGAGAATTTCTAAACTTATATTTTTATTAGCAGTTTAACAACAAAAGCTACATGCGTGTAATAAATCTGTAGTCATTTTTTATGACAATAAACCAATAATTAATTTATTCAAAAACCGGGTAAATTAAAATACAAATTGATAAATTGGGGCTGTAGTGTATTTATAGATTTAATTATTTGTGAACTCTCACCTCTGACGGGAGAGGATAAGGTACATGTACTCATTCGCGATGACAGTAATTTTGTACGAGATGGTACTAGAGTCCAATCTGCAGTTACCCCAAGAAGTTACTGTTTTAATTAACGCGACGTTTCGGTGAGGGTTCTCTCAACGTTTCCTGAATGCCACTCATAGCAGAAATGTTAAATCATATTATAAAATAGAACATCGCCTTTCATTTGTTATACATATATTGTATATAAACTTATTTAATTTATATGATTTTCACTATTATTCTATAATGTACATATCAGATCTATATAAGCCTATTATATGATTTATATTCTTTGTATGTGGAGAGGGGTGGTATGAGCTATGCCTGTTTCATGCCATATGAAAAGAAATACAAAATACAAAAACAAATGGAACTTTGGGGTGGTTTTTAATCCTTCTTGAAAAAAATAATTCTAGTTTTAAATTTAAAATTTCAAAAGCTACAATTTATAATAAGGTCAAATTTGCCCGTTCCTCAATTTTTTTCATGCTATATAAAAAAAAGAAATTACAAAAAAATGGGAATGTTGGGTTGTTTATAATCTTTTTAAAAAAAAAAATAATAATTCCGAATTTCAAAAGCTGCAGTTTGTTATAAGGTCAAATTAAATCTAGACTAACAATGAACACATTCAATAAATTAAATATTTTATACTAAATTCACTAGTTGTATTATACACTAGTCTGACTAAAACACAGATCAATTTTCGTTTCGTTTTTTATAGTTCAAAATTTCGTTTTACTGGTCTTTAGTAGGACATCAAAAGTATAAAAAAACGGAACGAAATATATATCTATATTTTAATTAGATTGAATAATACTATTATTTACATGTACAAAGGTTAGGATATAAAAATACTACTAAGCAAAAGCATATTTATAAAAATGGCATGTGTTTGTAAAAATAAAGGGGGCGTAATAAAAACCTCGGCGTGCTGGGTAGACAGTCGATATTGACGTTAAATGTGCATTATGCAAGAGCTAACTCTTCCTACTGCAGGTTCTTTATACGGCTTCAAATGTCATAAAATTATTATTTAGCATTTTTAATCGGACATGTCTTCACACGGTAAGCTGTTAATCCACACGGCGTGATATTAAATGAGTTTGAACACCTCTGCCATTTAATAATTAACGAAAAAAATGGATAAGTGGGCATGTGTGCGACTGGTACTTAACAATTGAGACTATCAAATCAATACTTCATTCAATCATGTCCTTTTTTTAAATAAAAAAGTAATTTGATTGTCATTTTCAATATATTGATTTTTCATTATCTCTTGTTAAACTAGTATGGCAATTACGGCCAGCACAATCTTAACATACCTATTCCTGAAGCAATGGCCCGAAGAAATCCCTCTCTTGTCATTGCTGGATGAGCTTCTGAATCGGGCCCTTCTCTAAAACTTTGGACAATGATTTAAGGTATTTAAAACGATAAAAGTGTTCGCCTCCAAACAGTATTGTTCACTTTATATCCGTGATGATAGCTTCGTTTGTCACACAATTAGTTTTACCGCAATATTTTGCTATGCACTGGTTATTTGGGCATAATATAATCGTGAGTCATGACGTGGCGTTATGTAAACACATTTAGTCCAATGTGGAGCTCTGTTACGCAGTAAGCGATTGGTTGTTAATCGAACTATTTGACCAGTCATAATTTAGAACAAGAAATTGCGTTCTTTACAGCAGTGAGTATTGGGATTAGCTCTATAATCACACGAAACACTGCGGGGAATATGTCTTACATAATGCATCTTTAAGGGGAGGGGGAGGGGTTAAATATACGTGATTGACAAGTGGAAGCACACTATGGGAAATATACATTTTTATGGCACTTGCGGAATAAAACACTAAGATTGTCCACGTGACCACTAACGCTAGGCGATCACGTGATAGGATAGGACGGAAGATATACAGAGTTTATGGCACTTGCGGAATAAAACACACAAATTAAAATATATTATGACTAATTCAGCTACTTATTAAATATATAAATCATTTAAATGGCTGTTTTGTGTTCAAACGCGTCTGATTTTCTTTTGTAACTCCCGGATAACTTTCCTTCCGGGTCAAGTAATGTTCTAGATGCTGAGATCTTGTTCTTTCTGTAAGAAAAATACAAAACGTATTAGAAATTTATTGCCTTCAAACATATTATAGATTTATTGCTGTAATATTTTAAATATTATATGGGTTTATTATTGCCTTATATTTCTAAAATAGGGGTTTATTGCCTTACTTTTAAAAAAGGGGTTTATTGCCTGATAGCATTGCTGTTATATTTCAAATATATTTGGTTTTATTATTGTCTTATATTTCTAAAATGAGGATTTATTCACTTTATGGGTTTATTGCCTTATAGTATGGTTTTATGGCGTTAAAGTATAGGTTTATTGCCTTATGTTTCTAAAAAAAGGGGGTTTATTGCCTTTTATTTCTGAAATAGGGGTTTATTGCCTTTTAACCTAAAATAGGGGTTTATTGGATTAATTCCTTATATGATGTTATTGCTTTACTTATTTAACGGGGGCTTATTCCTCCATGGAGATCACGTGACTAAGTGGGTTGGAAGCTGGCGCGCTAGCATGGAGGTCGGGTGTTCGATACCTGCATTGGCCGAGAACGTTCATCTACTGTTTGATTCGTCCTAACTTTTAAACGGATTTTGTCGATTATGACCAACCTACTGAATAATTGTTATTAAAATCTTACCTGTGTGTTTGTAATGAACTCCCGTTAAATAAAATCCATCGCAAAACTAATTATCACAACTATAAACACAAGTTCTCTCGTGAAAAATTGAAATAAAAACTTATCCAAGACGAACACCAATTCAATATGGAAGCTGGTTACGTCACTTTGTGGTATATTTCATTTCGTATTTAGGGGTGTCAGCATAGAAAATCGAAACGCCTCTGGGTACTTTTACGACAACAAGTACATTTACGACAATTGGCTTTGAGTTTGAGCGTTCGCAAATAACTCCCCGTATTCCTCCTGTATTTTGTTACCGTCTTTTACTTTTACATCTTCTACTCTTGTAAAATCTCTACAAATTTTAAAGCTTTACCTTTTGAAATATTTTGTTTTAATTATTTGATTATAGCGGCTCGGATGGGATAATCACGTTTCTTTGAATACACGGGCGACAAAAACAACTACCCGGTACACTCGTTTTACGGGCCTTAAATGATTATCTTTAATATGATATATAAAATGATAATATATATATATATATGTATATATTTCCATCCGCTGCTCTGGCCTGAGGTGCTTGGAAAATGGGTTTGCGGCTGTCTATTTTTCAAAATTTTCTGGGGGGAGACCTCCCTAGAGCGCCTCGCACCTGCGGCGCTCGTAGGCGGGCTTCGCCCGCCATTTGCTCGTGGGCCTTGTCACAGGTATGGCAAGTGGGCCTTCGGCCCACCAGTCCGGCACTGAATGGTTTCCATATAAATCTCTTATGTATTTGCCTTCAATTGATATTTTTCGTCGCCCAAGCGCACCTGATCAGAATGATCGCGGTATGTTTTGATTACAGCACGTGGCTGTCAAACTACCTGTCAATGTTGACCAGGTAGATTGGATTCGTCCAACACGTGACGAGACATTGTTGACATTTCTACTCGGTCGAAATTACAAGTAAATAGTCTAATTTTTCACGAGAGAACTTGTGTTCATAGTTGTGATAATTAGTTGTGCGATGGATTTTATTTAACGGGAGTTCATTACAAACACACAGGTAAGATTTTAATAACAATTATTCAGTAGGTTGTTCATAATCGACAAAATCCGTTTAAAAGTTAGGACGAATCAAACAGTAGATTTTCCGGTGTTATTTCCTTGTCAGTAATGCCGAACGGAGGACCTGACAAGGACAGCTGTCTAGTCGGTGGGATGGGACGATAACCCGAGGTCGCGTGTACACATTGGCGTGCACCTAAAATATCACATGGCAGTTGGAATTTGATATAAGAGTAGGACGTAGCACCGGTGCCAGGGCAAAATTTTTCTCATAACACTGAATGGCATTAGCCCAATCTAGGAACATAACAGTAGGACGTTAAACCCTATGTCATTTCATTACATTTATTCATTCATATTTCTCTATGTAAATATAATAAATAATATTAATATATGTATATTTATAATTCTCTATACTCCATGTTAATAATAATAATAATAATGATAATCGCGTCATTTTACAAGGGTAGCAAATTTTAAGCCTGAGGCCTTTTTTCCAATTTGGCCCTTGGCACAGATCGTGCGAATGATTTCGATCATTACTGCAGGAGGAAACCGAAGAACTCGGGGGAAACCTGCCTGATCGGACAGGAGACCGAATATCCCTCTCACTTACAACGATAAAGTTCTTGCCCCGAGCTGGGATTGAACCCTCGTTGCTTTGGTGAGAAGCCGCCTCTCTATCGCCACGGCTATCCGTGTTCAAGATCGTATTTCTGCTGTACTTACCTTTTAACCATATAAATAATGACCACCATTAAAGCGACAGATATCAGGACACCTGCAACAGCTCCAATAACCCACAACATGGAATCTTCTTCTTCCTCGTCGTCTTCACATTCTTCAACTAAAATCAACAAAAACATTTTGTTCCGGAGTTGGTCACATAGTGGATATAATAGGACTTAAAGAGGCGTTAGGTAAAATTGGACAAAGAGCTGTGTTTGTGTGTGAGGGAGAGAGAGAGAGAGAGAGAGAGAGAGAGAGAGAGAGAGAGAGAGAGAGATGGGGTTTAACGTCCACTCAACACAACTAGGTCATTTCTAGACTAACACATAGTTTAATTTATTTCAATAATTCTCTTTCGCGTAGGGGTCTTTAGCAGTGGGAGGAAACCGGAGTGCCCGGAGGAAATCCACGAGGTTGAGAAGGCGCCCCTATCTCCATGCCACATACGCTCACACCAGGGCTCGAAACCACAGCCGCAAGACAGAGGTGGCCGGCCAGCTAAAGGTCGAAGCGCGGCTATCTAGACCACAAGGCCATCCTAACCCCCTAGATAAAGAGCTGATAGTTCTCGCTTTTATAGTTACAACATAGATAATTAAAAAAGAGAATGCTGAAATTTCCAATCAAATTGCTTTATTCCGAACGAAGATTTTACCGATTTAATTTTCGGCTAGCCTCTATCGCCAATACTAATGTTGGTTCTATAATTAACGAAGTCTGGGTTTTCCATTTGTACGTTAACTTATCCATTACGAAATGTAATCAAATTCACTATTGTCTGGATAAGTTAATAATGTCTTATTAATAATTTAGAAAACATTTCAGGCATAAAGAAAGACCTGCAGTAGGCTGATTAAGCTCTTGCATTATGTATGTTTAATAGACGACAACATTGAATCTCGCTCGGCAAACTCCGGCAGATTCCGGTACCCTGCGGCCTACATCTAACATGCGTAGAATCTGTCGAGGTTTGCCGAATGCATTGAATCTATGACGTTGTACTTACGGTCTTTGCGCACCCATGCTCTGTGCGTGTCGTTAGCTGCGCATGTGTAGCATGAATCGTGTACATATTCAGCTCCGTCACTATAACACTGGCCACCAGATACACATGACGGTGTCTAATCAAATAAAATAATAATAATATTTAAACAGGATCCATTGGGCAATAAATCAAAAGTTTTGGGTTGTGGGTTCTATTCTGAATACTTTAAGAATAGATCTCTGTCGTGAAAGGTCAACTTATTCAAAAATTCTAATCTGTAACAACACAGAGATTACATAAACATTTTCAATTTTATGAAATGGAAGCGGATTTTAAAAATACCTTGTCAATAACGACCTAAGACTAATACAATCTGTTGATAACGACCTATGACTGTAGTAAACCCCTCAATAACGACCTAAAACTGCTATAAACACTGTCAATAACTACCACATGCTGTCATAAACTCTGTCAATAACGTCCTAATATGAATAAACCCTGTCTATAACGACAAAAGACTGCTATAAACTCTGCCAATAACGACACACACAAGACTGTAGTGAACTCTGTCAATAACGAACTAATGCTGTCATAAACCATGTTAATAACGACCAAGTGCTATCGCAAACCCTGTCAATAATGACCTAACGCTACCGTAAACCATGTCAATAACGACATTACTTTGTAGTAAACTCTGTAAGTGAGGACAAACGACAAAAGACTGTAGTAAACTCTGCGAGTAACGACCTAATGATGTCTTAACCTTGTTAATAACGACTCCGTAAACTCTGCGAATAACGACCTAACACGCTCATCAACCCTGTTAGTGAGGACAAGTTACCTTGAAAGAACAAGTTACACCATCTGATGTGACATCACATTGTTGACAATCTGAGTGATATATGGCCATGTAGTTGGGCGTACTGTAGGTGACACCATCATTAGTGAAGGAAATCATGTAACCGGTGATGAACTCATAGGAGTTAGGTTTAGACAGAGCGGGTCGCTCCGGTACTTGACAAACAGCTTCACTGATACTCTCTAAATATGGTGTTGTAGCCACGCCCACTGATATTTCCATTTCACCCGTTTCTTTTTGCTGTAATACAACAATAGATACAACTAGCAGTTTAAACATTGCGTTCCATTCAAATAAACATTTCGTTTCATTTATGCAAAGGTTTCATTTCATTTATACAAATACTTCGTCTCATTTTTACAAACCTTTCGCTTCAATTATACAAAAATTTCGTTTCCATTTTTACAAACTTTTCGTTCCATTTATACCGACATTTCGAGTCATTTATGCCAACATTTTGTTTCATTAATGCAAAAAAATCGGGGTTTTTTTTACAAAATTTTCGTTTCAGTTATACAAAAATTTCGTTTTCATTTATACAAACATTTCGTTTCATTTATACAGATATTTCGTTTCATTTTTACAAAGATTTCGTTTCACTTATACAAACATTTCGTTTCATTTATACAGAAATTTCGTTTCATTTATTTTTCGACTTATTCACTCCGCTCTATTTTTCGATGGGTCAGCATGTAAGGTGTTGGCTGGCTAACCAGGTTTCGACCCCGGTGTTGGCTCAGCAGGTTCCTCTGGATTATCAGTTTTTGGAACGAAGTGCCTGGCAATGATTCTGACACGGATTAGCGTTCAGTCTTTCGGATGGTACAAAAAACATATGTTCCTTTTACACGTTGGCGTGCAGGTAAAAGAACCCCTGGCAGGTGGAATTCAAAATAAGGATAGGTCTTAGTTTACAAGTTGTTTTATTAAGTATGTATATCCCCTTGTCAGTGATGCAGGATGGAGGGCCTGACAAGGACAGCTGTCTAGTCGTTCGGATGGTACAAATAACGTAGGTTCCGTGTACACATTGGCGTGCACGTAAAATATCCCTTGGCAGTTGTAATTCGATATAAGAGTAAGCCCTAGCGTGCTGCCCGGGCAAAATTTCCGTCATAGTACACTGTATGGCGTACACCCGTCTTTAAGCCCAATTTAGGAGTAGGAGCAGAACTTTAGGACGTTAAACCCCATTTCATTTCATTTCATATTTTTTAGTATAAATTACCTCAAAATATCGGGGGTTGGATGGCCGAATAGTTACCACACGCGCGTTGAATCGCAAAGCCTGTCATTGAGTGAATTGGCGTGGTTTCAAATCCACGGTTGTACGTGACAGGGAGTAGGGTCGTCTGTCCAATATTGTGAGTTTTTTCCGGGTCCTCCCCCCCCCCTGCTAAAGACCCCTACGTGCAAGCGGATTATTGAAATAAAATTAAAACCATATGTTAATCCCGAAATGACATAGTTTGTGTCGAGTGGACGTTAAACCCCATTTCTCTCACCTCAAAATATGTGGCTTTACACCTGGTTTTTGGTGTTTGAACAAACGTTTCACCAAAAGCTGTCACTTCTGTACAATTAACGAACTTTAAATCACAATGGCCATCATTGTCAAGTTTCACCAGTAGTGGTTTGGTACGAATATCAACCGAGCAGTCAACACCACCAAATCCCTCAAAACACTCACATATACCTGGAAAAAAGTTACAAATTTGAAATAATACGATCGTCAGCAAAAGCGGTTTTGAGAAAACAAATAGCGAGATGTCACATCGAAAAGTATCTGAACATGAGCCTGATACCGTGACTAAGTTAGTCGATGTTGCCAGATATCGTGACTGTGTTAGCCGACTTTACCTTATACCTTGACTAAGTAAGCTGACCTTACCTGATACCTTGACTAAGTTAGTCGATGTTGCCTGATACCGTACTGTGTTAGCCGACTTTGCAAGAGACATTGACTATGTTAGCCGACTTTACCTTATACCTTGACTAAGTTTGCTGACTTTTCCTGATACCTTGACTACGTTAGCTGACTTTACCTGATACCTTGACTAAGTTAGCCAACTTTACCTGATACCGTACTGTGTTAGCCGACTTTGCAAGAGACAGTGACTTTTCCTTATACTTTGACTAAGTTAGCAGGCTTTGCCTGATACCGTACTATCTTAGCCGAATTTGTTGGATATCATTGCTGTGTTAGCCCACTTTGCCTGATGCCGTGAATTCATCGTCATTTTCCGGCGTGGTTTCCCCTTATCAGTGGTGCAGGATGGTGGGGGAGGGGGCGGGACAGGGACAGCTGTTTATTAATTCGGATGTATACATTGCCGTGCTCGTAATAGATCTCTTTTAGCAGTCGGAATTCAATAATAATAATAATCGCGTCATTTTACAAGGTTAGCAAATTAGGCCTGAGGCTTTTTTTCCAATTTGGCCCTTGACATAGATCGTGCGAATAATTTCGATCATTACTGCAGGAAGAAACCGAAGAATTTTGGGGAAACCTGCCTGATCGGACTATACCAGTATAGTATAGAAGACCAAATGGGACAATATTCATGATTCTTGTTTCTACATTCAAGTTTGAACATTTTAGACACGAACGCAACATTCTAAACTAATGATTCTCGTTTCTATATTCTTATGTCAACACGTCATGCACAAAATCAACATTTTAAACAAAAAATTGACTTTATGTTTCATTTTCGACGTTTTATCGATAACATTTATATATCATTAAATATTAAAATTATAAAATAATTTCTTACTTTTACACGACAAAGAAATCGATTCATTGGTTTCTGAAAGTGTCTAATAAAAAAAATCTGAAATTTGAACTCTTGTGAAAATATCTTCTACGTTTCAAAAAGTCTTGCAGTTAAAATCTTGAAATGAAAATCTGAAATTTGAACTCTTGTGAAAATATCTTTTACGTTTCAAAAAGTCTTGAAGTTAAAATATTGAAATGAAAATGTCCAGAAAAATAATGAATTATTACACCAGAGGGCGCTAACCGAAAACAATTTGGCGACCCATTCGGCTAGCGACCTATTCGACAGATCCAGCTAGTAGGTAACCTGTTCGTTGGCAACCTATTCAGAATAAATTCAACAGTCGACCAAACTCATCTTTTTTTTATCAACCAATCAAATCCAACGTTACGTCTATCAAATGAAAGTAGAATATATTATTATTTATCCATTCCTTTAGCTCAGAATAGCGATGTAATTTCGCATTATCTTACAAAATTCTGGACATCCAACTAAATATATTCCGAGTGGTATTTAAATAAGCTTTTCCAAACATTATTAGTAAAAGTTGGCACAGTCATATTAAAGGGGTGCACTCCCATCCTATACATGGCCAATTTTGAGAATAAAAAGATTTAAAGGGAAAGACTGTTAATGTTAAAATGCCGTTTCAAAATTCGGACCATCGTACACAATTCTGACGATCCAACTTAATATATTCGAAAAGGTAATTGAATAAGCTTTCCAAATATTATTAGTAAACGTTGGCACAATCATATTAAAGGGGTGCGCTCTCAACCTGGGCATAGCCAATTTTTCAATATTCTAAATGAAAAGATAGGCCTGCGTTTTTTTTTTAGTCCAAATTAGGATAATCCTGATTCCTACAAAATTCTGAGCATCTGGCTTTGTATATATATAGCTGGATGCTCAGAATGTTGAACCGTCCTATATTTACATTTAGAATATTGAAAAATTGGCTATGTTCAGGTTGAGAGCGCACCCCTTTGATATGATTGTGTCCACTCTTACTAATACTATTTGGAGAGCTTATTCAATTACCTTTCAGAATATATATAGCTGGTTGCTCAGAATTTTGTACGATAATCCGAATTTCGACTTAGAATAAATACCGGCCTATCTTTACATTTAGAATATTGAAAAAATGACTATATTCAGGTTGAGAGCGCGCCCCTTTAATATTATTTTGTTAACTTTTACTAATAATATTTAGAAAGCTTCTCCAATGACCTTTCAGAATGTATATAGCAGGATACTCAATATTTTGTACGATGATCCGAATTTGACTCGAAATATTACCGTTCTTTCACTTTCAAATTGAAAGCGCGCCCCTTTAATAAAATTGTGCCAACTTCTACTAATAATATTTGGAAAGCTTGTTCTACAAATAATATTTGGAAAGCTTGTTCTACAAATAATATTTGGAAAGCTTGTTCAATTGCCCTTTAGAATATATTTAGTTGGATCATCAGAATTTTGTACGATGGTCCGAATTTTGAAACGGCATTTTAACAGTATTTCCCTTTAAATCTATTTATTCTCAAAATTGGCCATGTATAGGATGGGAGTTCACCCCTTTAATATGACTGTTCCAACTTTTACTAATAATATTTGGAAAAGCTTATTTAAATACCGCTCGTAATATATTTAGTTGGATGTCCAGAATTTTGTAAGATAATGCGAAATTACATCGCTATTCTGAGCTAAAGGAATGGATAAATAATAATATATTCTACTTTCATTTGATAGACGTAACGTTGGATTTGATTGGTTGATAAAAAAAAAAGATGAGTTTGGTCGACTGTTGAATTTATTCTGAATAGGTTGCCAACGAACAGGTTACCTACCAGCTGGATCTGTCGAATAGGTCGCTAGCCGAATAGGTCGCCAAATTGTTTTCGGTTAGCGCCCTCTGGTGTAATAATGTTGATAATTCATTATTTTTCTGGACATTTTCATTTCAAGATTTTAACTTCAAGACTTTTTGAAACGTAGAAGATATTTTCACAAGAGTTCAAATTTCAGATTTTCATTTCAAGATTTTAACTTCAAGACTTTTTGAAACGTAAAAGATATGTTCACAAGATTTCAAACTTCAGATTTTTTTTATTAAAAACTTTCAGAAACCAATGAATTGATTTTTTTGTTGTGTAAAATGAAGAAATTATTTTATAATTTTAATATTTAATGATATATAAAAGTTACCGATAAAACGGCGAAAATGAAACATAAAGTCAATTTTTTGTTTAAAATGTTGATTTTGTGCATGAAGTGTTGACATAAGAATGTAGAAACAAGAATCATTAGTTTAGAATGTTGCGTTCGTGTCTAAAATGTTCAAACTGGAATGTAGAAACAAGAATCATGAATATTGTCCCATTTGGTCTTCCATAGTATAGGACACTGAATAGCGTACGCCCGCCATCATTAGTCCAGTCGGAGCGTAACTGAAAAGGGATATTTTACGTGGAAGCCGATGTATATACGGGTCCTCGATTTTACGTGCCGTCCGAACGACAACGAAGGAAATGAGTTTGACGTCCACTTGACACAAACTAGGTCATTTCTGGAATAACATGGTTTCGTTTATTTTCAATGATTTGTTTGAACACAGGGGTCTTTAGCAGTAGGAGTAAATCGAAGGAACCGGAGAAAACTCACGAGGTTGGACAGGCGACACTTCTCCTTGCCACGTACAACCGAGGATTCGAAACCACGCCAATTGTTTCAATGACAGGCTTTGCGATACAACGCGTGCAGGCTAACCATTCAGCCATCCAACCCCCAACCCCCCGGCCATTTTAAAACAAGCATCACCGTTAACAAGACACCTGACCAACTCAAGCAACAACATTCATACTGTAATATGTCAGTCTTCAAAATTATTTGCAAAATAAATGATAGCCTAATTCAAAGCACTACAATGTAGTTGTTTAATTATCCTACCTGTTGTTCTAATTATCCAGTACATCCTATTTTACTTGACTAGAAGTTCGAAAATATTTTAAAATCCAAGTCACATCTTAAAGGGTTTACGTTAGGCTTTTCAAATCATTTAGTTGAATATTTCCATTTTTGTCATCAATTAATTGAAATATTGTAAAATAGTACAATTTGTTGACCAGAATAAAGATTGGGGCATATTATTCAATTACAACAAGAGTGGTATTGAGCCTTTAAAGTATTTGTTACTTACCATCAATACAGGAACCTTTCAGGGTACATTCTCCCGGACACGTGACAGCAGAGATGAGGTCATAAATTGGTGGTTGACCCGGAATAGAAGGAACAAAGAAGGTTTCGTTAGAGTTGAGTTCATGGATACACTGACTTCTGATACTGCTCATGGCAGCTAGAGAGAAGGTGTTGTTGCCAGTTAACTGAAAAACAGGTAATAAGGTACCATTAGAGTTGTCTTCCCTTGTAGTTTACACGAATGGTGGATAACGAGACTTGTATGAGAGATCGGGGGGCTGTTTCACGAAATTTTAACTAAGATAAAATCCACATTTTAAGAATCTGATTGGATAATATTAGATTGATTTTAGTGCTTAGCCAATCAAAAATCAAGTACCCACTAAAATTTGAATTTAATCTTTAGTTAAGATTTCGAGAAACAGGGCCCGGGTTACCATATGAATGAGCAGCCATTTTGGACGTCAATCGATAAGCACTAGCATGACGGTCGCATTTTTTTATTGTTACGTCTTTTATGTGAATCATTTAAGTGAAGCCTGTACCAAGACAGGCCCGGGACTGTACAGCGCAGTGGACGCTTACGGCTGGCCCCCGGATCCATTCACTTGATTTGATAATTGTTTAGTTTTTTGCAATGTCTATTTTCTGTCTTGTCCGCAGGTTTATCTTGTAGATTTTTTGTGTTGCGTGTAGTGCAGTCCTCCTGCATTTACTAATAGAGGTATTGATGGAGCCTTGGAGCCTTTTGTTAAGAGCATTGTCACAGTAACAAGAAAACTTGGGATTGCCAAGTGTAAGCAACTGGCTGCTGGTTCAATAATAACTATGCCCATACCATACCATAAATGTACCTACATCCAGGAGCGCCGGAACCAGGGTACCAGGGTATACCAATGGCACCCTGCCCTTTCTGGGGTTATACATGTATACCCATGCCCTAAGGATGAAAGTGTGCAACCTTTCAGTCTATTCATTTTTAAATGATAGATATGTAATTGCTCTTATTATCATGTGTTTTAAAGGGTTTTATTATGTTGGAATTTTGAATGTTAGAGTTGCTCTAAACAGCGTTCTCCAAATTGACAATTTCAAAATTTTCTAGAGGGACAAACGCCCCCTTATCTTTTGGTACCCTGTGGCCCTCACGCCGTTCTGGTGCCCCTGCCTACATCCACTATAAACCAACTATAATGCGCATTTGAGCACATAGTGAATTGTGCGCTATAAAAATGTCCACTATAATAATAATAATAATACCTGAATATCCATAACACATGCAACCTTAGCACTGTATACATCAACCAATGACAGATCTTTACATAGGGACACCATTGATGACGTATTAAATAGCTCATTACAATATTTCTCAGTAGATTCCAGTGTCCAGCCATTCTTCCATTCAGTGTTCTGCGGGAAGAAAAAAAGGATAAAAAGTTAAACACGTTGTTCTGTTTGTAGGAAGCCACAGTGTCTCGGCGAGTAGGACGTTATACATGTTCGATCCAGCGGTGGCTCGGCGAGTAATATATGTTCTATCCCACGATGGCTCGGTGAGTCAGACATTAGACGTGTTCGATCCCGGGGTTGGCCGAGGAAATTCATCGGGATTTCCTTGCGTGGTTCCCCTCTAGACATTGGTGCAGGGCAGAGAGTCTGGAAAGGGACGACTAATAGTCGTTCGCTTTGGACGCAAAGCCGGTGTGCACGTTAAAGAAGAGTAGGCCGTAGTGTCATTGCACGGTAAATATTTCCATCCTAACACACTGCCTGACACGTTTCTGTCTTTATAAGCCCAGTGGGAGCACTCTTCAATAGAAGGCTTGATCTCGCTTTAAGCCCTTCACGTAATACTCTGCATATTTGATTAGGTATACGCCCGGCTTGTGATCCAATCAGATTCCTTGGTCGTCACAAATACCAAGTCTCGCGTCAATCTAAAATGTCTACTCGTGATAATGTCAAGGTTTCTGTGGGCTTCGCTATGTCCCATTCTCTGATTGGATGCTACTGTTGACGTGCCTACAGATAACGTAGGTATAAGTTCGGGAATTATGAAGTAAACCAGCAACGGCTAGATGTTGTAAAACTCGCATTCGTCGCTTCAGGAACATGTGTAGGAGGAGAACAGTGGGACGCCAAACCCCATTTCATTTCATTTTCATTTCGTGTTGTTCTGAAGGCGATGCTTTTAAACAATAGTCTCAAGCTCCCCAACTTAAGAACGATCAACATTATACCACACAAACACGCCTGGATATTCGTGGATCCGAGGCTGGAAATACCTGTCTCAATCTGTTTCACAGAATATTTCAAAAGTCTTCTAATATCTCTCTAAAAGATGACTGCCTTGAACACGTGACGTCACATCACGTGACGTCACATCATTGGCGCCCTATTTTGTCTACATAAGACGTTACTGAATCGGGCAGAATGATGCGTATTACACATTTTCGAGCCCCCTTTATTTATTTTTCTATTACATAAAGAAATGTTTTAGAATTTAATTTGACGGAGGGAAAAATTATTATTTGGGGGCATAGATGTCATCCTTATCAGTGATTGTAGCGGCTAAGCAAATATGGGCACAGGTCACCAAATATTCATGGGCCGTCACCCACGATTTAGGGCGAAAGTTATTTTTGCCTCTCTCTTCCTCCCCCCTTTTGCATGGTAATTTTTGTTTACTTTTTGGTGTAGAATGGAAAAAAGGGGTTTGAAAAATGAAAATACATTTTCTGACATTTTTGGGTGAATATTCATACTTTAAGAGTTAAGAGGTTGGCTACGTTGAAATGTAGGGCCTGAAATTGCATGTTTACTTGTCTCTACTTCCGGCTTGTGTATCTCAATTATTTCATTGTCAACCTCATATATGCTTTTAGGCAAGAGTTTGCTACATGTTGCTCCATCTGTGGCAGAAAGCATTCTACCCAACAAAACATTGGAGCCGGTCTAAGAAACGAGAGTTAACATTAAAGTCAATGGGGACCTGTGGCCTAATAGTCTCTGTCTATCAGTGTGTACTTGATTCTTCCTAAACTAAAACACTAACCCGTTTACTCCTTGATAACGTTGCCAATTCAACATCCGCCTCACCAGTATAAACCGGTGCTGATCTCTTCCTTCTCGAACCACCAGCCCCACAATTCTTCTTCTCGACAGGAATAAACAGTTCGTCTCGGACAACTCGGTTAACATTAGAGAATAGATTACAAGCTGTACTACTAACAGCACCTGTTCGTCCTGTCAGCGGGTTTGCTAGGGGCTGACATTCGTACGAGTCGGCATTATAGGCGAACGCTCCTCCCGTGTAACCAGCCAGACTGGGATAGTTCGTCTCTGTGAATAAGCTATCACCTGCAGATACGCTGAAATAAGGAACAGAATAGTAAGACGTTAAACCCGATTTCATTTCATTTTATTTCACCTGAAAGAACTTGTGGATTTAATTGTCGTCCAGGCAAAATTTGTCGTCTGCATTATACCAGATGATGCTACGTTAAACTCGATTTTGGAAACCATCGTCAAATATTTAATAACATTTTGCTCAATAGGTTATCAACTCACTATTATACGATAATGGTCATTTTTCCTACCCTTAAAAATCATTGACACAGAAAATAACAACACGGTTACCTCACTTGTTTTCCTATTGACTAACATGGAACAGCCATCACTCAACGTTTGGATTTGAAGTTGAATATGATATTTTTGCCAATTTCTCAGCTGGCAATAGTCAATTATAGGATTATTAGGATCTTTCTTTAACAAGGTAGGACTGTTTATGGACAACATCTATTTTAAGGCTTTATTTTAAAAAAAAAATTAAAATATAACTTAAAAATTTGAAATTCCAGCTTTAAATAACATACCTCCATGAATTGAAGAAAATAGGCGCGGCTTCAAATCTGGCACGAGAGACTGTTTCCGTAGATTGGACTCCACTTCTAAGAATGAGATCATCACTAGAGATACCAGATAGATTACCACACAGACCACGTGATACACCAATATCCATGACGGAAGGATAAATAAACACGTTCATATTGTCTGGTCTTATAAACACCTTGACTCGTGTACCCGTGGGTAGATAAACCTGTAAAAATATACAGAAATCAATTAGTGATCGATACAGATAGGGGACCAACGGGGGAGGGGGGCATTCTCCTATACCTGTAAATATAGAAATCAATTAGTGATCGATACAGATGGTGGGACCAGTTGGAGAAGGGGGGATTCTCCTACACCTGTAAATATACAGGGGAGACCAACGGGCGAGGGAGGTAATACTCCTGCCCCCTCGAAATATACAGAAATTAATTAGTGATCGATACAGATGGTGGGACCAGTTGGAGAAGGGGCGGATTCTCCTACACCTGGAAATAAACAGAAATCAATAAGTGATGTATACAAAGGGTAGGACCAGCGGGGGGTGATGGTGGGAGGCGATACTCCTACCTCTGTAAATATAGAAAAATCAATTAGGCTCTAGCATGTATAGTGGTCTTTACAGATGTTGGGACCATCGAGGGAGGGTATGGGGGAGGCGATACTCATACCCCTGTAAGTATACAGAAATCAATTAGGCTAGCAGGTATAGTGATCGATACAGACGTGGGACCAGCGGGGGAGGGTGGGGGCCATTGCCCTACCTCGGAGATATAACGAATTATTTTTGACAAATTTTTAGCATCTCACTATCAAACATTGAAAACCGGCGGTTACGCGAATTTTTAAAAACGACCCAATATTATGTTTTGTATCAATCTGTTTAAAATACACATCTATATTTCGCTTCGTTTTTTTATACTTTCGATTGCCCACAGTACTTGAAGATCCGACCAGTTGTACAGGGGTCATACGAGCGGCCTTTGGCCCTTTTAGATCATTGATATCCAGAAAATTCAAAAACCGGCGTTTGGGCAAATTTTTAGCAACATTTGTTTATCGTAACGTCGCAGCGCGATTTACACCCAAGTTAGTACGTGACTTGGAGTCATGTCGCCTGCCCAACCTTGTGACGTTTCTCTAGATCACCGCCCAAAGGTAAGCGAATTATGGAAATGTTAATCCGGTAATGCCAAAATTCGTGCGTCCGATCACTTCATACCGAAAAAAGGGGGTTGAATGACGGAATGGTTAGCACGTGCGTGCTGTATCATAAAGCAAGTCATTGAGTCAACTGGCTTGGTTTCGAATCCCCGGTTGTACGTGACAAGGAGTAGGGTCACCTATCCAAACTCGTTGGTTTTCTTTTGGTCCCCCGGTTTTCTCCCACTGCTAAAGAGCCCTAAGCACAAGCGAATTATTGAAATAAAAATAAACCATATGTTAGTCCCGAATGACCTTTTTGTGTCGATTGGACGTTAAACCCCTATCCCCTCTCTGTCTCTCTGTCTCTCTCTCTCTCTCTCATACCGAATAAACTAATAGTTCTTATCATAATGTATTTGATATAAATAAACACACAAACCTGATACAGGGTTTCGAATTTTTCAACTTTGAGTACATCAGTAGAAGTCTCTTCACAGTATGAGTATCTGAGATCAGTGAATTCCAGTCCACATTTATTCATAAGATAAACATCACGACCAGCTCGTATAGCAACACCACAAACACACCATGCATCACGTTCAGCATCACACTGGTACGTTGTGATCTGAATCTATAATATATAACAAGAGAACAGTCAGACTGACTGAATGTTCAGCGCTATAGAAAACGATTATTATATTTATTATTATCATTACGGTGAACATTACCACGCGCTAATATATGTATACACATATACGCCATGCAGTACGGTCCAAAACAAAACACGTGTTTAATACACATCATGCATTACAGTCAACATAACCATGTATAAACTCATACACGCCATGCATTACGGTTAACAAATGTGATAATATTAACACATATACGCCATACATTACGGTCATCACAACCACGTATTAATTAATACACACTATGCATTACGATGAACAGAGACACATACACATCATTCATTACAGCCAACAACACACATGGTTGCATCATGATCTGAATATATAACTACGTATCGATAGGCCTACATCTGAATTTAAAACAAGCGGGAGTTATTTTTATTGTAGGCTTCAGTAATAAAGAGTTAAAAAAAAATGTACTCTACCTCTTGTTCCCCACGTTTATACAGCGTGTAAGTTCCCAAAACTTGTAAATCTAGTAATCTGTAATTGATGACAAACACATTAATATGCAAAAAACCAATTTGATCAAAATACAAATCTCTATTTCGTTTCGTTTTTTTATACTATCGTCAACCATGCAGTGCTATCAGTAAGTATTGTTTATTGTGCTGTGTAATCAGTAATTATCGCCAATAGTGCTCTGTAATCAATAACTATTATCTACCATGCTCTGTAATCAGTAACTATCGTCCGACTCTGTAGTTATTAACTATCGTCAGGCTCTGTAATCAGAAATTATGGTCAGACTTTGTGATCAGTAACTATCGTCTATCATGCTCTGTAATCAGTAGCAATCGTCTACCATGCTCAATAATCAGTAAATATCGTGCACTGTAATCAGTAACTATCGCCTGACTCTGTACAGTTAACTTTCATCATGCTCTGTAATTAGTAACTATCGTCAGACTCTCTCAAAACGTCATCTAGTAGTAAGTGCAGGAGGACAGCACTACACGCAAAATACAAATCTACAAGATAAGTCTGTGGAGAAGACAGAAAAAATAAATAATTATATCAAATCAAGTGAATGGATCCGGGGGCCGGCCCTAACCGTCCCATTTTGTAATTAATGATAACCGTCTATCTAATATTATTATAACTTACCCTCTATCAAAGGTCACAATTCGAGGATCGACGAAGGCGGCACATTTCGAGCCTTCAATCAAGGCTGTGTTCTGTTCGATATTCACCTGGGGAGAGAAAAGGAACAACAAATAAAATGCTATTTTAAACTTTAGGTGGCAAAATTATTTCTCTCAGCGCCTAGGCCTTCAATGCTACCGTCTATCATATAAGGTTCTGTGTTTATTGTTAACTGGGTTTAACATCCGATTCTACCAAAGGTAACATCGCAATCTTTTATACTCCGCGCATGTGCAAATGCGTGCTCTGTATGTTTGAGAAAAACAAAATACACAGAGTAGAAACAGACGATGTTAATAAGGCGCTCGGGAGGCTCGGAACCGGCATTAAAGCCGCGGTCACAGGCCCGAGCGAGGTGACCGCTGTCAGCCATACAAGCCCACAATCTAGATCACTTGGCCACCACAAACCCAATTATATCATGTACCGGTCCTATATTCAAGACAATATTATATGCGAGGTCTACTGAGAGTGACCGCGGCCAGCTAAAAAGGTCAACAACCTAGATCACTAGGCCAATGATACCATGCACCAGCACCATCTAATATTATATGCAAGGCCTACTGAGATTAGATGATCCATGCCATCGCGTCATCAATTTAATCCCAGTATAAAATTAATACTTGACTGGTCGATGTTGAATCAAAAATAAAAATGACTTACCGTGACGTCATCAAGGACATAGTTAGACCACATAGGATGATCAGCGAATACTTCCGGTGCACGTAGCTTGAGGATCGATGTTGATATTCCACGACCGTATTGATAGGTTATCCCCCCTTTCACCTTGACTTCATAAACATCACTATAGCTAGCGGCTGGTATATTGACGCCACAGGATTCGGTGGGCGATGTTTTTAGAGAGCAGCCGAAGCCATTCTGTTCTATATAAGTATATAGAGGATAGCTACATCCGACAGCCTGACAACCAATAGGTGCTGTAGCCTGGATCTGAATAGTGCCTTCTTCACCTTGTTTGATATTAATGGTCTTAGTCAATACCTGTAAAAACAGGCAGATCAGCAAAATCAATAATCAATAATCAATAATCAAAATTCAACATCTATAATTACTAGTCAAGATCAATAATCAAAATCCTTGATAAAAAAATCAATAATTAAAAATCAATAATCAACCAAAGTCGATAATCAACCAAAGTCGACAATCAATAAAATCGATAATCAACAAAATCGATAATGAAAAAAATCAAGTGTTCGATTCATATTTAATTTCTCTAGAGAGGTTAATTATGAGCTTTTTGTGTAGTCAGAGAGAGAGCAACAGTGGCTAAGTGGGTAAAATGCTGGCTCTCTATCTTCGAGGTTGCGTGTTCGATACCTGTATTTGCCGAGAAAGAACAACTGTCTAGTTGTTCGGAGATCCTGTGTGTGCATTTGGGGACACGTAAAGGATTCTTTGGCAATTGGAATTCGATATAAGAGTAGGCGGCTATACTGCCATTGCTCGGGCAAAATTTCCCTTATAGCACACTGTATGGCATATGCCCATCGCCATTAACCCAGTTCAGCTCTTACATAGCGGATAATTATTGAAAAATCAACACTGAAGTGTTCAATTTATATTTAATGTCTCCAGAGTGTTAATTATGAGCTTGTTGTGTGAATAAAATGTCTAAATAAAAGTTTATTTAACATTTGTTGTCGGAGAAAAGGCCATTCAATAGGCAAATTTAGCTCTTACATAGAGGATGTTTAAAAGGGAGTCTTCCATTAGCCCATTATAGCTCTTACAGATAGGATATTTGAAAAGGAGTCTTCCATTAGCCCATTATAGCTCTTACAGATAGGATATTTGAAAAGGAGTCTTCCATTAGCCCATTATAGCTCTTACAGATAGGATATTTGAAAAGGAGTCTTCCATTAGCCCATTACAGCTCTTACAGATAGGATATTTAAAAAGGAGTCTTCCATTAGCCCATTATAGCTCTTACAGATAGGATATTTGAAAAGGAGTCTTCCATTAGCCCATTATAGCTCTTACAGATAAGATATTTGAAAAGGAGTCTTCCATTAGCCCATTATAGCTCTTACAGATAGGATATTTGAAAAGGAGTCTTCCATTAGCCCATTATAGCTCTTACAGATAGGATATTTGAAAAGGAGTCTTCCATTAGCCCATTATAGCTCTTACAGATAGGATATTTGAAATGGAGTCTTCCATTAGCCCATTATAGCTCTTACAGATAGGATATTTGAAAAGGAGTCTTCCATTAGCCCATTATAGCTCTTACAGATAGGATATTTGAAAAGGAGTCTTCCATTAGCCCATTATAGCTCTTACAGATAGGATATTTGAAAAGGAGTCTTCCATTAGCCCATTATAGCTCTTACAGATAGGATATTTAAAGAGGAGTATCCCAAATGTGTTACCTTGATTCCGATGAATTTCTCATCACTGGTTGAATTGTCACCTAAAAACGAATTGATCTCAAAACTGGCACGGAATTCACACTTGATCTACAAATGAATAAATACAAATTTAAAATGTAGGCCGACATAAGATGGTAGACAATAATCTTCTATTTACAATATAGGCCGTAACTAGATGGTAGACAATAAGGGGTTGCGGTGGCTCAGTGAGTGGGCCTAAGGCCGGAATTGAAATTAGTGATGACCGATAAAGTTCCTAAGAAATTTCCGGCGCGGTTTCCCCTTCAGCAACAGTGTCAAATCTTTCAGATGGGAAACAAACCGAGGTATCGTGTACCTGTTGGCTTGCACGTAAAAAAAGATTCGACAATTGTAAGTGAAAGCGTCGCTGTTCGGGCAAATTGTCCCTCATAGCAAAGTCTTCTTTAGACCGATTGGTGTAGAAAAGTAGGACGTAAAGAGAAAGGGAGAAATGGGGTTTAACGTCCACTCGACACAAACTAGGTCATTTCGGGACTAACGTGGTTTCGATTCCTCGGTTGTACTAGGGGTGTCAATATAAGACATTTTTTTAACAATCATTTCAGGTCGTAGAGTAGGGTCGCTTTTCCATTCTGGTGGGTATTCTCCGGGTCCTCCGTTTTCCTCCAAGTCCTTAAGATCCCTACGTGCAAGCGAATCATTGAAGCAAAATTGAACCATATGTTAGTCCCAAAACGACCTAGTTTGTGTCGATTGGGCGTTACACCCCTCCATCTCTCCCCTCTATCCCTCCCTCTCTCCCTATCTCCTCCCACTCTCTCTCTGTCCACTTACGCTGAATCCGACAGTTGTGACTCCAAGTTCCGCCAGTTTAGCCTCTGTTAGTTTCGTCAGATCCCGTACGTCTGCTGTATTGAGAATTCTGGGAGTTGTGTAGACTGCATAACCATCAATAAACCATTTGACCAGGTAGTGAAGGGGGTTGGTATCCAGGGGGAAATCACAAGTAAACTTATAACTTCCGGCTCCACCAGCACCCAGTTGTTCGAGACTGACCACCACATCCGGTTTAGCCGTGTATGAAGGCGCGGCTGTAAAATATATAAATTCACATATTTGATAACAGCAATACAAAATGAGTTACAAGAACGCCAGGCCTGGTGGAGATGGGGGGGGGGCTAGGGTGATTTCCCGATAATTTGTCCGCAAGTACTACTTTCTCCAGGATATTGCGGCCCTTGGACCCTCGCCTATGAGGAAATATAATAGACCCCCCCCCCAATGGAGAATTGCTTCCGCCGGTGGCCCTGAACACCACACACATCTTTGTAACTTAATCATTTGGAGCGGAAAGTAATCTTATAGCCGGAAGACCATTTTCGAAGGCGTGGATCATAATTTTGAGTTCATAATAATCAGTCTTATAGTAGAAGAAGCCTGGTTGAGAGCGACGCAGTGGAGAGCTATGGGTCATGGTTTTAAATTTTTGCGCCCTTTTCAGTTTTAGCGACCCCTCGCAAATGTCGGTTTCAAGGCGGTTTATAACATTATAATCATAATAATAATCATAATGCTTAACCAGTGTCAAACATATACCATGGGTCAGATATGCTACAAATCGACTCGAGCATGTTCCCCAAAGCCCAATATTTCTTGGCGGCACTATTACTTCGGATCACCCTAAAACGGACAACTACGGTAACCATTATTTATTTAATAATGTGCATTTGTAATTGCGCTAACTTCATCCATATTGCATGCTCCAAGCGCGAAGATGATAGCCAATTCTGATAATGTGTAACAAACAAAGGTGTTTTGAGTTTGGATTTGAACACAGCTAATGTTTGAAAACTCTGTATCTCTAATGGTAAGTTATTCCACAAACAGGGTCCACAGATTTCGATTTGTTTGATATGATTGAATGAGTTCAGTGAGGTAAGATGGGGGAAAAGCTTTAACTTACAATATGTCTGTGTTGCTGTTCCGTCATTCACGTCCGTTACAGTCACTTGTATTGTGGATGTAAAACTCAGACTCGGACTGCCACCATCGTATGCGATAATTTTAACCTCGTGGGAAGTCTGCGTTTCGTAATCTAAACTAGCCTGCAGTGTTACTTCACCCGTCGTACCACTCACATCAAAACTTGCCTTCACCAGAGCCGAGTTGCTGTCTGTAAATATAGAAATAATACATTTATCGCCCCATTCTGAAAACTACACGTTCCGTTACGGAATAGGGTGGCTGCGGAAAGACATTGTGAATCCTGTGTTCTATCAAAAGAAGTTCATCGGGATTTTTCCTGAGTCGTTCCCCCTTGTAAGTGATGCAGGAAAGGGGTCTTGGAAAGGGACTACGTAAAGTTGGGACAAAAAACCTAGGTCCCATGTAAACACTACCCTGGCAGTTGGTGCCGCTATCAGAGCAAATTGTCCCTCGTAGTACAATATGTGACGTAGTAGACTGTGTGACGTATGCCCGTCTAAATAAGCATGATTGGTGCTGAAAAGTAGGACGTTGAACCCCATTGCACTTCATGTCAATGCTGCTGTCATTATGTTGGATGGCTGAATGGTTAGCACGTGCGCGCTGTATCATAAAGTTTGTCATTGAGTCAAATGACGTGCTTCCGACTATCTCTCTCTCTTTCTCTCTCTCTTTCTCTCTCCCTCTCTCTCTCTCTCTTATAAAGTCTGTATCATAAAGCCTGCCATTGAGTCAAATGGCGTGGTTTCGATTCTCACTCTCTCTCTCTCTCTCTCTCTCTCTCTCTCCCTCTCTTTCTCTTTCTCTCTCTATCTCTCTCTCTCTCTCTCTCTCTCTCTCTCTCTATCTTTCTCTTCTACCACATGGGAAAATAAGTGCAAACTAACCGTCCATTTTAAAATACACTTTCTTGTTATCTCCGCTATCCGCATCAGTACACGCAACAGTTTGCACAATGGTGTCTATGGCGGCGTCTTCTGCGAGAGTGGCGGAATATGTTGCCGGACAAACCTGTTACAATATAAGAGAGATAAATTCGGGGTTGATATCGCTAATCATTTGAAACGGAATAACCATTGAGTGGATGCTAGCTGAAGTGGCATGGTCGTTATAATAAGTTGGTTGGATTCTATGTGAGGCGATTTGGCCGTTATAATAAGTTTGTTGGATGCTATGTGAGGCGAGTTGGCCGTTATAATAAGTTGGTTGGATGCTAGTTGAAGTGATGTGGTCGTTATAATAAGTTGGTTGGATGATAGATGAATTGGAATGGTCGTTATAGTAAGTTGGCTGGGTGCTAGTTAAAGTGATATGGTCGTTATAATAAGTTGGTTGGATGCTAGTTGAAGTGGCTTGGTCGTTATGATAAGTTGGTCGTTATAGTAAGTTGATTTGATAAATGTGTAATCGAGTGGTCGTTATAACAGGTTTAGGTGATAACATGTGAAATACAGTTCTTTTAAAATAGGTTGGTTAAGAGACATGTTGACTGAGTTGTCGTTATAACAAGTTAGTCGGATAATAAATATGACCTTTAAGTGTCATTTAGCGACACGAAAGCAGAAAATAGTTTAAATGGGAGATCAAACACTGGTTTTATTCTAAAAAAACTTCGTTTGGTTATAATTAGCTAGGTGGACGTTATAACAAGTTAGTCGGAAAATAGTTGTATTAAAGTGGTCGATGTAATCAGTTGATCGTTATGACAGGTTCAATTTGATAAAAGGTCCTGACCGATAGAACAATTTGGTGGGCTAAAAGGTGTTGTCGAGTGGTCGTTATATTAAGACAGGCGGCTAAAAGAAAGGTATAATTACATACCGGTGCGTTATCGTTGGCATCCGTTACCATTACGGTAAACGTACTGGTAGTAGTCTTTGGGGCTGTTGAATCGAGATCCCAGGCAAGCAGAGTTAATACATAGCTAGTTGTAGTCTCGAAATCCAGTTCAGCATTAACGTAGAGATTGCACGATACACTGTCTAGCAGGAAATTCTTCGTTACAGCGTCATCTGTAATTATTAAAGGAAACGAAATAAAATGAGGTTTAACGCGCTACTGTTCTGCCCCGACTGTGCTAATGAGGACGGGCGTACGCCATACAGTATGCTATGAGGGAAAATTTCATTTTTCTGCAAATTAACGAATATTCGTTGCAGTAATTAACCTAATGTGCCGCTATTTGACAATATTAGGTTGTTACCTGATTGGATCAATATTTGGCAGTATTAGGTTAGTTTTTGTTTGTTTTGGATTATACCGGGAGGCAAATGGAACAGCCAAAGATCGGTGTCGCATTTAAAGTACATTTCTCGCAGTGTAACTAATTATTATTTTTGAAAAATTCAATTGATATGCACATTTTGAATCATTATGTTGTAGTATTGGGTAGTATGTGGTGATATTTAGGTGGTATTAGGATTAGGGTGATATTTGGTGGTATTGGGTAGTATTTGGTAGTATTCGGTAGTATTAGGTAAATCGTCTCGCCGTGGAAAACGGGCCTTCACGAAATAAAGAATTGAATTGACTTACTAGGATTAGCCAATCCGACCCGAGTTTGTCCCGGAAGGTCGCCATGCTTGTTATCCTTGTCATTGATAATACATTTGTTGATGACGGCGCCGAATGGTTTCGCTTCACTGACTTCAATGATGGATGGTAGATTCTTTATGACTGGTGTATTATCGTTAGAATTGGTGACGAATACACCAATGATAATCATCGTACTTAATTTACTAGGACTGTCATCTGTGACGGTGATATACAGCTGTAATGAAAAACAAAATATGCACACATTTGGCTGTTATTATAGGAAAAAACAAAGTGCACGTTAAAGACGCCTTAAAAGTTGGAATTCGGATGTCAATCAGAAAAACATGACGTCAAACCCCATTTTATCCCATTTATTCACACCATAGCAAGGGGGGTTGGGATTGCCTAGTGGTCTAGAGTGCCGCGCTTCGACCTCTAGCTGGCCGGTCACCTCTGGCTTGCGGCCGTGGTTTCGAGCCCTGACGTTAGCGTATGTGGCATCGAAATAGGGGCGCCTTCTCACCTCGTGGGTTTCCTCCAGGCACTCCGGTTTCCTACCACTGCTAAAGACCCCTACGCGCAAGCGAATTATTGAAATAAAATAAAACCATATGTTAGTCCAGAAATGACCTAGTTTGTGTTGAGTGGGCGTTAAACCCCATCTCTCTCTGGGCTAAGGTCACGGCACCAAGTGGAGTGGTTTTGATTCCACGATTGTGCTTGACAAGGAGAAGCGTCGCCTGTCCTACTCCATGGGTTTTCTCTGCGTCCCCCGGTTTCCAATTTGGGTTATTTTGGTTGCAAAGTATAATGACGAGGTTTGCTCGAGAGAGAGACAAGTGAACCCATACCGGAAAATCCATCCGGGTGAAATTGCCCAGACGGGACCTACTGGTTAGTGAGTCACGTGACTTTATTGATTTAAGCAGGTTTTTATGGGTTATCCTCAAGAGGCTGATCATTCATGACATCATTACTTTTTCTCTAATCAAAACTTTATCATCTTATTATCATGTAAGTAACTTTATATTATCACCTATATTGTCATGTTTGATATGCCTCTTGGATAAATAAATAAATAAATAAATAAATAAATAAATAAATAAATAAATAAATAAATAAATACATAAATAAATAAATAAATAAATACATAAATAAATAAATAAATAAATAAATAAATAAATAAATAAATAAATAAATAAATAAATAAATAAATAAATAAATAAATAAATAAATAAATAAATAAATAAATAAATAAATAAATAATTAGGGTAACATTGCCCGGACGGGACCTCCTTGTTAGTGAATCACGTGACACTAACCCTAACCCCAACCCACAGTAAAAATTTCAATATCTGTTTTGACTTACCGAAAATTTAAAGGTAAAATCCGAGTTGAACTCCTTGATGACTGTGAGTAATCCGGTAGAAGTAACATCGAATTTATGGTAGCCATCGCCTTTATCTATAGTATAGGATAGGGTGTCGCCATCTGGATCGCTACATCCTAAATCATACAAATTCTCACCAATTGACGTAGTTTCCGGTATAACAATATTCAAACCATACAGAGCACAGACCGGTATGTTGGCAGCTCCTGAAAAACCATCAGTATTAATAATGTATATTCAAATTTATATTGAAATCATAAGAAGTTACGTGGCGTAGTTTCAAAAAAAAATAAAACCAATACAAACAATCCAAACCATTAGACACAATTCGAAGTCCTTAAAAAAACGGTATAGGCAAAATAGTGTTATCTGGCAAAACAGTGTAATCAGCATATGGACCTACCCTAACCCTAACCCAATTCCACAGTTGTATGTGACAATGAGTATGGTCTCATGTCCAACCTCGGGAGAACGCTAACCCTAAACATTATCCTAACCCCAACCCAAATTCAGCATATGACGTCATTCCATCTAGCGATCTTTCCATCGTCGTGAGTTTCTCCTAGTCTTCCGGTTTCCTGCCACTGCTAAAGACCCCTACGCGCAAGCGAATTTATAAAATAACACTGAAGCATGTGTTAGTCCCGAAATGACCTCGTTTGTATCGAGCGGACGATAAATCTCATCTCTCTTCAAATGTCAAGGGTTCTTTGGCGTACACGGGACCTCTGGTTTACGACCACCCAGACTACAAGACAGGTTTGCTTGTCGGGTCCCTCCGTCCTCCATCACCTATAAGGGTTATCTCGCTGAAAAAAACCCGAAGGCCTTTCTTTGGGAGCGAATTCTAGACCTACAGACTAGTGAGTCATACCGCGGCTACGGATAGAGAGAGAGAGAGAGAGAGAGAGAGATGGGGTTAAAGGTCCACTCAACACAACTAGGTCATTTCAGGACTAACATATCGTTTAACTTTATTTCAATAATTCGCTTGCGCGTAGGGGTCTTTAGCAGTGGGAGGAAACCGGAGTGCCCGGAGGAAACCCACGAGGTTGAGAAGGCGCCCCTATCTACATGCCACATACGCTCACACCAGGGCTCGAAACCACAGCTGCAAGATTCGAGCATAATTTACACGAAGACAGATGGGGCGATGAACAGAATCGAGAAGAATGGTAGTGTTTGTTATTTACCTGTTGGAGTTAAAGCCGGTTTATTTCTGGTATCTAGAGGTGTTGGTAGTTCAGGTGATGCTGGTGGTAACACTAAAATATAAATAATATAAATAGAAAATATAACTATAACAGTGTATTTAATATCTAAAATATAACCGTTATATAATATTATATAATCTAAATATAACCGTTTATATTATATAATCTAAATATAACCGTTCATATTTCTTATAATCTAAATATAACCGTTTATATAATCTAAATATAACCGTTCATATTTCTTATAATCTAAATATAACGGTTTATATAATATAATCTAAGTATATAACCGTTTATATTTCATATAATCCAAATGTAATCGATTATATTATATAATCTAAATATAATGGTTTATACAATAAAATCTAAATATTACGGTTTATATAATATAATCTAAATATAACCGTTTATATTTCATATAATCTAAATGTAACCGTTTATATTATATAATCTAAATATAACGGTTTATATTTCGAAAAAATCTAGATGTAACCGTTTATATAATATAATCTAAAATATAACCGTTACATAACATAATCTAAATATAACGGTTATATTTCGAAATAATCTAAATATAACAGTTTATATAATACAATCTAAATATAACCATTTATATAACATAATCTAAATATAACGGTTCGATCTAACAATTATAAAAATCTACTCGTTCGAATTATTATATGACACTCTTGCTCAGTGGTTATCAACCTTTTTTCGCCAACGGCACAACTTGGAACACATGAAAAAAATAGCGGCACACTTGGCTAAATATATATGAAAAATATTTAATTTTTGCAAAAAAAATAGACGACATACAACCGTAGACACAGAATATATTTATAGAATGACTCAAATTAAATAGAAAAAACCCAGCTATGAACTTAGTTGGGCTTATTTTGCAAGAAATTGTCCAAGTGTGCCTGTTCAAAATTTCGCGGCACACTGGTTGAGAATCACTGCTCTAGCATTACTCTCGAACAAAGCAAACGATGTCTTACCTCCTGTGAAAGCGCTATTTGGTTGAGCGCCATCTTGTGGTACGTCAGTAACGACAACTCGTATTAAAACTAGCGTAAATAGACTTGGTGAACCAGCATCTTGGACTCGAATCAGTACTTCATAGAATGGCGTGGTACCGGTTATTCCTGACTTCAGCGTTAGTTTTCCAGTATTATCGATCTCGAAGAGATTGGTTACAGTAGCACTGTTCGAAGCTGGAATTATGAAAGATCAATAAAATGAATCACTATCGACCTAAAAGGTCAATCAAATAAATCACTATCGATCTGAAAGGTCAATCAAATTGGGGGTCAACTTCAGTCAATACAAAATGCTAAAAAAATCAATAATAGTGGAAATTTGCCATTGCAGGGACCAAATGTTCCATGCTAAAGCCCAATGAAATTGGAATCAACTTCAATAAATACAAAATGCTAATAATTTTAATAATAGTGGATTTTGCCATTGCAACGACCAAATGGTCCATGCTAAAGCCAAATACTGTGTATAAATAACAAACAGGATTAACGAATGAATGCTACGGGGTTTAACCTACTGCTTTTCTTTACTAAAATGGCTATACACTGCGATAAGACACAAATATTGCCCGGACAGCAATTGTTTGGGTTTTTTTTTTCTACAAATGTTATATAAATTATTATTTAGCCATTTATTAACAAGACAACCCATAATCTACTCTCTAGATCATCGGGTGACCGATATTTAAATGGATTTTAAACTCGGGTAGTTTAAGTATGAAATGGACAATCGAGGCTTAGTCTACGTTGTCAAGTATCGTTGCTTCTTTATCTAAATTTTACGGAGAACGATAGATCGTAGACGGTCCTGCGCATATTATGACGTCATGTGTGGATTGTGGTTTAGGGGTAAGGGCTAGGACCTGCAGATTTCGTCAAAATCTCGAGATGTAAACAGGACTATCCCTAACCCTAACCCTGGTCCAAGCCTAAAATATACCCTAACCCACATTCTACATAATTATGACGTCATAATATGCACAGAGTCGTCTCCGACCTAGCGTTCTCAAAGTCTTACATATGTGCAGGGGCGCCGGGACGGCTCGAGGGCCAAGGTACCAAAAGATAGGGGGGGGGGGGGGGGCGTTGGTCTCTCTAGAAAATTTAGAAATTTGTCAATTCCGAGAATGATGTTTAGAGCACCTCTAGCATTCAAAATTCCAACATAAAACCCTTTAAAATACATAATAATGAGAGCAATTACATATCTATTATTTAAAAACGATAATGAGAGCAATTACATCTCTATCATTTAAAAATGAAAAGACTAGTATAGTAGCCTATACCCCAAAAAAGGGCAGGGTGCCATTTGTATACCCTAGTATGTGTACCTACCGTCGAGTTGGAATGACACCAGTCCGCTGTTCCCGACGTCCGGATCTGTACAGTTGATATTAGTTATTGTCTCACCGATAGTTGTTGTTGACAACGTCGGCGCAACCAATAAATATTCCGTACAACTCTGAAATTTGAATATAATAAATCTAACACAAGAGTTCTATGGAAAACAAATACTGTATTTTTACTAATAATAATGTATTTATCTTATAGCGTCCGTTATTCAGTAAGGTGCTCGATGACGCCGAGTTGTATGTCAAACTAAAGAGATGGGTCGTGAGTATGGTTCACATATCGAGGTAACTGGTTCCACATGACTAGTGCTTCTCCAGAGAAAGCTATATCACACGATACGACACTTGTTCTTGGAATATCAAGTTGTTGTATATTTGACGACCAAGTTGTTCTGTGAATTATGTCCTGGAGGTAGCTCGGAGCTGTGGCATGAAGACCCCTGTATGTCAACAGTAAAATCTTAAATTTTGATTTCTTTTATTATCCATTTACTGTTTGATTCGTCCTAACTTTTAAACGGATTTTGTCGATTATGAACAACCTACTGAATAATTGTTATTAAAATCTTACCTGTGTGTTTGTAATGAACTCCCGTTAAATAAAATCCATCGCACAACTAATTATCACAACTATGAACACAAGTTCTCTCGTGAAAAATTAGACTATTTACTTGTAATTTCGACCGAGTAGAAATGTCAACAATGTCTCGTCACGTGTTGGACGAATCCAATCTACCTGGTCAACATTGACAGGTAGTTTGACAGCCACGTGCTGTAATCAAAACATACCGCGATCATTCTGATCAGGTGCGCTTGGGCGACGAAAAATATCAATTGAAGGCAAATACATATGAGATTTATATGGAAACCATTCAGTGCCGGACTGGTGGGCCCAAGGCCCACTTGCCATACCTGTGACAAGGCCCACGAGCAAATGGCGGGCGAAGCCCGCCTACGAGCGCCGCAGGTGCGAGGCGCTCGAGGGAGGTCTCCCCCCAGAAAATTTTGAAAAATAGACAGCCGCAAACCCATTTTCCAAGCACCTCAGGCCAGAGCAGCGGATGGAGATATATGGTGACCTGCGAGCACTTTAATCATTGGCAAGTGGGCAAGTGGGCCCAGTCCGGCACTGAAACCATTGATCGCCAGTCTATCAAATTTTATTCATAATGATATATCATTGATTGCACGGATATTCTTAAAAAATATGGTCATATATAAACTACAAATATATCCTATTTTCTATATGTTATAAATAATTTAACAAGGAACATGAAGCGAACCTCCGACGTCTCTGAGTGTATTTTTAATTTGATCGCATTCTTTCGATCGAATAATAACCGCTTCCGTAATATCTTTAAGCGTGTTGCCGCTGCAGTCAAAGTGCCTATTAGCTGGGTATATAATGCCACTAAGCCCGTAAGACCCCGTAAGAAGCGGAACACTAATTCCCGATTCGACAGTTTCGACCGAAGTGTGATCAGGGAAACTATCCATGGTCTGTATAGAAAGGGTCAATATGTAAGTACAATTATGTCCTAGATTCCAGGGGGTGGGATGGCCTATAGTGGTCTAGAGTGCCGCGCTTCGACCTCTAGCTGGCCGGTCACCTCTGGCTTGCGGCTGTGGTTTCGAGCCCTTGTGTGAGCGTATGTGGCATGGAGATAGGGGCGCCTTCTCAACCTCGTGGGTTTCCTCCGGGCACTCCGGTTTCCTCCCACTGCTAAAGACCCCTACGCGCAAGCGAATTATTGAAATAAAATTAAACCATATGTTAGTCACGAAATAACCTAGTTGTGTTGAGTGGATGTTAAACCCAATTTCCCTCCCTCCCTCTCCCTAGATTCCAGATATATTATTCAAATACGCTACGGATGCTTACGACTGGCCACCCGATCTATTCATCAGATTTGATAATTGTTCTTTATTTCTTGTTATGTCTATTGGTAAGTGCAGGAGGATCGCACTACCCGCAAAACAGAAATCGACAAGATAAACTTGCGGACAAGACGTACAACATACATACATGTATAGACCCTAGACGAGGTGTATTTTTATATTTTTTTTAAAAACCATCTCAGTTAATCCAATATCTTATTTTAAATATATGTAATTTTGGACAATTAATTTTAGAAAGTTTGAATTTAGAGGGGCTTCAAAGAAATAAAATACAATCTTCAATGATTGAACACATAATATTACGGTTTCATTTTTAAATTTTATCCAGTTCTCAACCAGACGACTCTGTTCTATATTAAAAGAAAAGGATATATTAATTTCACAAACCCACCTCCAAAGGCTGTTAAAAGAAATCGGGTTTAAGTTTTACAGTTCACATGGCAAGCGCTTCGCCAAAGAAACAACTGAGATTGTGACAGCCAGGCACAATTACTTGCGAAATGTAGCCAAATACAGGTATTATATCCTTTCACTTACTGGGCTAATAACGGAATACAAAAATAAAGGATCTAACCTGAATGTCGTTTTGTTCACAAATAGTTTGATATATAAGCATTTATCCGCATGTTTAACCATTAGTATTAAATATCTTGGTAATGTTTGAAAATACAAAAAATGTTAATAAGAAAGCATCATTATGATAAAAATCTAGAATTAAATTTTATGTTTTCATGTTCTTTTTTTAATGTAGAGAAGAGGGATATGAAGTAGTATATCTGGATGAAACCTGGCTGAATGCAAATCATTGCAAACATGGCGTTTGGACGGAGAGTCGAAAAGGTAAAACCAAAATTTTAATTAAATGCAAAATATGTTTTGGGTTTAGATATATAGTCGAACAATATTTAATATGGGACATTGTTATTTTTCCAGGCCCCATTGGTGTATTGCGTCCAGATTGTTCGGACTACATGTGGGCGGTGCATTCCTGCCGGAAAGGGCAGTCTCCTGATAATTCTGGACGCAGGGTCATCGAACAGGGGATTTATCCCAGAGGTAGGCAGGGTATTTCGCTCGAAGACGAAATCGTCCGACTATCACGACGAAATGAACGGAAAGTAAGTAGATCTCCATTTTTTTATTTGCGTGTTATCATACATTCGAAAACTACTCCTATAAATTATTCCACAATTATTTGTTTTTATTTCAGATATTCCATTGACTGGTTTGAGAATACGCTACTGCCATCTCTTCCCGAACCAGCTTTGATTGTGTTAGACAATGCACCATATCATAACATTAAATCATCATCCTCATATTACCCCAAAACAAACAACAAAAAATCTGAAATAGCTCAGTGGCTCACCAATCAAGGTGTAGAATTTATACCATCGAAACAAAGGTAAACACCCCTTTCAATTACGCTGTAATGGGTATAGTTTCATAAATAAATAGAAAACATGCTAAACCCGGTTGTGGTAATACCTCGATGTTACAGAACAAGACAATACGTTTTAAAAAATACACTTATTTTATATATTTTCACAGGCATCACTATTAAAACGAGTGGCAGTTGAGAAGCCAGCCCAAGAATATGAAACCGATCGATTGGCCAATTATAACGGTCACTTGGTCTTGAGACTGCCAGTTCGCCACTGCGAATTAAACCCGATCGAACTTATTCAAGGTGACCTTTTTAATCTAAAGAAATATTCCCACTATCAATCATACTAAAATAACATGAATTATACTCGACAAACTATAAAAAAAACCCCACAAGCTTGCATAAAGTAAAGCATTTTCGTTAGCCTATTTACAAATTGAGTCTCGGTGCTTCCTTTCTAAGCAATATCAATCCCTTGCAAATTACAATATTGTGGAGATGCTTCTCTAATATCAGTTTAAAAAGATTGTTCCGTTTATTTCAGTATTTACAAAGAAATGAAATAAAATTGAAATGGGGTTTATCGTCCTACTGTTCTGCTCCGATAGGCTAATTAAGACAGGCATATGCCATACAGTGTGCTATGTGAGAAATTGTGCCTGGACAGCGGCACTACAGTCTACTCTTATATCGAATCCCAACTGTTAAGGTATCTTACGTGCACTCCAATGTGTTCACGGGACCTCGGTTTTTCGTCCCATCCGATCGACTAGACAGATGTCCTTGTCAGTCTCTGAGTCCTGCTTTACTGGCGGGGGTTGGGGGCACGCCGGAAGATCTGGATGAATTTTCTCGGTCAATGCAGGGATCGAACACCTGACCCCAAGGAAAGCGAGCCAGCGTCTTGCCAACATTGCAATATTTACAAAGATGTGTGGAATTGAAACTCCATAAGTGTAGCTAGTAAGAATAAGACCGGCGCTATTCTGTCGTCGGCAAACAGAAACTGAGATAATTTTTTTTTAATAACCCAATTGAGTCAAGTCGGGAGGTATTTTAATGTTAATTAATCAAACTGAGTATATTATAATATACCGTGTGTTAAGCCGTGAACAATTTGATAGTTGCAAATGACGCATCGTTACTATAAACTGATCTATACATTTATATCTCGACAAATGATGTGTCATGTTTGTTTTAGAATAAATTTGTTCCATTTAAGAGGTTATCGAAAGTGACTGCAACTCTTCGAATATGTGGTTTATATTATGTTGGGTTTTTAAAAAAAAAAAGATTTGGGCTTATACTTCTTTTGTATTTTTTTTAGCCCAAGAAAAAGACTACGTGGCGAGAAACAACTCGACGTTCAAAATCAGAGATGTGGAAAAACTTTATCAAGAGGCTAAAGAAAGGGTTACGCAGGGGGATTGGGAAAGAGCCTGCTTGCACGTCATCAATGAGGTGGAAAACAAATTTAGAGAGGTCGATGGCGTGCAACAGGAACTTTCAATTTGTTTAGGGAGTGATTCTGAAAGTGTGAATGAAAGTGAAAGTGATATGGATGTTAGTGCCGAGAATGTGGGTGAGCGTGCGTTGATTGGAGATAAGAATGACAGTGTGTTAAACATGGACGAGAGAAGAGTGCTTGGGGGTGCAAGGGAAAAGGTTGTTGAATGTGTCGATGACAGTGTGACAAAGATGGATGAGAGTAGAGTGCTTGATGTGGTTGGGGATGCAAGGGAAAATGTAGCTGGATGTGTTGATGATAGTGTGTGTAAGGTATGCGGCGCTGCGGAACCACCACTGGGTGATTCTGATAAGGATGTGGAATGGGTTGGTTGTGATTTGTGTGATGAGTGGTTGCATGTCGTTTGTATTGGTGATACGGTGGAGGAGGGTGCATATCATTGTTCATTCTGTAAATATAAAATATATAATCCATAATTAACCATCTTTAAATTTACTGTAAATACTTATCACGCCATCGCCCCATAATTGTAAATATCCTGTACATATGTTAAATATTAATATACATATATATATATTATCATTTTATATATCATATTAAAGATAATCATTTAAGGCCCGTAAAACGAGTGTACCGGGTAGTTGTTTTTGTCGCCTGTGTATTCAAAGAAACGTGATTATCCCATCCGAGCCGCTATAATCAAATAATTAAAACATAATATTTCAAAAGGTAAAGCTTTAAAATTTGTAGAGATTTTACTAGAGTAGAAGATGTAAAAGTAAAAGACGGTAACAAAATACAGGAGGAATACGGGGAGTTATTTGCGAACGCTCAAACTCAAAGCCAATTGTCGTAAATGTACTTGTTGTCGTAAAAGTACCCAGAGGCGTTTCGATTTTCTATGCTGACACCCCTAAATACGAAATGAAATATACCACAAAGTGACGTAACCAGCTTCCATATTGAATTGGTGTTCGTCTTGGATAAGTTTTTATTTCAATTTTTCACGAGAGAACTTGTGTTTATAGTTGTGATAATTAGTTTTGCGATGGATTTTATTTAACGGGAGTTCATTACAAACACATAGGTAAGATTTTAATAACAATTATTCAGTAGGTTGTTCATAATCGACAAAATCCGTTTAAAAGTTAGGACGAATCAAACAGTAATTTGATTTTATTTTTCTATGTGTGAAGTCCACACAATGTTAACTGCACCACTGAGCAGTATGTTATATTACTAATATGCCTGAAGCAACGACTGTGAGTTTTTCAACATTTGGACGTTGCTAGATTACTTCTTAAAATACAGATGTGACGTCATCCTTTGATGTTGGCGTACCATTATCTCAAATAATGTACGGGCAACTTGCCAATAGTACATTATTTCAATATTAGACTGGCATGCCGTTTTTCACTGCAAACGCACGTGCGGAGTGTGACCGAGTGTCTGAATTTTAAGTAGTTTAATCGTCTCTGGCTTAGACATTGCGTAATATATTGTAAAAGCACTCGGACCTACGATCCTCTTGTTGTTACAATATATTACTTAATGTCTCGCCCTCGACCATTAAACCACACATAATTCCCGAACTTATAGCTACGTTATCCACATAGATGTGAACAGTAGCGTCCAATCGAAGGTTGTGACATCGCTACCACCAGAGAAACCTTGTCATTTCACGAACCTTGAACTTTGCAACTCGATTATCACAGGTAGACATTTTGGCTGAAAAGCGCGAGGCTTGTTATACGCGACGATCGAGGAATCTGATAGGCTCACGTGCTGGGTTTGTACCCAATCGAAATAAGTGGCGAAAAATGCCGGGTAGGCCTTGGTAAGATGTAAGTAGTTAAAGCGAGATCAAACCTTATATTGAAGATGTCCAACTCTAGGTCCGTTCGGTCATGTTAACCTACCGGTTTTGCGCGAATAGACTGATTAAATTTCCGGAAAAGAGCCTTCCTTAAAAACCGAGGAACATTTTTAAGTAAAAGTGGGGAACATGACTTTTCTTAATGATTTTGGTGTGCTGAATACAAATATCCATGTTCCCAAGCGGAAAGTTCAGTTTTTGACCATCTAATTAGCATAAATATAAAATGGCCGCCATTGATAAGATGTTAAAGTGCGATCAAGTCTTCTATAGGAGATGTCCAACCCCAGGTTCCCTCCGTCGTGTTAACCTATGGGTTTTACGCGAAGGGCTTGATAAGATGTTTAAGCGAGAATCCCATATTTTCTAAGAAAGTCAAAACATAATTATGTCTAGGTCTTTTGCTTAATAGGTTGTCAAGTCACTATTATACGACCATGGGCATTATTTCCCACCCTCAAAAAAAACAGTGACACCCGAAGTAACAACACAATTTCCCCCCTTGTTCTCCTAAAGACAACAGAGAAGGCCATTTTGCAACGTTGGAATTTGAAGTTGAAAATGATATTTTTGCCCATTTCTCAGCTGGCAATAGGGAAACATAGGATTAATAGGTTTATTCTTTAACAAGGTAGGACTGTTTATGGTTACCATCTATTTTAAGGCTTTATTTTAATTCATTTAAAAAAAAAAACTTTTTTGGAAATTTGAACTTTAAAGAGACATCAAGCCTTCTATTGAAGATGACTGTTTACCTACCGGTTGATTATCATTCACATCAAGAACATTTATGGTTATTTGTTGAGTTGTCGTTCTTGGATTGTGAGGATCCAGGTCCCAGGCTAATATATCCACTTTATATTCTTTCGTTGTTTCATAATCCAATAGAGTGTTGATGTATAGCTCACACGATTGACTGTCTATTACCCATTTACGGGCCGCAGCTCCAACTAAAATATATCAAATGCATATGAAATGGGGTTTAACGTCCTACTGTTCTTCTCCGACTGGGCTAATAGAGACGAGCATACACCATAGAGCGTACTATACAGGGAATTTAACAAATCAAATGCATATGAAATGGGGTTTGGCGTCCTACTGTCCTTCTCCGACTTGGCTAATGAAGACGGGCATACGCCATACAGTGTACTACGGCGTACTCTTATATCTGTCTGGGGTTCTAGAAATGAAATGGGGTTTATTATCCCACTGTTCTTCTCCGACTTGGCTAATGAAGACGAGTATACACCATAGAGCGTATTATGGGGGGGGGGGCAATTTTGTCCTGGTAGCGGCGCTACCGCCAACTCGAATTCCAACCCTCTAGGGGTATTTTACATCCCCGCCAATGTGTACACGGGAACTCAATTTTTCGTCCTATCTGAACGACTGAATCTGTCCCGCAACACTGAGAAGGGTGAATCACGGGTGAACTTTCTTGGACAACAGAGGGACACAACACGATTCAACTGGATTTTAGACTGTACTATAGATAGCGGTGCCAGAGAGGGGAGGGGGCGGTAGAACTAATATGAAGTGTACGTGGTTTTAAAATATAGGGCGTGGATGTGGGAGTGCTCGATTTTATAAAATTTATACTTGACAAAAACTTACATGGTTTAGCAATGCCAACTCTGGTTTGTCCAGCTAGAGTGTTGCTAGGGTCTAGGTCGGAATGTGTACATGTTGCTATGAGTGTTCCTATAGGATCTGATTCCTGGATGGTGATTGGTGCAGGGAATCCCGTGATAACAGGTGCGTTGTTGTTGCCATTGACAACCTGTACAGTCAGTGAAACTGTTGCTGTCTCACTGTTCGTGTCAGTAGCAAGGATGACCAGCTGAAATATTAAGAGATGTTATCAATCACTCGACTTTATGTTGGTGATTTTGAAATAACGTGCCGCATTTAGACCAATAGTAGACCATGAAACAAAATTAAAAAGAGGAGGGGGCATATAGCTCTCTATCTTTTTCTTGTTCTTTTTGTTCTAGGAGGGACGCCCTTCGAAAACGCCTAAGGCTACGTCAATTCAAGTTTTTAGTGAATTAGTATTTTAAATTTCATTCAACACGTTGTTTTACATACGTCATAATTAATTGAACAAATGTAGGCAACAGTATGGAAGGAGAAAAACAACCAAAAGCTCATTAAAAAGTAATCAAACTGACAAGGGTCGCCAATATGTATCCGAACGGTTATACATTGCCCATTTTCAAACCCTCCGCCCTACACCACTGACAAGACGGACAACCCAGGCAGATGAACTTCCTCGACCAATGACAACTCCAGGTTAGCGAACTAACGTCCTGGTCACTGACCCACCGTGACTTCTCCAGTCAGAGCATTCTAATTAATCAGAGTATTCTCAAAGTATAATCAGAGGTCTCGCGAAGTGTGGTCACAGTATTCTCGCAGCATAGTCAGAACATTCTTGAAGTATTATCAGAGTCAGAGTATTCTCGTATAATCAGAGTATTCTCGTATAATCAGACTATTCTCGAAGTATAGTCAGAGCATTCTCTATATTCAGATTGGCGTGAAATGAGATGTGTAACAAACCACTTACCACATATTGATATGTAACTTGTGCTGTAAACGTTTTAGCCAACAGAATATTTCCTCCACTTATTTTGAACTGTGTGTCCGTGTTGCCACTTTGAAAGCTTAAAGTAACAGAATCTCCTGGGTCCGTATCAGAGCAATTTAAATCTGCTATCAACGTGTCTATCGGTTCCGTCGCCGATATGTTGACAGAAATTGCGGGTGTACATGTTGGTGGCGCAGCTGAAAAAGAAGACGTGATTAGACGTTTACATTATCCAAAGGCGAGAAGAGAAGTAACAGGAAGTGACGTATTAAAGAACCCCGTGTTATATTGCAGAGAAGTAAGAGGAAGTGACGTGTTAAAGAACCAAATGTTACGTTGCAGAGAAGTAACAGGAAGTGACGTGTTAAAGAATCCCGAACCACGCTGCAGATAAGTAACAGGAAGTGACGTGTTAAAGAACCCTGTGCCACGCTGCAGATAAGTACCAGGAAGTGACGTGTTAAAGAGCTCCGTGCAACGTAGCAGAGAAGTAATAAATAAATAAATAAATAAATAAATAAATAAATAAATAAATAAATAAATAAATAAATAAATAAATGAATGAATAAATAAAATAAATGAATAAATAAATAAATAAAAAAAAATAAAATAAATAAATAAATTAAAAAAATTAAAAAAATAAATAAATAAATAAATAATAATAATAACGGAGTCAATGTCGAGGTCAATATCCCTGTTCACCGAGATAGAAACATATTAAACGTTATTAAACGATAGAAATGTCTATTGTAAACATTACAAATAAAACTAATCGTCACAGTTGACCTTTCTATGATATGATATATATAAAATAAGATATATTTTATTTATTTATTATTCTATAACACGTCTTACTTATAAGTAAACCTATAAACATGTAAACACAATTCAACATGGGTTAACAGTCAAAACGATTTGTACGAGTTTTCTATTGTTGAAGGAGGCTATAAACGAGTTGTTTACTCACGTCCAAAACAGAGGTATTTATTACTGTTCGGGTGGTCTAACGCCTGTTATTGAGTCAATGAACTATATGTCCCTTTTTGAACTAAACCTACCACTTCTTAAACTTAGAGAGAGAGGGGGGGTAACGCCACTTCGACACAAACTAGGTCATTTCGGGACTCGCATACGGTTCAATTGCGCGTAGTTTTTTTTAGCACAGGCCCGTAGCCAGGGGGTGGCACGGGTGGGGCAACTGCCCTCCCAATACTGAGTCTTGCCCCCCCCCCAATATCACAAGAAAATCGGCCTTTACCGCAAAATTCATGCATATGCCCATGCTAGTTGGCCCTCCCGAAAACATCTTTGCCCCCCCCCCCCCAAAAAAAAAACAAACAACTTCCTGGCTACGGGCCTGGTTTAGCACCGGGGTAGAACCGGAAGACCCGCCCAAGACTTACGAGGTCGGACAGGTGACCATACGCCTTGTTATGTACAAGCGGTGAATTGAAATCACGTCAGTGCTACTGACATTATGTTGACTCCATGGTACTTAAATTGTTAAGACTGTGTATTCCCAACTAAACAGTGAAAGATTTAGAGCGTCAAAAATCCTTGCGTCACCAGTTTACACATCAATGAACATGTAAATGAAACCATTCCAATGTCAATTTTATGAGGATTATAGGGAAAACGTAAAAGACAACTTTCCAACGCCAATTTTGTGGTGGTTAAACGTAACAGACCACTTTCCAATGTCAATTTTGTGGCGGTAAAGCGTAAAAGACCACTTTCAAATGTCAATTTTGTGGTGGTAACACGTTAAAGACCACTTTTCAATGTCAATTTTGTGTTGGTAAAACGTTCCTGTCGAGGACTGTATAGGACGTAATAACAGATAAAGTTAATCCCATTTATTAAGTTTCATTGTCGGTGTTGGATTACTTTACCAACCTCAGGTTAAAACGCGGTATTCCCGTCTCCTAGTTACCCAAATCTCTCCCCCCCCCCCCTCTCTCTCTCTCTCTCCCTCTATCTATATTTCTCTCTCCCCTCTCTCTTTCTCTGTTAACGGGACGTTCAACCTCTATCTCCCCTCTCTCTCTCTCCCCCTCTCTCTCTTTCTTTCCCTCCCTCTCTTCCTCTCTCTATCTCTCTCTCTGTTAGTGGGACGTTAAACCTCTATCTCCCCTCTCTCTCCCCCTCTCTCCCTCTCTATCTCCCCCTCTCTCTCCCTCTCTCTCCCGCTCTATCTCTCCCTCTGTAAGTGGGACGTTAAACCTCTCTCTCGCACTCGCTCCCCTATCCCCCTCTCTCCCTCTCTCTCTCTCTCTTTCTTTCTATCTCTACTATATTAGTGGGTATTATGCCTAACCCTTTTATAGGCCTAATATGATTTCTATGATACACAATGTAAGATATTTTAATAGCTTTATGTATCATTAATTTACATTATGTTAAATTCTCTACGGACAATCCCCTCACATTAAGGTGCTATATAAAAATAAAGAGCTATATAAAATCAGAATGGCTCGTATTGTAAAATAGAAGGTGCGGAGTCATTCTACATATGTTTGTCTATTTATATTTACTTCATTTGCTTGTCCAACCTCGTGGGTTTTCTCTGGATCTTCCGACCACCTCCCCCCCCCACCCCTGCTAAAAACTCCTATACGTGCACGCTAAGTATTGAAATAAAATTTAACAATATGTTAATCTCGATATTACTTAGATTATGTCGAGAAGACGTTAAACCCAAATTATCTCACTCTTTCTCGCTTTACTTCATAAAACAAATTAATCATTAGGCTATTTAAAGTTCTATTCCAAATTGACGTCGTTTCTGATTTTAGACTATCCCATTTCTCTATGACTCGCTTTACTACATTAAAAAGAAAAACCATTTAGCTATTTAAAGTTAAATTCCAACTTCACTGAGTTTCTGATTTTATCTATTTAAAGTTAAATTTCAAATTCAGTTCGCTCCTGATTTTAGCCTACATTGTCATCTAAATTTAATCAACTTCCTATTATCATGCTGTTCTGCCAGTAAAACTAAAACACAAATATTTCCGGCGTCAGTTAAGGAGCAGAACAGTAGGACGTTAAACTCCATTTCATTTCATCAGCCATTTTGATTCTAACTAAACCACTCCTGTATACGCTTTTCAATATTTCACCACAGTACGCAATAATTCAAAACTATGCGCAATAATTCAATAATTCCCAACAATACGCAATAATTCAATAATTCACCACAATACGCAACAATCAAAACAATACGCAAAAATTCAAAAAAATACGCAATAATTCACTCACCACAATACGCAATAATCAAAACAATACGCAATAATTCAATAATTCAAAACAATACGCAATAATTCACCACAATACGCAATAATTTATCACAATTAAAAAAAATAGGAAATAATTTAATAATTCACGACGATACGCAATAATCAAATTATTCATGATATCTGAACCATCGACCTTAAGACACATATATTAGATGCCAATATAATATATCAAGGAGACGTTAAACCCTATCTCTCGCTCTCTCTCTCTCTCTCTCTCTCTCTCTCTCTCTCTCTCTCTTTCTCCCTTTACTTCATAAACCTGAATGAAACAGGCATTATACAAAAGCTAAAGCTATATATTGCTGGTATTTCTTTGGGCCTTAACTGGCAACGTCTTAATAAACTCTAAACGCCATCTGATGGATCCGATATTCAACCGATCTGCGGTTCAACAGTTATTGATGATTAACCGTAATATGGATAATCGAGACTTTGTTTATTATAGTAACAACGGTAGTAATGACAACCGCGGCTAGCCCATAATTCTAAGGCTAATATGTAGGCTCAGGGTGAAGCAATTTGACTGAAAGTTTCAGCATTTCCTTAACATTATTTATTGTTTATTCATTATAGCAAGAACTGCCAACTCTTTATATCATCTTAACTAATGCTCTTATAAAACTTAATTTCATTCAGATTGATTGTTCGTTCTCAATTCACCTTTACTGAATACCAAAATTACAGCATTTGCAGAAGACCAAACATGCCAGTAAATAAGATGAATTCGTTGTTTGTCCAAAGGCTATTTATAGTAAGCTAGAACTGGGTTGGTAATATGACATCTCCTTGCATAACGCTTATGTTAAATATTAAGAAATCAAACTCGTTATTTGTAAATTTTGTTACATTTGGGGCTTTCAAATAGGCTACATCTGAACCTCGGCGTCTCTATGCGAGGCGCGAACGATACAAATTTACTTCTTTTCTTTCGCACCCCTATATTTCCCCTTTTTAATTCAATGTACCGGTACATAATACCCGTTACAATTTAATCTAATACACATAAGGGCCTAAAATGCAAAACTTGTTGTTCAAATAACTAGAATAGGGGACATGATGTCATGTAATACTCTAAACCATTTCTCATCCTGAAGTTGATTAGGATAAAAAAATCTATTTCACTTTTATAGGAGTCAAGATTCTTGACTTATTTTATTTTACCGGGGTGAACGAAAATTGAATCCAATCAACAGGTTTTAGCTTTGAAATGACGTTGACTATAGATTAGTAGGGATTGGTTTCGTATTCAAGCCACCCATGTTTTTTTAAGATCTGCTTCATGATATTTTTATTAGTTCTGTCTTGTTTTCAAATTTTAAAGTATTTTTAAAAAACCTTGTATTGTTTAAACGGCATTTAGTAATTCTTCCATATTCTTTATATTGCTAATATGGTTTATGGACACATTAAAATAAACACAACAATTTTATGGATCAACAATTACTGTATTTTTAATCAGAGACACATTTCTACAATGATTCTCTTGTCGTTTTCAACAACTATACGGACACAGCTTACCCAAGCTATTTTTATTCTTTTCCCCCATTTCTCTGTTTCCCCTTTTTGCATGGCGATTTTTGTTGACATTTTGGTGTAGAATCGAATAAAAGGGTTTGAAAATACATTTTCTGTCAGGTTTTAGTCAATATATATAATTTTGATGCGGGAGGATACAAGAATAAAGAGGTTGGTTAGGTTGAAATATAGGGCGGAAAATGCATGTTTATTTGTCTCTAGTTCCACCTTGTGTATCTTAAGTATTTCATGATAAACCTCATAGATGTTTTGGGCAAGAGTTTGCCACATGTTGCCCCATCTGTGGTAGGGATAGTTGTACCCAAAGAAAATTTGGGAGAAAAAGTTAGAGTCGGTCTAAGGAACGAAAAGTAACATTAAATTCAATGGGGAAATCATTGGTGAGCTGTCGTCATAAGGATAAAGTCAGAATGAACGAAATATATACTAGCTGATGTATTACTATTCTAACAAAATAATTCACACAAAATAGAAGGAGAACAAGTTTTTGGCCAAGCCAATTTTAGAATATTTTCATCCAACTTAACGCATTTGTGGACACATACGTAGAGGGGTTTTACATAGGCTAAGCCTGGCTAAGCCTGTTCCCCAATCCCATTCAGACATCCTGAATAAAATATTGTTAATAAAAAAAAACGTACGAGAACCAAAAAAATTCTGTACAAAAATAAAAACATGAAAAATAATTAAAACAAAACAAATAAAAAAACCACAAAAAGCTGGTAATAAAAAACAAAAAAAAGAAAAGAACGAGAACCAAAATATTTCTGTACAAAAATGTAAACTTGTAAAATCATTAAAACAAAACAAATAAAAAACACAAAATGCTGGTTTATAAACTGTGGCAGTAAAACGCCATTTTGTGATCACATATAAAATGGCTATCGAAACATTCAAAATTAATAAACTTACCTTTAGCTACATAAAAAAGTGAAATTAACCCAAAGCACGCGATAACGTTCTTCATCACAATAAATAGTGTTTAAACACCTAATCCCCTAAATCTCCCTTTCTTTTAAGAAAGTTTCTTTTTTATCAATTTACGAGATTTGAAACACTCCAGTCGCGATTACGTTGGATTATCGTTTAATCCGTGGGCCTAGAAGTGACTGAGTGAGTGAGAATAAGGGTAATATAAAGATCCGATACAATGGATATATAGCCATAGTTATTGTTAGTTAGATATAAGGGTCGTTTCAATCTCTTACAAAAACGGATTCTACAATAGTCTATATGTATTGAATTCCGTTTAGGTTTTTCAATGGCGATATAAGAGGGGTTAAGCACAGTATAAGCGAGTTATTATATGTGAAAAGACGATAGATATTTTATTTATCATAATATAATATTATAATAGGTTATGTTCTCTTGTAAGTAAAATCCCATCCTGTGTATAAATATCAATGAGTTTTTATCTACTGTAAGCGACAGAAATCACATATACATACAAACAGATAGAAATTACATACAGTTTGTGAAATCAGCCAGTTTACGCATACAGTAAATATTTGAAATAGTTCCCTTATTTGAAACTACTATATCATGCCAGTGATCCATAAAAAAAATATAGCTTATCATAACATCGAACACAATGACTATATCCATAACAGCGACGTTTCGTTGAGGATTCTCGCGACATTTTCAAGCAAATGGTGGAGAGAGAGAGAGAGAAAGAGAGAGAAAGACAGAGAAAGAGAGAGAAAGAGAGAGAAATGGGGTTTAACATCCAGTCGACACAAACTAGGTCATTTCGGGACTAACATATGGTTTCATTTTATTTCATTAATTCGCTTGCAGTGGGAGGCAATCGGAAGACCCGGAGAACACCCACGAGGTTGGACAGGCGACCCTGCTCATTGCCACGTACAACCGGGGATTCGAAACCACGCCGGTTGACTCAATGACAGGTTTTATGACACAACACACACATGCTAACCATTCGTCAACCCCCCCCTCCCCCTCCAAAAAAATGATGATAAATATAATATACAGACGATTAAGGTATAAAAACAAAAAAACAACTAATCAGTGGGGAGCCATGTAAATATCATACTCCTCGCAGTAAACAATACTTTCGTGGGTCATTGCGTCAGGAATATGCGTCAATATATGAAATATCCATTCGTTGTTGATGTTGTTGTTTATTACAGATTTTAAAGTCCATTACCTTAAATATGATATCGAGAGGTTGTTTTAATTCAATTAGTAAAAAGGAAATATATTATACATGTATACAAAAATAAGTAACAAGTAATTAATCCGGTATCCGCCCACTGCTAAAGTCCCCTACGCGCAAGCGAATTATTGAAATACAATTAAACCGTATGTTAGTCCCGAAATGACGTAGTTTGTGTCGAGTGGACGTTAAACCCCATTTCTCTCTATATATATAACAAGTAATAATTAACCAAAAACCAGTAAGGGGGGGGGGGGGTATTTCAATATATAAAACCGCCATTTTAACTTCCTCCAACCATACAACAATCTGATTAAAACACAGATCCAATTTCGTTTCGTTTTTTATAGTTCATAATTTTGTGTTACTTGTCTTTACTACACTTTAGGATCTGGGAGGATTGTTATTTAACTCGTGTTCAGCTTTAAATGAGGGGTCATCCAATCAAATTGTCTGTCGAATTGGGGGTGTGAACTCTCTTGCACGGAACTGTGGGTAGACATGAACTCCGACAGATATCAAAACAAAGCAAATATAGATCAAAAACATAGCCACTTGCAACAACGATTCTGATTGGTTAATCGAATGACTGAGCTTATGGGGTCAAATGTAATTTTCTACGTCATAGAACGTGATCTCCCACTATAAGTTGTTAGATCTACATGTAGTGTAGGCCATCGAAAGTATAAAAAACGAAACGAAATATAGATCTGTATTTTAATTAGATTGACCATACAACCGACTCCCAAAGAATGCGTCCATGAAGTCGTTTGCAGCTGTGACAACAAGTACATCGGAGAAACGAGACAACCCCTTGACAAAAGAATCAGCCAGCACAAATCCAAGTCTTCTACCACCAACTCGGCCGTAGCCCAACACCTACAATCTAATCAAGGACACAGAATAAAAACTTATACATCTTTTGCAGCAAACCTTCCTGTAGAAAGACCCGAAAACTGTATTCGTTATCAACCCTAACTAATTTGCTAGCATGTGGATTAGAAGGCCTTACTAAAATTTCTTTTAAATCATTATGAATTTGTTTAACCTCTCTAAGTTATGTGTCCTAGTATAGTCATACCAACATCAATATTTTTATATATTTTTTATATTTGTTACAATTATAGGTTTTCTTAATTATTAAATTGAATATATATTTACAAGTTAATTAGTGTATCTAGGCATACTGTGATTATTCATGCATTTGTTTGTAGTTGTTTTTGCATTCTGTTGATGGTCTTGTACTTATCATTATAGCTACTTAATTGCTTTATCTAACTAAATGGCTTCACTTCACCCTAGTTAATTAAGTCTTTGTAGAATACCACCTCCTTTGATCGTGTTGTTGTCTTGTGTGGCTTCAGGAATTTGTTGTTATAGTTTTTCTGTATAAATTGACCTCACATTTTTGTATTACTGTATTAGCTTGATAACGTTGAGAGAATACTCTTCGAAACGTCGCTCAAATAAATAAGTAGCTGTTATTCCATACGTATGTGTTAGTTTTATTGCTCTATCCAGTTACTAAATGCCTCTTACAGATTAATATCTACTAGTTACGGATTATGAATGGGGCACGTGGCGCACCTGCCCCGGGACTCCATGGTTATGGCGTCCCTGCGAAAGTTAAGAATATATAATATACGTTTTACAATACTTTGACCCTAAAAGTATTTATAATTCTATAGTGCCATTAACCACCCGAGTCTGTAATTGTGCGTTCGCTTTTTCGGTTATTTTTAATGAATTCAATCCCCAATGCGATCAACTTTAAAGATACTGATTCCTTTAGGACAGTATGTATAAATTCAGTGATCTGAGATTGTTTTATCTGCATGGTGTATTCAGTCCAACAAAAGTCTTTTTATACCCACGTATTCATATATTTACGTAATAATTATGTTTCTCGGAGGGTGTTGGTCGGTCGTTAAGTCAACTGAATGGCGTGATTTCGATTTACCGGTTGTACGTGACAATTAGTCGCCTGTCTAACCTCGTGGGTTTTCTCCGGGTTCTCGGGTTTCTTCACGCTGATAAAGACCCCTAAATGCAAGCGAATTATTGAAATAAAATTGAACCATGATAGTCCCCATATGACCTGGTTTATATCGAGTAGACCCGCGTAAACAAATTTTGAAATATAATTATTGTAAAATGTGTTGTTTTCTCTCTCTCTCTCTCTCTCCCTCTCTCCCTCTCTCTCTTTCTCTCTCTCTTTCTCTTTCTCATAGAAATTGATATATTCCATGTGCCATGTATATTAGCGAACGGGTTTCCTTTTTAATGTCCCTAATACCATTGAAAGTTTTTACCTGCTTTGATGTGTTGTAGGCAGACATGGTCGCACGCCTTCTTTATTAAAATTGTGCCAGGTCCTTTATAAAAGAAACGTACGACCATAGACTTTTTGAAATGATAAAAATGAAAAACCTATTTGAAAAGAACTCCAAGCGATATACAGTCCTATTCAATACACACTCACCGAAGCACTTAATCGATTTATTAATCTGATTTTTAAGGCCTACTTCTTTTTAAATTAAGGGATTATCTATGCAATTTATATTGCTCACTACAAACGGGGTTAAGGGTAGGGGTGGGGTTAGTACTTAACCTTTTAATTTATTAATTTCCTCGAAAGCTATGTGTCTTTTGAATTCAAGGAATTAGCCCATCAGAAAAGGGTTGGTGCATTTAATTTTAGAATATTTATGTTTAATTTCGTACCTATGAGACATCAAATTAATAGTAGTTAAGTACTTGACTAAATGTAATATTAAAGTTTTTTATTCTTTATTTATTATTATCATTATTTTACAACATTAAAATAGCGCTATCGTTCACGGGGTAGGGTGGGGGACAATTGTTAGCGCGTGTGCAATATATCATAAGGTCATGGTGTCAACTGGCGTGGTTTCGGTTGTACGTGACGAGGAGTACGATCGCCTGTTCAACCTCATAGATATTCTCCGGTTCCTCGGGTTTTCTCCCACTGCTAAAGATTCCTATGCGCAAACGCATTATTGACATAAATTTGAACCATGTGTTAGTCCCAATTGGAAGTTCAAAACCATTTTTCTCGCTATCTTTCACATACGTGTCCAGATGCGCTTTACAATCAAAACATGTTTAGTGCCGATACTAAAAATCAAAATTGTGCTTAAAACGCAAACGATTTTTTTCGTTAATAAAATGTTGGCTCTGGTCAAGCTCTATGAATATCCAAAAGACAGAACAAGAATGAGTTCTCTACACGAATTAGTAATTTATTAATACCTGAAAAAAGCCACACCTGGTGCCAGATGTCCTGTCTAGTGCGAGACTAGATTTGGGGAAATTAGTCAAATTAGCCAGAAACCGACCCTGAATGTATACAAAAGCAAACACGTTAATGAAATTACAGAAAAAATGCAGTAATGGCAGTTCGTTGAGTAACATGGTTCTTTAGCGGAGGATCTGTAAAGTAACAACATATATTCCTTCGGGTGAGATGAAAAACCGAGACCCCGTGTTGGCGTGGGTGTTCGCGCAAACAAATACTCGCGAGCTGGACTACAATGATTCGTAAAAGCAAATGCCACTTCCTGGGCCTAACGCCCAAGTAACAGCCGCATGGCGCATGCCCATCTCTATTAACTCTCTTAGTGCCTTTACCGGAACCAGATAAGATCCTGTCACTTCAAACGATATAAAGCTGGATTGACCTGTTGACAAAACTGGGGATTATTAGAGAGAGAGAGAGAAATGGGGTTTAACGTCCACTCGACACAAACTAGGTCATTTTGGGACGAAGGGATTATTAGAACATGGAATATAGGAGTGTTATTTAAATGAAATGGATGACGTATATAAAAGGGTATACAGGAGTGGCATTTGAATGAATCAATGACGTACATGTATATAAAATACGTAATGACACGTGAACAGTTACTTCATATCTACGGCATAAATGCACAATGCCAGTGAATCAATAGGCCATTAATTTTATTATAATACCAGTTTTTTTTATAAAAAAAAAGCTATTGAATACTTATAATTCTGACAGCTGTATTGTAGAAGTAAGTAATGGTTAAACGATTCGATTATTTTCAAACCAAATGAAATGTACAATATGCACAAAAACGATCTAATCGAATCGATCAATACCCCCTGTCAAGATGAACAATCGAATTATTTTGACGGGTTTTGATTAGAAATTGATTGATCGATATGGCAAGTTGACAAAGTTTAAGGTCATCTAAGCCGACATTAATGAGATATATATTTAAAGTGTTGTTTGATGACGGGTAAAGAATAACAAGGTAATATATATGTATAGGTGTTGAACATCAGTCATTGGCTCTACTGCCCTAAATATGATATACGGTCTATCTATGACATATTTCTCTAGTCAAAATATGACTACTGCATATTGTGATTGAACTAGAAAGATCGATATATCCTTTTACAGTGCACGGTAAGTGGGTGGGGTGGGGCGCGGTTAACGTGTGTCCCATAAGATTATAAGGTCTGTCATTAAAGTCATTAAGTTCAAAGGTTTGGTGTCCATTCACTTGTCCCTCCTTGGAGATCTCAGGTTTCATGCGCAAGCGAATAGGCCTAATTGCAATACATTGTTCCTTAAATGGCATTTAGTAACTGGATAGAATAACAGCAAAACACATACTTATGGAAACCAGCTACTAGTGTATTTAAGGCGATGTTTCGTAGAGTATTTCTCCTTGCGTTATCAAGCTAATTGTTGTAATTGCAATACAGTCTGAACAGTATACAAGTCCCGAAATGACCCAGTTTTCTCGAGTGGACGTTAAACCCCATTTATGTCTCCCCTCTCTCACTGACTGTCGCGTCCACCACTATCTCTCTCATTCAGTGACAACTTTTATTAGCGCGATTCGTTTTCGTTTCAAGCGCGAAGCAGTAAAATTGTTTGCCTTAATCTTCCTGGTATTTGACTTCTTGTTTAAGGTGTGCGGTTCGTCATTTCGCGACTAACACACGTTTCAATTATTTTCAATAATTCACCTGCGCTTAAGCGGTGGACACACTAGCCAAATGATTCGGCCGAATCGTTCGGCCGAATCAATCGGCGCCGAATTTTTTTCGGCCGAATAGGTGGACACACCAGCCGAATGTTTCGGCCGATTCACCAGTCGATTGCATCACTTTTCACGTCACATGATTAAAAACGGCGGCGTCTATGTCTTCAAACAATCACGTGGTTTCTCGATAGGAGTGCTGATTGGCTAATGAATTCTACATTCGGCCGAATGCTTCGGCGAAGTGGACACAACAGGCGAATATAATTCGGGCGAATAAATATTCGGCCGAATATATCATACATGTTTGATTCGGGCGAATCATTCGGCCGATTAGAAATTCGGCCGAATGACAGTGGACACACTAGGCGAATTTCGACGCCGATTGATTCGGCCGAATCATTCGGCTAGTGTGTCCACCGCTTTAGGGGTCTTTAGCAGTAGAAATTGACACAAAAGGGTCACAACGCATATAATAATGTAATATGAATGTATATAAACTGATTTACATTCAATCATTTCCGTTTTTACTCTAATTTCTAATCAATTATGTTCGGCGAAGTCTCGTTCTTCGAATCCCTCGTTTCAACGGTTCTGAAACGAATTATGGTGTGTACCAATGGTAAAATGTTTAATAAATATTTGATATCATAAGCCCGCATCAATGACAACATTAATATTGATTTAAACAATTTGTGTTTTCAATGTCGACAACTTTGTATGCTATAAAAGCACATGAAATAAAGATTAAGCTATGTGACCTACCTTTCTCGACAGTAACTTGTATAGTTGATGTAGAACTAAGACTTGGACTACCACCATCAGTTGCTAGAATCTTAAATTCGTGTGATGTTTGTTGGTCATAGTTTAATAAAGCGGCTAGAGTAACCTCCCCTGTTGTAGAATCGACTTGAAAGGTGGATAGAACCAGGGCAGCGTTGGTAGCTGGAGGAAGATAACAGAAATCATTTTAAGATCACAATGGCATAAAAACAGATCCTTGGGGTCACAGATGAAGACTTGTTCTTGGTGGTCACAGATACAGAAATAAACTGGACTAATGGAGACGGGCATACAGTTGGCTATCAGGGACATTTTTACTTGGTAGCGGCGCTACGACCTTCTTTTATATCGAATTCCAACTGTCAGGGGATTTTTTACGTGCATGCCAATGTGAACACGGGTCCTCTGGTGTTTGTATCGTCCAAACGACTACATAGGTGTACTTGTCAGGCATCACTGACAAGAGGGGGGGGGGGGGGGTGGCACGCCGGAAAATCTGGATGAATTTTGTCGGACAATGCAGGGATCGAACACCTTCACAGATGAAGACTAGATCCTTGAGACACAGATAAGACTAAGTCCTAGTGGTAACAGAGAGGGAGAGAGAGAGAGAGAGAGAGAGAGAGTGAGAGAGAGAGAGAAAATGGGGTTCAATGTCCACTCAACACAACTAACATATGGTTTAATTTTATTTCAATAATTCGCTTGCGCGTAGGGGTCTTTAGCAGTGGGAGGAAACCACAGCCACAAACTCGAAACCACAGCCACAAGACAGAGGTGACCTGTTAGCTAGAGGTCGAAGCGCGGCATTCTAGACTCCAAGACCACCCCAACCCCCTAGTGGTAACAGATTATGACCAAGTCCAGGAGGTAGTCACAGATAAAGACTAAGCCCTAGTGATAACAGATAAAACCCGGTCAAAGAGGTAGTCACAGATAAAGACTAAGCCTTAGTGATAACAGATAGTCACAGATCAAAACTTGTTCCTTAAGGGTGGTCACAAATAAAGACCACCAACTTCAATACCGTATATAATTTATAACGTACACCCAATGTTAACAATAGGCCTCAATTTTTCGTCCCATCCTAGCAACTATACGTTGTCCCTTGTCGCTCTTGCTATAATAGTTAAAATATAGACAATGAACAGGGAATATGTTGAAAATTACTTTATTCTGAACGAAGTTATGGCCGTTTGAAGAATAGAGTATTTTCGATTAGCAATAATAATTTAAGAATTGAATTATGAACTGCCGATCGTATTTAAATCTGTTGAAAATCACAAACATCCGACCGATGGCCTTTTGAGTTGATTAAGGACCTGTCATGTTAATAAATGTCTTATTAATGATTTAGACAACATTCGAGGCCAAAAAGAAATCTGCGACAGGCTCTTACATAAACGCATCTTCAATATTTTTGTAGTATCGCAAGGTCTACCATTAAGTCAACTGGCGTGGTTTCGACTCCCCGCCTTTGCGTGATTACTTATAAGGATTTGGGTCGCCTTCCAACCTTGTGGGTTTTCTGCGGGTCTTCCGGTTTTCTCCCACTGCTAAAGATCCCTCGGCGCAAGCGGAATATTTAAATAAAATGTGACAGGGGGGGGGGGGGAAGCGTCTAGTCGTTCGATATCCCCCCATAGCACACTCTCCATCGACATTAGTCTGGTTGCTTCACGAAATGGAGAAATTAGACCACATTTTATTTCATTTCATACAACCATACTTTTAATGATTTTAATTTATAGATAACGCGATTCTAAAAATATATCTCAATTTGTTCAATTGGTGTGAAAAGAGATTGAAAGAACAATAATTTACCGTCCAGTTGATATGAAATCTGTCCCTTGACCCCTGAGTTATTATCCGTACAGGCAATAGTTGATACAGGTGTCCCTACTATAGAGGTATCTCGTAGTGTTACTGGTGTACTGACCGGACAGACCTGTAAAAATAAAAAGACAAACAAAAATCCGTTAGCTGCGATCTTGCAAAATACAAATAGGCACTCGTTTGTCTAAGTTACTGAGTAGAAGATATGTTAAGTTCGAAAATAACAAACATTTAAATGACATAGATGTATATTACCGGTGCTTCGTTCGTTTCAATAACAGTAACTTCTATTGTTGATGTAGAACTAAGACTTGGACTACCACCATCAGTTGCTAGAATTATAACTTCGTGTAATGTTTGTTGATCATAGTTTAATAAAGCGGCTAGAGTAACCTCCCCTGTTGTAGAATCGACTTGAAATGTTGATAGAACCAGGGCAGCGTTGGTAGCTGAAAGTTTCAATATGGTATAATTTTAGAGAAAAAGAAATGGGGTTAAACTTCTGAGAGGGAGATGGGGTGGGGTGGACCGGAGGACCTACAGAAAACCCAAGGGGCGACCCTATTTCTTGTCACGCACAAAGGGCGGATCGAAACCACGCCAGTTGGCTCAATAACAGACCTTATGTTGGCATGCACGTGAAAGATTCCTTGGCGGTTGGAATTCAATATAAAAGTAGGCCGTAGCGTCGCTGCCCGGGCAAAATTTTCCCAATAGCAAACTGTATGGCGTATGGCCGTCTTCATTAGGTCAGTCGAAGCAGAACAGTGAGACGTTAAACCCCATTTCATTTCATTTTATTTCTTTCCGGCATCTATCATAGTGACATACAAATTGTGGCGGACAAAGACTAGAATATACCCCGCTTTTCATTTTTGGTGCACGGCCCTCCGTGGCATGTCACCCAAGGGATCCATGCAAGCTTAAACGGGCCATGGTTGTAGCAAAGTAGGATAAATGTGCTCACCTAGACAGCCACAGTCGGTCAACGTAATGTTAAAGGGGACAAACCTATTTTAACTTGTGGAGTGTAGCATAAATCTGTTTTATGCGCCTAAATAAATAAAGTGTATATGGCACAGCGGAATATTCTGTCAGTCCAAAAGAGGAGGGGGCGGGGGCAATCTTGGCAATTGACAATTGAGACCGAACCAAATAGAAAGCAACTCCGTGTACGTAAAATGATTCATAGAGACAAAGAAAAAACTCACCGTCCAACGCGAACGACACTTGTTTGTTCACCCCACTATCAGCGTCTGTACAAGTAACCGTGCCCACGGCAGCACCAGTAGCAGAACTCTCCTGTAAATCTACATCACCGCTATTAGAACATACCTATAGAAAAACATGAAAAGCAACAACAATAAGTTGGGTTCGTCTTGAATCGACCCAATATAGGATACAAAGAGAGAGAGAGAGAGAGAGAGGGGGTATCGTCCACTCGACAAAAACTAGGTCCCTCTCTCTCTCTCTCCACCTACATATTTTAGTCCCGAAATGACATAGTTTGTTTCGAGTGGACGTTAAACCCAATCTCTCTCTCCCTCTCTCTCTCCCTCTTCCCCTCCCCCCCCCCCTCTCTCTCCCTCTCCCTCTTCTCCTCTCTCTTATAGTTTAATGTTGGATGCAGGACGTGGAGTGTAGGGGAGTGGAGCTACCTATGCAGGACGGTGAGAGTTGAAGGAGAGGGGTTGGCTACCTATGCAATACCTTTTGTGCTCTATTCCAATTCAAAACAAATACTACTTACCGGAGCGTTATCATTCTCATCTAGAATGTTTATGGTTAGTATAGCGGTACTGGTGAACGATGTGGTTGGATCCAGGTCGTACGCCAACAAAGTTAAAACGTAACTAGTTGTAGCCTCATAGTCCAGCTCTGTGTTAACATACATCGAGCAGGTTACACCGTCCAATAACCAGTTGTCAGAATCATCTGGAATAAATAAATATATATCCTAAAATGGTGTGACACAAGGATATGCCTTTGGGCCTTAGTTTAGCTCAGTATTTACGCCTTTGTTCATTAGTTTAGATCGGTATTTTAGATCGGTATTTACATACATCGAGCAGATTATACCGTCCAATAAACAGTTGTTAGAATCATCTGGAATAGATAAATATATATCCTAAACTGGTGTTACACAAGGGTGCGTCTAAGGGCAGGTTAAACCGTCTAATAACCAGCTGTTTGAATCATCTAGTATAAATAAATATATCCATTGAAACGGTGTGACACAAGGGTAGGTCTTAGTTTAGCTCGGTACATACATCGAGAAGGTTACTTCGTCCAATAACCAGTTGTTAGAATCATCTGGAATACATAAATATATATCCTAATCTGGTGTGACCCAAGGGTGCGTCATAGGGCCTTTGTTCATTACTTTAGCGCGGTATCTACATACACCGTGCTGGTTACACCATCAAATAGCCAGTTGGAAAGCATCTTGTATAAATAAATATTTAAAAAGAATATTGGGCGACACAGGGGTAGGTTTTGTGGTCTTCGTAGGCCCTTTTGCTTATTAAAAGGACATGTTCTTTAAAGATAAATATGATCTTTAAAACATCATAACTGGTGTTCCGCAAAGTTCCGTTTTCGGTCATTTAGTATATCAGATAGTATTAACCATCTCCTGTTAGTGTTAAACGTCCGCTTCCATCGATGGTGGTAACGCAGACTACTCTTCTTGTGCTTAGCGCACTTGGAGGGTTCTTTCCTGTGGGAGGAAACCTGGGTGCCCGGAATAAACTCACAAGGTAGATCAGGATCTCAAATCACAAACCACGATCGCAAGTCAGAGGTAATCCGCAGGCTAGAACTCCAAGCGCGAGACTCCAGACCACTAGATTAGGCCACCACACCCCAATCCCCCACCCTTTTTTTAAAGTTAAGCGATTGACTTTTCATAAAATAATTTGTTGGCCTACCTGGATTTTCCCATCGTACCCTGGTCTGTCCTGATAATTCCAGGGCGGAGTCCTTGTCAGTAACAGTACAAATACTATACACGGCACCAAATGGTTCATTCTCGCTGACTTCAATGGTTGCTGGCAAACCAGCGATCACCGGGGCGTTGTCGTTGATATTGCTAATACGTATAGCTACTGTCACCGTGGAAACGAATGCCATGGTACTATCGTCAGTGGCAGTTATTCGTACCTTAAATAGTGAAAATAAAGAATTATCGCCCGTAGACATGTTATCTGCAGACGAACAAAACCGAAAAGACAAACACGCAATAAACAACAAAATATCCAATGAAGTGAATGGATCCGGGACCTAGTCGCAAGCGTCCACTGTAAGTTTAATGTCTAAAGTCTATTACGGCCATGTTCGTAAGCAAGATTGTCAATAACTGGTCTGTGTCCGATTTTTAACTCAGTTGACGTCATCAGTTGAAACGTCAAACATAATCACCATTAAAAAGGGAGATAATCCGGAGAGAATTTCAAAAAACAGTAAAAATTTAAAAACTGTAACTCACATGAAAGCTATTTCTGGAATCTGCATTGAGTTCTTTATTCAACTTCATTAATCCTCCTTCCATTTTAAACTTGGTAAACGGATCTCCTTTAACTATTGTATACGCAAGTGTGTCCCCATCCGGGTCAACACACCCTAGATTATAGGCTAGATCATCAATAACCACAGATTCTGGTACCGGGGCTGTTACACCATACCGTGAACAATAGGGTAGTCCATTTATACCTGAAATAAAATAAAAAACCAAGTACGAGCAGAGAGAGGGAGAGAGAGAAAGACTAGAAAGAAAGAGAGAAATTGGGTTTAACGTCCACTCGGCACAAACTAGGTCATTTCGGGGCTAACATATGGTTTAATTTTGTTTCAATAATTCGCTTGTGCGTAGGGGTCTTTAGCAGTGGGAGGAAACCGGAGTAATCCAAACCATAAGACAGAATTCGAAGTCCTAAAAAACGTTATAGGCAAAAAAGTGTATTTAAGCGAAATAGTGTAATCAGCAAATGGACAAAATACACTACAAACAGTGGTAACAGGTTTTTCGGAAGAGTAAGCTTACCAATAGATACATGTACCTCGTGTGTCTATTAAAGACCCGAGGTCCTGTGTACACATTGTCATGCACTTAAAGGATACCTTAGCAGTTGGTATTTATTATACGAGTAGGTGGTAGCGCCGCTGACTAGACAAAATGTTCTCTCGGAGCAGAACAGAAAGGCATTAAACCAAATTTTAATTTTAAAGATGAATTATGTAAGATTTTGATAAACAACAGGATTTTCCTGTAATATTAGTTTTACAACTAGTATGTTATATGTAAGTTTTATAATTATTCGTATATATAGATATAAGATTATTAATTGGTATATATAGATATATGTTAAATAACAAGTTTATAAAGATATATACCTGGTACGGGTAATGGTGGGGCAGATCTAGTATCAACTATTTCCGTAGACATTGGTGCAGGCATCGTATAATCTGTAAATAGAAATAATACTGAAATGATACTGAAATAATACTGAAATGATACTGAAATAATACTGAAATAATACTGAAATAATACTGAAATAATACTGAAATGATACTGAAATAATACTGAAATGATACTGAAATGATACTGAAAATATAATACTGAAATAAAATACTGAAATGATGGTGGACACAGGGGTAAAAGCAGGTAATCATGATTAAAACACGGGTTCATACGGAAGCGTTCCGAATTCACAAAATTTACGAATTTGAACAGTTTTGTGAGTTTCTTAAATAAATCCGGCGTAAGTAGATTGGCAACGCAATAAACTGTTAATTGGGTGATCGAGAGAGTAGCTATTATGTATTGTTTAATATTCGAGAGCGAGACATTAGTAATATTTTGTAACAACAAGAGGACCGTTGTTTACAATTATTACGCAATGTCTTAAACTGGAGGCCATTGAACAAAATAAAATACAGGCCTTCCGCACGTGCGCTTTCAGTGAAATATGTCACGCGAGTCTAATATTCCACAAGGTACGATTGGCAAGTTGCCCGTATTATTATCTGAAGAAAAAGAAATAGCACGCCAACATCAAAGGGTGACGTCACATCTGTATTTCAAATCTTGCTAACGCCATTCTTGTCAGCACCTTATTGCCACCTATCACTTGTTTGTACTGTTTCAATCTGTTTTACAAAGAATAACGAAAGTCTTCGAATATCTCTATAAAACATGCTGGTTCGCTAGCCTGGAGGTTGAGTGTTCGATCCCTGCGTTGGCCGAGAAAGTTCATCTCGATTTTCCGGCGTGATTTCCCCTTGTCAGTGATGCAGAAGGAGGGTCTGACAAGGACAGCTGCCTAGTCGTTCGGATGGGACGAAAAACCGAGGTCCCGTGTACAAATTGGAGTGCACGTAAAAGATCCCTTGGCAGTTGGAATTCGATATAAGAGTAGGCCGTAGCGCCGCTGCCCGGGCAAAATTTCCCCCATTGCACACTATGGCGTATGCCCGTCTTCAATTAGCCCAGGTACGGTGCTTAAGCGTAGGACGTTAAACCACATTTCATTTATTCATTCTATAAAACATGACTACTTTCAACACTTGACGTGACATCACGCGATGTCAATCATCGGCTCAATGACGCGTGTATTGTTTAAAGACGTTACCGAATCGGGCAGAATGGTGCCTTTTACTTTTTTTAATACCCATGTACACTAAAAAGGAAATACTTCAAACGTTTTATTATTTTTTCTAATACATTAAAACATGTTTTAGAATTTAATTTGTCGGAGGGAAAAAGATAATATATTTTGCTCCTTGAGTTGCATAGATATCATCCTTATCAATGATTGTAGCGGCCTAGCGAATATTCACGGCTGATCAGTGTGTTGCTTACCCTGACAAATCAATGTTCGTAATGTAGTTAAAGGTGGGCTTTTTTCAGTGGCGTCCGTGTAGTTTGTGTGTCTTGTCCGCGGGTTTGTCTGATTGGTTGTGTTTGTGTGTGGTGCTGTCGTCCTGAACGTGCTATTAAAATACAAGTGTAACAACAACGATACAATAATTACAGTAACAGTATACATTCGGCAAACCTCGACAGATTCTACGCATCTTAATCTCGGATGTATGACCATCTCCGCCATATTTGATCTATTTTAATGGTTCCGAATGCAAAAAAAATGGCTGCCCCATTGGATATTTCTATGGAGAGTGTATTGTATCAACAAACGTCACGTTTGGCATTGGGTTTGTAGAATTACCAGGGAATTTTATCAAACCAGCAGCCTAAATAAGCATAGATATAGACAATATCTATGCTTATTTAGGTATACACACTCTACAAGAGACGCAATTTAGGACTTTTTTGTAAAAGCAAAACGTTTACCTGTTTAAAGTAAATCGGTAGCCGCATCGCAAATGTATGGGCGTAGGTACATATCACTTACTGTCATACATCCGAGTCGAGATGTAGGGTTCCGGAATCTGTCGAGATTTGCCGAGTGTAACAGTATACTCACCTGTTGGATATCTAGTAGCCGGTTGTACGCCATCTTGTGGTACGTCAGTAACGATAACTCGAACTAAGACCTTAGTAAATCGAGTAGGCGACCCGCCATCTTTTACTCTTATCATTACTTCATAGAAAGGGATAGTCGGACTGGTTATTGGCGACTTCAGCTCCAGTGATCCAGACGCAGAATTGATTTGAAATAAACCGTTAGCCGTAGCATCGTTGGTATCTGAAATGTTTTAGTTTAGAAATTACAATAGCATTCATAACAATAGTAAGGTAGATTGGTATTTAACGTCCACTTCCAGACAAGATGATATCGCAAACAGATTTTCATATTTTATCACTTGGCTTAGCGCACACGCGAGGTCTTTCTTGTTAGAGGGAACCGGGGTACACGGAGTAAGCCCGCGAGATTGAGAAACCACCCCTATCTTCAAGCCACAAACGCTCATAGCAAGGGTCGAGTATATGACCAGAAGCAAGGTGAACGGCCAGTTATAGCTCAAAGCGCGACAGTTTAGATTACTTATACTCGTAATAATTGTGTGTTATTCCGGTGAATTTAACCCTGTAATTATATTGTGCTTCGTGTTTTTGCCAGAATTTGTCTAGTCGGGATTTAAAAATATTCAGGTTTGGTGCACTGACCACATCTTCTGGCACTTCACGTCCGTCAAGCCATAAGTGACCGACCAGCTAGTGCTCGACCAGCCTGGGGCCTGTTTCACAAAATTTTAACTTAAGATAAAATCCAAATTTTAGTACATACTTAAATCTGATTGGCTAAGCGCTAAAATCAATCTAATACTATCCAATCGAATTACTAAAATCGGATTTTATCTTAGTTAAAATTTCGTGAAACAGGCCCCAGGCTGAATAACTTACTAGTTTGACCGGGGTTCAATCCCAGTTTGGGTCGAGAAAGAGTCACATCCGGGCTTCGATCGGTCAGGGAAGAGCCACGCGACAACTGGTTTATCGTAGATGCTAGAGCTCTTAGTCCCTTTACCGAGAAACGACAAGTACATTAAAATAAATTGTGGTTTAGGTCGTTGACAAAACGTAGAGTCACTTGTCAAGTGGTTTCTGTTAAATGGCGAAAAGAGTAAAAAAAACTGAGACACGTTTATCCTGTTCATCGCTTTTACAGTATCTATTTGTGATGTCTGGTTGTGGCCTAGACGACATGTGAACCACTGGACCAGATATTTCAAACTGTGAGACCGTGGGGGTTTAACTGATCATAGTGTCCCGGACATTTTGGGGAAACTGTTAAGGTATTAGTCAAACAGAAACTTAGGGGTGTATTTGAGACGGATTTGATCGTTTTGAACACAGGCGCCAGATATTCCACAAATGCTTTCATTTTTGATAGGCACCACTTCCTCAAAACATAGTACGGCCGCCACCTTGGATCTTCGAGATTTAGGCTATGCAAAAACCTATATCTAACCAATTTAGGATCCCTATCTTGGTGTCCAAGCCTGCATTTTCAGGGTCAAGGAATACAATAAGAAAATACGCCACAGCCTCCAAATATATATATTATATGTGCTGTACTCTTGTGTTGTGCATTAATATACAGGGGGTTGGATTGTTGAATGCTTAGCATTTTGGGGGGTTGAATGGCGGAATGATTAGCACGTGTGTGATGTATCATAAAGCCTGTCATTGAGTCAAATGGCGTGGTTGTACGTGACAAGGCGTAAGGTCGCCTGTCCAACCTCGTGGGTTGTCTTCGGGTCCTCTGGTTTCCTCCCACTGCTAAAGACCCGTGTGCGCAATCGAATTATTGAAATAAAATTAAACCACAATATGTTAGTCCTAAAATGACCTAGTTTGTGTCGATTGGATGTTAAATCCAATCTCTCTCTCTCTCTCTCTCCCTTTCTCTCTCGTATACAACTATGAAGTGTACATACCGTCTAGTTCGTAGGACACAACACCGGCCGGATCTGCACTAATGACAGAATCAGCATCAGTACAAGCAAGCGTAGTTATTACTGTCCCTACTGTTGCTGTCTTTAACACTGGTGTTACAATTAGATATACTGGACAGGTCTAAATATAAACAAATAAAAATGAAATGAAATGAAATGAGGTTTAGCGTCCTACGGCACCAATGGGCTGATGAAGACGGGCATACGCCATCGAGTTTGCTACGAGGGAAACTTTATATGGACAGCAGCGCTACCGCCTACTCTTACATCGAATTCCAACTGTCAGGGGATCTTTACGTGCATGCCAATGCACACACTGGGCCTGCGTTTACGTACCACCCAAACGACTAGACAATGTCGTTGCCAGGCATTTCGTCCGACACCATTTAAAATTTCCCGCCTCCCTCAATCTGCAAAGCAAACGCTCGTTACTGCTAGGTTGAGTATAGATACCATATATCTATTGGGGAATTGGTTTTTGATGCTTGTTGAAAAGTGCTGCTATGGACAAGTGTATAATAACTATGGAGATTCTAATTACATCTTTGTTATTGATTGTAGCCCAAAAAAGAAAATTCTTAGATTCTGTAACACCATAACAGTCCTTTAAATTTCTTGAGGGCGATCTCGGCCTCTATTAATTAAAGTGGCATCACATGAGCAAAAACCGTCTTATAAATTACTTGGTGTTTACCTCCTAAATGTTGCCTAAAAAGGGATAGTCAGAGACCTATGGAGATCCTAATTCATATTTTAGGTTATATTAAAACTTCACCACAGCATATTTAAAATTGTGTCTGTCCGGAACAATATATGAGGTTTGAATGTTCATTCATTCGTTCATTCATTCATTTACTCATCCATTTATTTATTCATTCATTCATTTATTCATCCATGCATTCATTCATTCATTCATTCATCTGTTTGTATGGGGGATTTTGTTTAAAGATATAGTCAATTAATATACATATATAAATATACAAACCGGCCTGTTGACTAACGCCCTTAATATCTGTATAGAGATACTGGTATCTACAGTCTTAGGATTAACAGGATCCAGATCTCTCACCACCATATTTAAAGTATAAGCTGATCTTGTATCAAAATCCAAGGCCTCGTTTGTATACAACTGACCGGAATGACTGTCTAATAGCCATTTGGTTGCCGCGGCAATAGCTGTTTAATATAGAAAAAAGGCACATTAAGGCGTCTGGGTCTACACTCGATATCAAGCAGGGACCATTCCTCAGATTTTCCAATCTGTTTAAAACACAGATCCAATTTCGTTTCGTTTTGTATAGTTCAAAATTTTGTTTTTACTTGTCTTTGCTACATGTAGTGTGGGCCATCGAAAGTATAAAAAACGAAACGAAATATAGATCTGTATTTTAATTAGATTGCAGATTTTTCGGAGTAATTTCCCCTTGTTAGTTGTACCGGACGGGGTGCATCACCAAACTCGGTATCAAGCGGGTACCATTCCTCAGATTTTTTCAGTAAAATGAACATGAGTATCTTAAAATCAACTTTTGTTATATCAGACTTGTAAAATGTTGGGTTTTTTTTTTTATTAACTAAAAATATTGATTTTAAGATACAAACATAATTTTACTGTACAGATGTTGAAATACAACAACAAATGAAGAAATAAGAATTAAGGACTATGAATTAAGAAATAAGAACACCTAATAAAGAGCTGTTTGGTTTTCCATAATTTTGAGCATACTTACTAGGCGATTTGAAATCAATTCTAACTTGTCCCGCCAGTGTTCCTTTAACGGAATCGCCATCAACCATAGTACATGTACCAATTAGGGTTCCAATGGCTGTTGATTCGCTGATAAATATAGGTGATATCGACCATGACGCAGTCGGAGTAAAGTCATTGGTGCCGGTTAACGTAACTTTAACATTAACAACTACGGTGGCGGTGCCGTCTGATACGCTAATCTCTAGCTGTAAAATATAATGAACTGATTAAAACACAGATCCTATTTCGTCTTTCGCTTTTTATAGTTCAAAATTTTGTTTTATTTGTCTTTACAACACTAGGATCTGGTGCCGGTTAACGTAACTTTAACATTAACTATTACGGTGTCGGTGCCGTCTGATACGCTAATCTCTAGCTATAAAAAATAATGATTAACTTAAATTAATCTGATTAAAACACGGATCATATTTGGTTTTTCGCTTTTTATAGTTGAAAATTTTGTTTCGTTTGTCTCCACAACACTAGGATCTGGAAGAGTTGTTATATAAGTCATTGGAACGGTCTGTTACGGGGAGTTATTGGCGTATTGTGCACGGAACTGTGAGTAAACTACTAGACACGTTAACGCTGATTGATTAATTAATGTCTGTCATCATGGGGTCAAAAGCCGTTCGTATGAGCCCTGACGCGACCTTCCAGTATAACTGGTCAGACCTTCATGTAGTATAGTTCATGGAAAATATTAAAAAATATTAATCAGATTGAAATACTGGTCTGCACCGACTGGGCTAATGAAGGTGGGCGCACATCATACAGTGTACTATGATAGAACTTGTGTCCGGGGAGCTGCATTACGGCCTACTCTTCTTTTACGTGCTCGCCAACGTGTACACGGCACCTCTTTTTTGTGTAATATCCGAACGACTAGATACTGTCCTTGTCAAGGGTCAACCACAGTGGAAAATTCGGACCAACACTCAGATCCAACCCCGTACTACCCCCTGGTTCCCGGGTCAGCACCTCCTGGTTCCCGAGTCAGCGTCTTAGGCTACTATGAAAGTCACATTGGCTCCCCTATTTAGTAAGTGGACGGGGCAGGGCGCGGGGACTAAATCCAAGGCTTTCTAACAAGGTAACTAATTAATGTTTTTTTCCTCCACAGACTTGTACGTAGAGTCACATGACATGTTAAACGTTATGGATTTAGCTCGCAACACCGAAGATCATTTCATGGCCAAAGGACCCAGAGAAAACCCACCATGTTGGTCAGGCGACCCTACTTCATGTCACGTACAACCGGGTATTTGAAACCTCGCCAGTTTACTCAATGAAACAGCACGCACGTGCTAACCATTCAACCACCCATCCCGCCGATTCAGGGAAACGTAAACATAAAATTTAAAAAATGATATCCAATGAAAGACGGGGAAGACGGTGGCTAAGCGGATAAGTGGATAAGGCGCTGGTTCGCTAGCCTTGAGGTCGGGTGTTCGATCCCTGCATTGGCCGTGTCAGAGATGCAGATGGAGGGCTTGACAAGGACAGCTGCCTAGTCATTCAGATGGGACGAAAAACCGAGGCCCCGTGTACACATTGGAGTGCACGTAAAAGATCCCTTGGCAGTTGGAATTCGATATAAGAGTAGGCCGTAGCGCCGCTGCCCAGGCAAAATTTTTCCTCATAGCACACTGTATGGCGTATGCCCGTCTTCAATTAGCTCAGGTTAAGTGCCTAACAGTAGGACGTTAAACCCAATTTCATTCATTCATTCATTCCAATGAAAGACCCTTTAAGAAATGTTCTATATAAACTGGAACGCCCTAGTTTGTGTTTATTGGACATTGAACCATATTTATCTATCTCTATGTTTCGGATAAGGCGCTGGTTCGCTAGCCTGGAGGTTGAGTGTTCGATCCCTGCATTGGCCGAGAAAGTTCATCGGCGTGATTTCCCCTTGTCAGTGATGCAGAAGGAGGGCCTGACAAGGACAGCTGCCTAGTCGTTCGGATGGGACGAAAAACCGAGGTCCCGTGTACAAATTGGAGTGCACGTAAAAGATCCCTTGGCAGTTGGAATTCGATATAAGAGTAGGCCGTAGCACACTGTATGGCGTATGCCCGTCTTAAATTAGCTCGGGTTAAGTGCATAACAGTAGGACGTTAAACCACATTTCATTCATTCATTCATTCCAATGAAAGACCCTTTAAGAAATGTTCTATATAAACTGGAACGCCCTAGTTTGTGTTTATTGGACATTGTACCGTATTTATCTATCTCTATGTTTCGGCATGTAAAGCATGTGGCATGAATATAAATATGTTTTTTTATTATTATTTTCCATTATGATTCCATTGTGGGTTAGTATTATACAGCATGTGGCATGAATATAAATATGTTATTTATTATTATTTGTCTATTATGATTCCATTGTGTGTCAGTATTATCTGGGTCACATACATGTAAATTGGTCAGAGGTGAAAGCAATTAGTTTAGGGATTTAATTCATGGCAACGTCGAAATGAAATCCACTTAAAGGGACAATCCCGATAAGAACAGTCTCAAAAATTGTCGAAATACGGCAACAAATGAAGAAATAAGAATTAAGGACTATGAATTAAGAACTAAGAACACTGAATAAAGAGCTGTTTGGTCTTCCATGCTTTAAACGTCATTTGAACCCACTTGACAACATGCCATACGTGGTGCTATGGGAAATATTTTGTCCGGAGTGCGGCGCTACCTCTTACTCTTATTTCGAACTACATCTGTCAATGATTCTTTTATAGTGTATCTTTGTATAATATATTTTTATTACTATAGCAGTTGACCAATGTCCGAAATGATATTTCACTAATCTTTCAAGTCTTTTAAATGTTTGGGATTATACTTAATGTAACGATATTATGCCGTTTCCACCACGATTTTACCGCGCTGATGGCGATCTTGACGGGCTCTACGGTCCTTTTCCGTCACCGTAGCGTCGCAGTAAAGACGCCACCACAGTCTGACGGGGGCATTAGATCGCAGAACCTTGGCGTTTGTTTTGAACATGCTCAAAATAAACGCCGTGACTCGGCGATCATTGGCGACCATGGTGACCACAGCACGATAGCTGGCGTTTCCACCACGCTTTTGGCGATCTAAATGCGCTCTAAACTCATTTTCCATCGCCGTAGCAGCGAAGTCGCGTCGCCAACCCGGTCTGACAGGGGTATTAAGTAAAAATAGTTAACACGCGTTCTTGCTTTGTCTATATTTTCTGCTGTTTTCTATGCACAATTTAACATATCTAGTCAAACCAGCACTTAGGCAATTCTTTTACGGGCACGTCAATGTGTAAACGGTATCTCGATTGTTCCTCCCCTTCCGAACTGCTGGAAGCTGTTCCTTGGCAGGCCCTCCGTCCGCCACAAGTGGGGGAAGACGTCGAAGTATTCCATGAGACTAATACCCGGCAATTTGTTGCATAATAACATTGTTGTACATCCATAATTGTATGATCAACTTGTGTTTAACCTGTAAGCTTAAATTTCATAACACTGTACATCCAAAATTTTTAATGATCACCCAGAGATTTGGCTAAGTGGATAAGGCGCTGGCTTCGCTAGCCTGGAGGTCGGGTGTTCGATCCCTGCATTGGCAGAGAAAGTTCATCTCGATTTTCCGGCGTGATTTCCCCTTGTCAGTGATGCAGAAGGAGGGCCTGACAAGGACAGCTGCCTAGTTGTTCGGATGGGACGAAAAACCGAGGTCCCGTGTACACATTGGCGTGTACGTAAAAAAAACCTTGGCAGCTGGAATTCAGTTGCTGCCCGTGCAAAATTTCCCTCATAGCACACTGTATGGCGTCGGCCCGTCTTCAATTAGCCCAGGTTAGGTGCATTATAGTAGGACGTTAACCCCATTTCATTCTTTCATTCATTCCCAGAGATACTATAAATGCAATTGTATGAGCGAACTTTGTTTGCTGGCCTAGTTTGATGAAGCGTTGTGTACCTCGTGTGATATACCAGAGCTCTACAAACCCCCCACCCCCAATCCATACTGCTAAATTGTCTAGAATATGTCGAGTAAATACCCCACCCCTCTCTTATACGTGGCAAGGAGTAGGGTTGTCGGTCCAACCTCGTCGGTTTTCTCAGGGTCCTCCGGTTTCCTCCCACTGTTAAAGACTTCTAAGCGCAAGCGAATTATTGAGATTAAATTAAACCATATGGAAGTCCCGAAATGTTTCTTTCTCCCTCTCTCTCCCTCTCTCTCCCTCTCTCTCCCTCTCTTACCTGAAACTCATATATTATTTGTTTTATCACCGCCTGGGCTAGCATCAGTTGTCCATTCTCCACTTTATATTGATTATCCGTGTTGCCTTTAGTAAACGAGTAAGTCAGGGCATCTCCAGGGTCAGCATCGCTACATCCTAAATTAGCTACAACATAATCTACCACTTCCGTTGTAGCCACGGATACGTCGAATGACGTAGTAGGACATGATGGAGCCGCAGCAGTTACTTCTGAAATAGAAGAATGTCTGATCGTTACAGCTTATTGTCATTAAAGATACATTATGTATGATTTAAAGATACATTACCGTGTACGAACCAGGTGATTTGGTGCAATAATTTGATTAAAAACATACTCAAACTAATTAATCTATCACAATTTTTCCCTAAATCGCTCTCAAAACACTGTTGTCAACAGGAAACACAAGAAGCTGTAACAAAAATCTAGTTTAAGAGTCAATGTTTGTGACGTGTTGAAGGGAAAAACTCGAGGGAGAATTCGTTGAATATATAAAAGACGATGTATCGCTGCATACATACCTAGACGTTACATTGAGCGCTCCCTCTTACAACGACCCCATACAACCTGCGCGCGCATCCCTTGACGTCACGCATGGATGTTCCACTAATCGTTGGGTTGTCAATTTGTGATATTCTGACATTTTTGCCAAGTGCTTGCCCCATGGGTGTTTTTCAGGGGATCCAGTATTTTTCTCATAAGATTGGATGTTTCTACTATCCATATATACCAAAATTGCCATACTTTTATTGGAAATAACCACCCGATCAATATTTATCTGGGAACCCATCTTTAAAGGGACTGTCCCGAATAGAACAGAGCCTCAAAAAAAAAAGTCCGAGTACGTATGAAATTTAAACGCGAAACTATAGAAGACTGGTGTATATACTCTCAAAATATTGAGTCGTTTGGACGTGAGCGTTAAAACAGCTTATCCGGACATGTAACCCTTTTAAGATTTCGGTTCAATTCTTTCGTTGGGTGACCCGATAATCGATTCCCGTTCCTTTAGAGGTATACACGATGAATGGTCCATGTGCTGTACTTGATAACAACGACACATTATTTTTATAAAATAAAGCTCTGGTTTTATCAAACCACCGCATAATACAGTTTGGGACACCGGAGTCCATTTCAAGATGAAGACTGTGGGTTTAAGTTGTTTGAAAACGTATCACATATATTGAGTTAGTTGCTCGGCCCTAAGGTAGGAGATCTTAATGGATTTTAACACAAAATTAAAGAGTTTTATTCTCAAAAACATTATCGGGATTGACCCTTTAATATCGGAAAAATCCGGTACCACGAGAGCTGATTGTGGCCTAGATCAGTTAATTAATGTCTAATTAATAGTATTGAAAACATTTTAGGCCTAAAGAAATACCTACAATAGGCAGATTTAGCTCTTGCATAAGATATGTTTAACTAAGGCAAAAACGGTAAAGATGCAAATTACCGGTGGTTTGGGACTTGTTTCGGAAGCGTATATGAAGCAATGTATTGTGATGTACTTGGGGGGGGGGGCGGACTTATTAAACATTAAATTAAAAACAGACTGTCATCAACCAAAGCGACTGTGAGAGAAATAGGTTTAACGTCCACTTGACAGAAACCAGGTCATTTCGGGACGAACATATGGTTTAATTTTATTTAAATAATTCGCTTGCGCGTAGGGGTCTTCAATAGTAGAACTTGGACCGAAACGACGCCAGTTGACACAATGACAGGCTTCATGATACAGCACGTGGCCATCCAATTCCCCCCTCAACCAAAGCAAAAATGGAAATTTGTTCCGCAACAATCTGATTAAAACACAGATTCCATTCATTTTAGATTTTATAGTTCAAAATTTCGTTTGACTTTTCACTACTAGGGTTAATTCTAAAAGTAAAGGCCCCACGCCAGATTTCGTCGATAGGGTTAGGACACGTGATTGTTGACGAGAATGTGGGTTATGGTTAGGCCCACTGCAGAATTGAACAAAGGTCGCGAAATGTAAACAGCACTATAGTAGGCTACTAACCCTAACAACCCTTACATCCCGTGCCCTAGTCTTGACCCTCGTATGACCACTGACGTGACCTTCCACGGGACCATATTAAGCGGGAGTATTTTGATCTCGTTTTTCTAAAAAAAAAGATTAAATGATAAATAGTGAATCTGACTACATATTAGCGTGGATTTTAAAAATAGTAGAAATACGTAGAATCGAAACATGTATAATATTTTCTGTTTTCGGAGAGGTTTAGCGTGAGTATTTTGATCTCGTTGTTTTTAAAAATTAAATGATAAATAGTGAATTATAAAAATAGTAAAAATACGTAGAATCGGAACATGTACAATATTTTCTGTTCTCAGAGAGGTTTGTTCTAGTTATAGGCGGTATTTCCTGTTGTACCAAATGTGGCAGAATATGCTTCTTACTATTCCAATTCTGATTCATAGAGGTACGAGATGCTGAACCTCTTGATTCACGAGCTGTGTAGCTGTAAGTGTAACTTCAATTCGGTTATGGTGGCCCCCAGGGCAAAGGTTTCAGTGATGCCCTTGCTTGCGGCTGTGGTTTCGAGCCCTGGTGTGAGCGTATGTGGCATGGAGATACGAGTGCCTTCTCAACCTCGTGGGTTTCCTCCGGGCACTCCGGTTTCCTCCCACTGCTAAAGACCCCTACGCGCAAGCGAATTATTGAAAAAAAAATAAACCATATGTTAGTCCTGAAATGACCTAGTTGAGTTGAGTGGACGTTAAACCCCATTTCTCTCTCTCTCTCTCTCTCTCGCTCTCTCTCTCTCTTTATCCATATATCATATCCTCTGGTGAAAGAAAAACATTTTAAAGGACAGTCAGCAAAAAGATCCTTGTTCTTGGGCCCAAGGGAGGTGGAGGAGGGTGCCGTTCTGGTGCCACTGGACATGAATGAGTACTTACCGTTTATGCTTAAACTAAATAAAATAAAACTAAACCATAATGTCAATTTCTTCATCACAGCCAAAAAATCTTGGATAATCCTATATGTAATATTTTTACTTGAATCGCAACCCAGAAAAAAAAAATCTAGGTTCAATTAGAAATATATCCTTTCAGTTGAAATTTTGTGACTGTTCTAATGAACGGCTTAACGTTAACTGGAATGAAATGTATGTCCAAAATTATAGTTTGTTACCATGTTAATTGTTTGTGCCTGTAAAGGGAGGTAACTTTACAAGTTATTATTTGACAATTAGTTTAGAAATGCTCAGGAATTATATCTGTGCAATAACGATAATTTATAGGAATGGTTGGGCGTTAAATCGATGTGTTTTATGCGATTTTAAAGTAGTCCCTTTCACCGACGAGCCATAAAAAAAATATAATGTATTGTATATTTGTTTATATGATTATAATGGTGATAATGCCATGGTTGTTTGTGAATGGGAACAAAGGTCATAATGGTTGGTTGTGAATGGAGGTCAAAGGTCAGAGATTGTTTATTTGTCGTCAAGAAACAAGTCAAGAAATCGAACACGGATGCACATTATTTTTAGTGCTTTGATAACCACGTTTTGCACCGAGTAAAGAATGTACGATTTAAACACGGCCTAGCTACTAGGCGACGATACTATATACCCGAAAACGCCGGAAAACTACCGGAAAATACCATGTTATACTAAATACTGGAAAACACACTAAATAGGTTACCCGGATTAGTCTCTGTGTGGCGGGGGGGGGCGGGGTAGGCGTAGGATTAATCTCCGGTATGTATATAGAATATCCCGACTCCCTGTTACCTATTTAGGGAGTTTTCCGATAGTTGGTGTATTTTACGGAATGTAATGTTTTTCCGATTGTTTTCCGGTATTCAGTATAATATTATGTTTTCCGGTGTTTTCCGGTATATAGTATAGCCCCTACTAGGTACGCACTCATTCCTGGCGCCCAGAAAAAAAGCCAGAGTAGATGTCCGGATAGGAGTAAAGAGAGAGCCATTGAAAATAGGTCTTATTTACAAGGAAGCCGCAAAGTCCAAAACGGCTCTAGTTTCGCCATAGACCTTGAATTGAGCCAAATTGAAAATTTCTTTTTAAAGTGGGGGGTTGGGTGGCCGAATGGTTAGCACTTTGGTTTTTTATCATTAGGCCTTTCATTGAGTCAACTGGCGTGGTTTCGAATCATCGGTTGCACATAACAAGGATTGGGGTCGCCTGTATAACCTCGTGGGTTTTCTCCGGGTCCTCCGGTTTCCTCCCACTGCTATAGACCCCTACGCGCAAGCGATTTATTGAAATAAAATTAAACCATATGTACAAAAACACAAGGTCCTGTGTGAACATGTACATTGGCATATAAAAGATCCCTTGGAAGTTAGAATTCGATATAAGAGTAGGCCCTAGGACTGTTAGTCCCGAAATGACCTAGTTTGTGTCGAGTGGGCGTTAAACCTCATTTTTCTCTCTCTTTTAAAAATTGCCTGGACCTTACAAAATTGTACTCCCCCCCCCCACCACTTCACCATTGACAAGATTAATCTCAACCTGCATTATTATAAGTGATGGTATATCTTTTAAAGGCTCAATAACACTCTTGTTGTAACTGAATAATATGTCCCAATCTTTATTCTGGTCAACAAATTGTTCTTTTTAAAAAATATTCCAATTAACTGATGATGCAAATTTCATCTTAACACACCTAATTTAAAAAATTCGAAAATTTCAACCCAATGATTTGAAAAGCCTAACGTTAATCTTTCGAAACATCCAGTAATTAGAATAAGGCTATTATATATTTTCTGGAGCTGTCAAGTAGGCAAGAGTGTTATTGTCCCTTTAACATAAAGTTATTATATGATATATTGATATATTGTGTGGATTATTTGATAGAAGTTATTCTATGACCAACCTGGACAATAGGTCTACATGTTATTATACTCCAGGATAAATAATGGAGGGATGTCTAACAAATAATTTACACTCGTGTATAGGGGGGTTGGGGTGACCTAGTGGTCTACAGTGCCGCGCTTCGACCTCTAGCTGGCCGGTCACCTCTGGATCGCGGCTGTTGTTTCAAGCCCTAGTGTGAGCGTATTGACGTGGAGATAGGAGCGCCTTCGAAACCTCGTGGGTATTGGTCTTGTATTTTCTTTGCCTGTTGAGTTGGTGATAGAGATGCCAAGTCTTGAAACATCTTATTGTACGTTTGAGGTGTCTAGTAGGTGGAAGGTGGGAAGTTGTTCCTTCTGGTAGTTTTGAGACTTTTTATGGTATTTTTGACCCCAAGAATCATTTGACGTACTGGGTCACCAGCATGAGTTTGTTCACTTTTACAGACTGGCTGACCTCTTCTTTCTGGATCTTTACTGTGGTTTTGCATTTACCATTTCTGCGTTTCTCGCATTCCCAGACAAAACCACCAACAGCAAGGACTCTTTCACAGATATAGATAAATCCTTGATTGTCTAATGTACTCCATCAATGGCACTGATATACTATTGCAAATTTTCTGTTTATTTTATTATAAATATTGTGTTCAATTTTCAATTGCAATTATTTCTGTGATTAACTTTGAAACAAAATTAAGCTATGGTATAATTCTTTAATAATGATTAATGTATAGATACATTATAGTGTGCCTTCAGCAAATAATAAACTATATTAAAAACAAATTAAAATCACCGACATTGAGAATAACAGGTTTTTTTTTCGCCTAAACAATATTTTATTGAATATTAGGATTAGGAAACAGGTGATAGAAAAGCGTTGAGGGTTTCTACCTAGAGAGTTCCTGTGACTGTTCAGGTTCTGTAAAACTAGGTGTGGCACTGATTGGTACACTAATGAAAACATCGACTGGACTGGACTGCACTAAAATACTTGTGGAGACTTCAAAGGACATAGCTGTAGCACATCCGAAACCAGTTTTAGACAATTTTGATGATAAAGTTTTGATAATGTGTTTGTTTCCATCAGTCTTGTGGGAGCAGAAAATAGGCTATTAATTCTTTTATGTGCCAAGTGCAGCTTCGTCAATGATAATCGATAATCGGGGTTATCTCTCTACTGTCCAGTGGGGTGGGGTGGGGTGGACTGGTGGTCTAGAGTGCCGCACTTCGACCTCAAGCTGGCCGGCCACCTCTGGCCTGTAGATCGAGCCCTGGTGTGAGCGTATGTGGCATGGAGACAAGGGCGCCTACTCAACCTCGTGGGTTTCCTCCCACTGCTAAAGACCCCTACGCTCAAGCGAATTATTGAAATAAAATTAAACCAAATGTTAGTCCCGAAATGACCAAGTTGTGTTGAGTGGACGTTAACCCCAATCTCTATCTCTCTCTCTCCCTCTCTCTCTCTACTGTCCAAAAATGATCAATGCCTATAAACCTGGACTACAACTTTAGAGTTGTTTCCCTTTGCAAGATGTCTGCGCCCATGGAAAGAAATGAGTCTGAAGAGCCAACTTCTTCTAACGTTGAGAGAAGTTTTATAACTGAAAAGAGTGTCCGTGTAAGAAATGATTATGGAAAAACTCCATCCGAGAAATGTAAATTGCATAATCCTAAAATGGCCATCTGCAGGTATAAACAATGCATCAATATTTACCTTTTACTTTGGTCGTGTTATTCTACTGGTAGTTCTACGTGTCTTGCACGTGTAGGCTAGTTACTAATACTAGTACTAGTAGTAGTAGCCCACGACACAGCAGCATGACATATAGTAACATATCCACTCTCAAAGTTCAACATCTGAATTAGTAAATAACAGTTTTACCATGTACAATTTATTTTGTCAAGTACCATATGGATTTTGTTATCCCATTTCATTCTTACTACTACAATATAACAATAATTGTGTAGTTCTTATAATATAGTGAATAGTCATGCCAGACTGTTTAGTGCATGGGAGACTGATGACTGGTCCCCGGAAAACATGAAGGGGGGGGAAGGGGGGATTGCCGAATGGTAAAGCATGTGCGCGCTGTATCATAAAGGGACTGTCCCGAATAGAACATAGCCTCAAAACTAAAAGTCCGAGTACGTATGAAATTTAAACGCCAAAATATAGAAGAATGGTGTATATACCCTGACTCAAAATTTCAGCTCAAAATATTGAGTCGTTTGGACGTGAGCGTTAAAACAGCTTATCCGGACACATAACTCTGTTAACATTTCAGGTCAATCCTTTTGTTGGGTGACCCAATAATCGATTCCATTTCCCTTAGAGGTCTACACGGTGAATGGTCCATGATCTGTACTTAATAACAAAGAGTAAATTTCACCGACACATTATTTTTATAATATTAAAGTCTGGTTTTATCAAATCACCGCATAATACAGTTTATGACAACGGACTCCATTTCAAAATGAAAACTGGTGGGTTTAAGTTGTATGAAAACGTATCACATATATTGAGTTAGTTGCTCGGCCCTAAGGTAGGGGATCTTTATGGATTTTAACACAAAATTAAGCAGTTATATTCTCAAAAACATTATCGGGATTGACCCTTAAAGCTTGTCATTGAGTCAACTGGCGTGGTTTCAAATCCCCGGTTGTACGTGGCAAAGAGTAGGGTCGTCTGTCCAGCCTCGTGAGTTTTCTCCGGGTCCTCCGGTTTCCTCCCACTGCTATATAAAGGCCCTACATTTCTCTCTCCTCTCTCTGTTGCTATGCAATCTGATATAAGGAATTTAATGTGCCAGTCTTCTACTATAGAAGTACGGTATACAATATTAATAATAATATTTTTTAATTTGATATGTTTACAGAGAGTTGACATTAGCTACGTTAAATATTGCTGCTAGACAATCTAATATCAAAATGTGTTGTGTGGAGGCTCTGGCGACATCAGGTGAATATTTTAATTCTTATAAAATTAAACCTTAACCAGTCATTGTCGACTATAATCACCACAATGTTATACAGCTAAGTGGACCTGTCGACCTCAACAAGAACCCTTTTTTATAAGCCCCATTTGAGTATTTAGTTTCGTATTTAATTGATATGGCTGTGGATACGTGTCAGACAGAAACTTATCTTGTCAAGGGCATTGAGAAAAACATGTCTTTGTTCAACATTTTTTGAGGAAGAACGTCATTTAACGATGTCCGAATGTTAAAGGCGCTGGAAGTGGTTGAAATACTTATGAATTATTCCAAATCGGATTATATCGATGACACCAATTCTGAAGTGGGTATTTCTGATGAAATTGATTTAGAATGATTTGCAAATTATAGATCAAATTATCTTGGTGTCAAGAGTCTATCATTTATAATTATTCGCCAGTAGTCGATTTAAATAAGCATACAACATATTTCACCTCACCTTTTATTTAGTCTGACTACTTGATGTCATGACCTCAAAGTGATGTCGACCGGTTAAGGGTTAAGTTCATGACAAGCAGTTTTCATAATTTTCTATGTTTTTTGTGTAATAGAATATTTTTGTTAACCACTTATACCCCAAAAGTTTTTTTATAATTGCAGGCAATTTTGCTAGCTTCCCAATTTTTTTTATCCATTTATCACTTTTCTAAAATAATGTAGGGTAATGGACAGAATCTACAGCTACCACTTGTTTTTAAGGTTTGCACGCGCGTGTTTAGTCAACTGGCATGGTTATTTTTCCTCGGTTGTACGTCACAAGGAGTAGGGTCGTTCGACCTCATGGATTTTCTCCAGGTCCTCTGCATTCCTCCCACTGTTAAAAACCCCTTGAGTCAACTGGCACAATTTTAATTCCCGAGTTGTACATGACAAGGAGTAGGGTCGCCTGTCCAACCTCCTTGATTTCCTTCAGGTCCTCCAGTTTCCTCCCACTGATAAAGACCCCTTCATGCAAGCGAATTATTGAAAAAAAATTGAACCATATGTTACTCCCGAAATGATCTATTTTGAGTCGAGCAGACATTAAACCCCATTTATCTCTCTCTTTGTCTCTTTAAGGTTTAGCTGCTATCCAGTGGAAGAAATATTTTAAAGATCGTATCCACGTGACAGCTACGGTATCCGAACAATTAGATAGGTTGAAAGAAAACTGTGAGGAGAATGAATTAACGACAACAGATCTATTATTAGATTTTAACAGAACGCCCGGAACACCGTTCACAGAACAACAAGACACGCAGATACAAGTCTGTCAATGTCGAGCTAATGTTCTTCTTCATATGGAGTCGTTTGATTTTATGTAAGTACATGAAATGGGGTTAAACGTACTGGTCACACGGAAGTATGAAATTACGCCTAGGTCTGACCTTGGGGGAAATGAAAAATTGTGGACCACAGCTTACTTATTAATCCTCGCAGGCCCTGCTCTAAATTTCCTCCCTGAATCTGTTATAACGCAGAGAAAATTTAAATGTGTCTACTGCAAAATTTAATATTATTCATTTATTGCTACATGTACTGGCTACTTATGTAGGCCTGCAACAATATGTACCACGATCCAGTATATCATGGTGTAATGCCATAGTTCGGTTAACGGTAGTTTAAAATTCATACCACAGTTGCTTTAACCGGTACAAATCTTGTGTTCAACCGTCAGTTGTCTTCTGATAGTCTACTATCATGCAGAGTTATTTCCCCTTGTAGTTCATGTGACAAGGCAGAAATATGGCTTCTGGCAATGACACACATGCCCTTCCGAAATTACATTTACCTTTATTTTGATTTCCTTCTTGTACATGACAAGGAGTGAAGTCGCTTATCCGTACTTGTGAGTTTTCTTCTGTTTTCTCCCACTACTGAAGAACCCTCTGCAAGCAAATTATTTTAATAAAATTGGACAAAATGTTAGTCCCAAAATGACCTAGTTTGTGTTAAGAGGACGTTAAACCCCATTTCTTTTTCTCTCATACCCCGCCTCCCCAAGTTGATATAAATTTTATGTGTATTGTTAAGTTTTGTTTTTATTTTTGTAGATATTTAGATCCTCACAAGAATTGTTCAAGTTTTATAGATTCCGTGTTTTTCAATCTCCGTCACCTGGGAATCCTGTGTCTCGTGGTTCCAGATATATCGATGTTCGCCCGTTCCCATCATGTAGTCGATCGTTATTATTCCACGTCCGTTATTAAAACCGACTACATAAAGGAACTAGCCGCCAGAGTTATAATCGGACAATTAGCAAGGTAAGTAAATATATCTCAATATACCGCAGTAGCAGTGATGGAATTTCAGAAAAATTTCTGGTCGGACATTTTTTCCTGAAAATAAAGGGCCACTGATTCTACACACAACTGTAAAAGCAATCTGATTAAAACACAGATCCTATTACATTTCTTTTTTTTAAAGTTCAAAATTTTGTTTCGCTTGTGTTCACAACACTAGAACTTAAAAGAGTTCTTATTTAACATGTGTTCTAGTTGATGTGAGGGGATCACGGTGGCTAAGTGGATAAGGCGCTGGTTCGCTAGCCTGGAGGTTGAGTGTTCGATCCCTGCATTGGCCGAGAAAGTTCATCTCGATTTTCCGGCGTGATTTCCCCTTGTCAGTGATGCAGAAGGAGGGCCTGACAAGGACAGCTGCCTAGTCGTTCGGATGGGACGAAAAACCGAGGTCCCGTGTACAAATTGGAGTGCACGTAAAAGATCCCTTGGCAGTTGGAATTCGATATAAGAGTAGGCCGTAGCGCCGCTGCCCGGGCAAAATTTCCCTCATTGCACACTGTGGCGTATGCCCGTCTTTAATTAGCCCAGGTACGGTGCTTAAGCGTAGGACGTTAAACCCCATTTCATTCATTCATTCATTCTAGTTGATGTGAGGAATTAGCCAATGAAATGGTTTGTTACATTGAGTGCTTGGCATGCTCTGCACAGAACTTTGAGTAAACCCCTACAATCGTTAAAGTTAATTGATTAATCAATGTCAGATGTCATAGGGTCAAAAGCTGCTTGTATATGATCCCTGACGCGACCTCCCAGTACAACCGGTCAGATCTTCATAGAGTGTAGGCCATCGAAAGTATAAATAAAAATAAATACAGATCTGTATTTTAATCAGATTGCTGTAAAAGCTTCCTCCGCAACAACATCAACAACAAATGTAAAAAAAAAACTTCCATATCTGCTACAAATGTATATATTACAGGTCAGCTTCTAAATGTAATAAGTGTTGTCTATATATTACAGGTCGGTGTCTAAATGTAATAAGTGTTGTCTATTTATTACAGGTCGGTGTCTAAATGTAATAAGTGTTGTCTATTTATTACAGGTCGGTGTCTAAATGTAATAAGTGTTGTCTATATATTACAGGTCAGCTTCTAGATGTAATAAGTGTTGTCTATATATTACAGATCGGTGTCTAAATGTAATAAGTGTTGTCTATTTATTACAGGTCAGCATCTAAATGTAATAAGTGTTGTCTATATATTACAGGTCAGCGTCTAAATGTAATAAATGTTGTTTATTTATTACAGGTCAGCGTCTAAATGTAATAAATGTTGTCTATATATTACAGGTCAGCGTCTAAATGTAATAAATGTTGTTTATTTATTACAGGTCAGCGTCTAAATGTAATAAATGTTGTCTATATATTACAGGTCAGCGTCTAAATGTAATAAATATGTTGTCTATATATTACAGGTCAGCGTCTAAATGTAATAAATGTTTTGTCTTTATTACAGGTCAGCTTCTAAATGTAATAAATGTTGTTTATATATTACAGGTCTGCGTCTAAATGTAATAAATGTTGATTATATAATACTGGTCAGCGTCTAAATGTAATAAGTGTTGTCTATATTACAAATCAGCTTCTAAATGTAATAAGTGTGCTGTCTATATATTCCAGGTCTGCGTCTAAATGTAATAAAGGTATAGAAGTGTTGTATACAATGTCTATTGATGATTTTCTATTGATAAGTGTTAAATCTCATCGTGGACCACATCTAGCTGATAAAGCCAATCAGAAGTTACTATGGTTACTACATTGTAGATTCTGTGAAGAACGGGTTTTTCTACCTAAACAGAAAGCTCCAATAGGTATGCTATTTATTTTATTGAAGCTGTAGTGCCGCTGTCGGGGCAAAATTTCCCACATACCACACCGTATGGTGTATGCCGCTCTTCATTAACCCAGTCGGAGCAGAATAGTAGGAAGTTTAACCCCATTTCATTTTAATTTATCGAAATAAGATAGAGAAATGGGGTTTAACCTCCACTAGGGGAATGATAAACTAGGTTTCAAACTACAACCTTAATTCCATCTTCAATAGAAGGCTTGATCTTGCTTTTACTCTGTACAACTTATCAAGGCCATCAAATAATACCCTCCATATTTCAGCATTAATTTCGATTGGGTACTTACCCTAATTTTGAGCCTATCAGATTCCTTGATAATCACTAATACTATGTCTCGCGCTTTCAAGCTACAGTGTCTACCTGTGATAATAGAGTTGCAAAGTTCAATGTTCGTGAAATGACAAGGTTTTTGCGGAGGTCGCTTTATCACAACTTCTGATTGGACACTATAGTTCAGGTGTTTGTAGATAACAGATAATGAGCTATAAGTTCGGGGATAGTGAAGTTAATCTAGCAAGGTCGAGATGTTGTAAACCTTGCAAAATGACGCGATTATTATTATTAAGCTCGGGAATAGTGAAGTTAATCTAGCAAGGTCGAGATGTTGTAAACCTTGCAAAATGACGCGATTATTATTATTAAGCTCGGGGATAGTGAAGTTAATCTAGCAAGGTCGAGATGTTGTAAACCTTGCAAAATGACGCGATTATTATTATTAAGCTCGGGGATAGTGAAGTTAATCTAGCAAGGTCGAGATGTTGTAAACCTTACAAAATGACGCGATTATTATTATTAAGCTCGGGAATTGTGAAGTAATCTAGCATCGTCTAGATGTTGTAAACCTTGCAGTTGTTGCTTCAGGAACATACCTTAAGTCCGGCTTATTGTGGTTCAGCTTTATCTTCTTATTATAAATTACTGTTTTATTTTAGAAAACCCATATAACCTACTGCCTTGTAAATGTAACTCCCAGAAACCTGGTAAAACAGCTGTTGAGTTAGGTCCCCTTTGGTAAGTACTTACACTGTAGAGTTATGTCCCCTTTGGTAAGCACTTAACAGTACTCTAGACAAAACGAACTGGCCACGAATCATTACCAGGCGTAAAGAAGATTAACATTTTTAATCATTGCTCACACGAATAACGTCTTTTGAGATTCAAAAGAATTATGTCGTAAAACTGCTGTAGAGTTAGGTCCCCTTTGGTAAGTACTTACACTATAGAGTTATGTCCCCTTTGGTACACATGCAAGTACTTGACAGTGCTCTGAACAAAATGAACTGGCCGCGAATCATTACCAGACGTAATGTAGATTAACATTTAAGGTCTTTTTGGAATCAAAAAAATTATGCCGTTTAAAAGGTACAAACATGGATTACAGGCTTGTCTACAATCACTGTAACCTGGGTATCATTTAACCTGGGTATTGAGCATTGATTTCTTTCACATCAAATCTTTGTTTGAAAATTCCTAAAAATCAGTTACCGGTACCCTATAAAATCATCTAATTTTTGTACTTGTATCAAGTTCAATTCTGACCATTCAATTTTGATATTAAAAAGAATTAATGGTTGATCTGTATGCGATATTAATTCATTTTTTTTTTTTTTTTATTTATTTATTATTTATTTATAATTTACCCTAAATAGAGGGTTAAAGAAATTGTCTATAGACTCATTAAGTTGTCCCACCCCACGGAAGTTTTTATTAAAAGATGAAAGATTAACACGAGAAATTAGGAGAAACCAAAGTTATCTCATTTCTCACCCTTCTCTTTTTTTTCATCAGGTCTGGACCGATATTTAACCCAATATTCCTGTCCAAGATCAAATCCAGTGCTCAAGAATGTGACCTAAGTGCTAAAACAACTGCCATATTGGATACCATGATGGAGGAAGCTGGTTGTGTCATGGCAACAGGGGAGAATAACTCTAATGTACTAGATGAAAATCTGAATAATCCAAACAAAGAGAGTTTAGACTTAAAAAGAGAGGAAGTTTGTGATAATTTAAGTGATGAAAAATGTGACAAAAAAACATCGGTAGTTTCTGATAATCAATCGGAAAGTGTCCATGAGAAATCTGCTGGTGAAAAGAGGCTACATGAAGATTGTCCAGATCAACCAGCCAAACGTTTGAAACGTGCTAATGTTAATAATATTGAAGAAACTGATTTATGGAGTCACCCATTTCTGCCTTTTTATTACAACACGCATCGATGGAAAGTTAGTCATACGAAATTACCAAAGTAAGTTTAGTTTGCTTTTCTCTGTGGGGGGTGGAGGAGAGTGAATTAGTTCAACGTATGAGCTTGAACTGAAACATAAAAAATCCCTTAATAGTTAGAAATTGATATAAGAGCAGGCCATGCATGTAGTGCCACAGCCCAGGCAAAATTTCCCTCATAACACACTGTTTTAGTTTATCGTATGAGCCTGAACTGGAACATAAAAAATCCCTAAGTAGTTGGAAATCTATATAAGAGCAGGAGAGGCCATAGTGCCACAACCTGGGCAAAATTTCCCTTTTAGCACACTGTATGGCATATGCCTGTCTTCCTTAGCCCAATCGGAGCAGAACAGTAAGACGTTAAACCCCATTGCATCTCATTTACTTCTACAGTCTTTATTATATGAACAAAAGGACGTTAAACCCTATTTCATAATTTTATCATTCTCTGGTTAGCGTGCTGTATCATAAAACCTGTCATTCAGTCAACTGAAGTGGTTTGGAATCCCCGTTTTTCCCCCACTGCTAAAGACCCCTACGCCCAAGCGAATTATTGAAATAAAATTAAACCATATGTTTGTCCAGAAATGACCTAGCTTGTGTTGAGTGGACGTTTAACCCAATTTCTCTCTCACTCTCTCGCACTCTTGTCACGCCAGCTACCAACCCCCACCTCTCAATACCTCTCTCCCCCTCCCTCTTCCTCTCCCTGATGTACAACCCTCCACCCCTTTCTCCCCATACCCTCTCTCTCCCTCCCTCTTCCTCCCTCTTCCTGATATAATTGAACCTATACAGTATTATATCTTTCATTTTATTACTTCTAGTCAAAGAACACCTCCATTAAGCAAGCATTTTTAAATTCCCCTTTGGTGCTTGCTTAATACAAGTTCTACTGTATATCTGTCTGTTTTATTTTTTAAGAGTAACGAATCTAGTACAGTTATTAAAGTCACCTCTCTCCTGTCACTCTCAGTTACCTCCCCCTCTCTTTTCTTCTCTCTGATATACAACCCCCCACCTCTTCCCCTCCCCCTCTCTCTCCTCCCCCTCTCTCTTCCTCTCTCTGATATTCAACCCCCAACCTCTTTCCCCCCCCCCCCCTCCCCCCCCCCCCTCTCCCCATACCCCTCCCTCTTCCTGATATACATGAACCTACATTATACAGTATTATATCTGTCCGTTTTATCATTTCAGAGTTACAAATCTGGTACAGTTATTAAGGTCGGATGGTTACAAAGCCAGTAAAACTCATTTTGATCCCAAATCCGTTCGAACAGATGCCAACCTCATTCAGATAAAAAAGACTATAGATAAACATTGTTCTGTTAAACACTGATTTACCCAGGGAGAAAAAAATAAAATATATTGTTTCCTTTAAACCAGCTCCTTGTTTTGTGTCCTAAGATCTTCCTCGTGGGGCAGGGTGTCGAATTTGCGTCAGATATCATAATCTATGGTCTGTCATTGAGTCAATTGCCGAGGTTTCAATTCCCCAGGTTTTTTTTCACCCATCGGGGCAATGCAAAGATAGCATGTCTATCTTACATTATTTTTGCAAATGTTTGGTTGTCTCTTTAGTTTGAGAAAGGATCAATAAGCTTGTGTTGTAGGCTTCCTAATTCGCAAAAAACGATATGCACATGAACCTTGAACCCAGGGTCGGATTAAAGGGTTTGGGTGGTGATGAGTCGGTGTGACAGATATTGACCAGAATATGTCAGCTTGTCACTGTTAATATAAGGGTCCCAGTGATATTTTCAGTGAGGGGCCCAATGCAAGCTTTATTCAGGGGGAGGGGTCTGTCCTTGATTCCACGGTTTTACGTGACAAAGTGTATGGTCTCCTGTCCAACCATGTGGGTTTTCTCCAGGTCCTCCATTTTCTTCCCATTGCGGAAGACCCCTAGGCGCAATCAAACTATTGAAATATAATTTAACCATATGTTAGTCCCATGTGGACTTTAAACTCCCTCTCTCCTCTCTTCTCTCTCTCCAGGTCATTTCACCTCTTGTTTTAAAGGTTTTTACCAGGATGGAGATATTGGAATATAACACAAGTGTATGAATACCGATATTGGTGTGTAATATAACACAAGGTGTATGTAATTACGTTTTATCACCCAATAATACATTCTACAGAAGAATGCACTTGTGTGATAAATTTCATATCGCTTTACATGAAGTTTATTGGTCAATCAAAAAGGAACTACTTTTTTATACGCCCACATTGAAATGTGGTCGTATATTGCCTTCGCCCCTGTCCGTCCGTCGGTCCGGCGTCTACAATTGCTTGTGGACGCTCTAGAGGCCAAAGTTATTATCCGATTGACTTTAAATTTATACACAGTATCGCAGGTCCTGAGACAAAGAAGCCTATTGATTTTCAGCGATTTCCGATAATTACTGTCAGAGTTATGGCCCTTGATCACTTCAAAAAATCTTGTGGACGCTCTAGAGGCTAAAGTTTATAACCGATTGACTTTAACTTTATACACAGTGTTTAAGGTCATGAGACGAAGAAGCCAATTGATTTTCAGCGTTTCCGATAATAACTGAACGAGTTAGGACCCTTGATCACTTTCAAAATTTTTTGCACACTCTGGAGGCTAAAGTTAATATCCGTTGACCTTAAATTTATACACAGTGTTGAAGGTCGTGAGACGAACAAGTATATTGAGTTACAATGAATTTAGATAACTTGAACAGCATGGAGGAGCACTTTATCAAAGCCAAACAAATTGCAATGATTTTCTGATAATTACATAATGAGTTTTTACTTTTATTCAGATTTTCGTGTATTATAAATGTCTCATTACCGAAAAAAAGTAAAAAATGCGACAACTCTTGTTGACTTCCCGGACGATTTAGCTGCTGTGGGCGTATGTTTCGTTGCATGGCAAGCTATCTTTTATTTTCAAATAACAATTATTTTTTTTATTAAAAGCAACTTATTTCTTATTAAAAAGAAACTATTTTGATTTAATTGACCTTGATAGAAAAACTGGGTCAATATAAAGGACTTTGCAATGGTTGAATTTCTGTCAAAAAAATTGATGTATTACTACGCCATAATGTGTTCAGGTTCAGTAAAAGTTGAAATCTATAAGAGAGAATTACATTTATTTATTTGTGCATGTAAGAAAGGATTAGGTGATAAATAAAGTCTCCAACTCGTGTTTTTTTTATATATAAAAATATCAACACTCGTTGATGTAGTAAAAAAAAAATCGGCAGTTCCTTGTTTGTTTTACTTTATCAACGAGTGTTGATATTGTTTGATATAAAAAAAACACGAGTTGAAGATTCTCGATATAACAATTGTTTCATTAGATACCGATATTGGTGTGTAATATAACACGTAATTACGTTACAAGGAGATGTTAGACTTGTAAAAAAAATGATAACTGACTTCATAATAATAATAGTAACAATCGCGTCATTTTACAAGGGTAGCAAATTAGGCCTGAGGCCTTTTTCCAATTTGGCCCTTGGCACAGATCGATCGTGCGAATGATTTCGATCATTACTTCAATATCAATCAATCAATCAATAAACCAATAACTTGTAATCAACCCAGTCTTTCCACTATGATGGATCTCAATTCTTTACCTTAATTATAAAAGTATTGATGAATCGTGTTTTATTTTTGGTATTGGGTAGTAATGTGTTTTATTATTGGGTAGTAATTATATGGGTTTATTCAGACACACTATGAAGTGAGTTCTATTAACGAGAAGTTGGTTTATACAGGCACACGAGCTATTATGGTGGGTTTTTTTTTTAATACAATTGATGATAAAACCGTACTAAACTAAATTATTACACACGGAAAAACAAATATCACTAGAGCCTGTAAACTAAAATATTTAAAGCCCCAATACCACTCTTGTTGTAACTGAATAATATGTCCAGTATGGGGGGGGGGGTAACTAACCCCTCCACTTTTGAAAATCATGGCCATCCAAATTTTGCTAAAAATGACATAAAAATTTATGGGGGGGGGGGTAGGACCCTTTTTTGTGCATTATATTATATAAAAGTGCAACATCACATGTTAGAAGGGCTTTTCTCGACCTAAAACGGGTGTGTCCAATAGCTGGAGAAGGGCGTTTCCCTAAGCAAAACGGGCGCGGCTAAAAAAAAAAAATTTTACCCCCCCCCCCACTCAGCACCGGCTGGCGCCACCGCTGAATATGTTTCAATCATTATTCTGGTCAATATTCCAATTAATTGATGATACAAATTTCATCTTAACACACCGAATTTAAAAAAATCCCCAAAATTCAACTACATTGTAACAACATGGTTTGAAAGGCTTTACGTAAACACTTTCAAATGCAACTTGGATTTAAACATATTTTCGAACCCTTTGGACAAGTAAAATAGGATGTAATGGATAATTTACACAATAGGTAGAACACTTAAACATCTAGTAGTTAGAATAAGGCTATTTGTTTCTGTACCTGTCAAGCCAGCAAGAGTGGTATTGTCCCTTTAAAGCCGAAAAGCATATCTTACCAGAGCTTGAGGCAGTGATCCGTCTTCGCTAGACGAGTCGATACAGAACAATGGGACCTTAAATCCCAATTCATTTTTTTCTTCATTTCTTTGAATCAATACCAAAAAGTTATTTTGGACCAAGCGTTAGTTATCTTGATCTGGTTATGGTGTTGTTCTAGCTGGTGGTGGTGTTCTGGTTGATAGTGGTGGTGTTGTGATGGTTGCTGTTCTGGTTGGTTCTGGTTATTAGCACAGGCATTTGAAGGGATTAAAGTAAAACTTCTTACTACTGCTTGACTATAATATAGAAAAAATATAGCCAAGCAGGAGTGAGAGGTTTTATTTTAATCCCTTCAAATGCCTGTGGTTATTAATGGTGTTGTTGTTCTGGTTAATGGTGTTGCGGTTCTGGTTGTTGGTTGTGTTGATCTGGTTGATGTTGTTGTTCGACTTCTTTGGGACGATGCTGTTCTAAAAAAAAAACGCCTTTACCATCCATCCCCTTTTAACTTACTGTTCCGCAATACGTAATCAATTTAAAATGAGGTCGTGAATACTTGTAATAAATTGGAAATTAATCGGAGTTTAACGTCACATTTTCGGCATTGCCTTCTAAGAATACGGGCATGCACCATACAGTGTGCCACGAGAGAAACTGGGCCAGGGTTGTTACGTTTACGCCAAATCGTCGTCGAATTTCAACTGTCTAGGATACGTTTACGTCCACGGGCAATATGTACTCGGACGAGTCCCGCTTTTCCCCAACCGACTGCTAAGACGCTTTTGCGAAACTAATTTAATAAAATTGAACAATATCCTATAATTTATGTCTAGTCGTTTAGATGCGACGTATGCCCGTCTTCATTAGCCCAGTTAGGAGCAGAACAGTAGGACGTTAAATTCCATTTCATAACATTTTAATTTCATACAATTTAATAAGATGCTTTAATTTGATAGACTACGGTAGTTCGGTTCGTGACAATTTTTTAACAAATGTTTTCATTAATAACATGGAAATACAATACTAATTATAGAGAGAAGCTATAGGTACCCCCGAGAGTCTAATATAATCGACCTGTGAAAGCTTTTTACGTACAGGTGATATTGTTAGAGAGGAGGGTATAAAATCCTCATGTAGAGTCTAACTAGTGCTATAAACAGAGCACCCGGACAGTCTTCTTCTTAAACGGTAAATACAGGTGATATTGTTAGAGAGGAGGTAATAATTTCACCATGTAGAGTCTAACTAGCACTATAAATAAAGCACCCGAACATACATGGGATATTGTTAGAGAGTTGGGTACAAAATCCACAGGTGGCCTAAACCATCTTCTTCTAACATGGCGACAAAAGTACTCGGTTAAGACAGGAAACGATATTGTCAGAGAGTTGGGTAGTAGGCCTACCATAAATAAAGCACCCGAACCATCTTATTCTAACACGGCGACAACCACTCGGTAAATATCGCACATATCTCGGTGTAAAATATCAAAATGATATAAAGCCACATCATGAAATATTACAGGATCTAGACTATTGGAACATTATTTTAGGAAGTGCCATCATAAAACATTATTTTAGGATGTGTGTTATTTATGATTGGTGTTAGTGACGTCTGCGAATGTTACTATATTACATGTTACTTTAGGTGTGATGTCGGTGTATGTTACTATAGGAAGTGACGTCTGTGTATGTTACTATAGGAAGTGACGTCTGTGAATATTACTATAGGAAGTGACGTCTGTGAATATTACTATAGGAAGTGACGTCTGTTAATATTACTATAAGTGACGTCTGTGAATATTACTATAGGAAGTGACGTCTGTGAATGTTACTATAAGAAGTGTCATCTGTGAATGTAACTATTCGAAGTGACGTCTGTGCATGTTACTATAGGAAGTGACGTACATGTGAATGTTACTATAGGAAGTGTCGTCTGTGACGTCTGTGAATGTTACTATAGGAAGTGACCTCTGTGGATCTAGCTAAGAAATTGTGAATTTTGCGCCTATACGACGATAAGTTGTATCTGGTGTTCTTGATATACACACACACTGTCCAGTACGTGAATCACAACCAGAAAATTGTTGCGATACCTTCGACAAATGTATTATTAGTTAAGAAAAAAAAAGGTGAAAAAAGAAAAAATTGAAGTATGCTGAAGTATTTTGCTTGCATGTGGTACCTCGATTGTTCATCCTACCCGAATAACTAGACGCCGTTCATTGCCAAGCCCCAAATCCTTTACCACTGACAAGGGGAACCAAGCTGAAAAGTCGCGGAAGAAATTAGGTTTTACGTCCAAAGGTCACACAAACTAGGTAATTTCGGGACTAACATGGTTCAATTCTGTTTTAATAATGCGCGTCTGGGTCTTTAAAAGAAGAGAAAATCGGAGGACCCGGCGAAAACACACGAGGTTAGACAGGCGACTGCTCGCCACGGGATAAAACAAAGTGATTTTTGTTGCATTTACAAATCTAAACTTTTGGAAAAAAGAATCGTTTAAAATGGATGACGGGTGTCTAAAGGCAATCAAGCAACAAATTGACACCAATAGAAAGTTTTTATTTATCGCAAATATTCTTCTAAAAAACAGTCAAGATTCTTATGTCCGCTGCCTCAACAAACAACAACGAGAATCAAAAATAAAATTCCAGAACGATATATCATTTTTACGAAAAACGGTCAGAAAACAGAAGATTTTAAGACAGTGTTTGGATGACAAACGACGAGTGGACGACTGTTTTTGTGGACATTATGGGGGCGTGTCTCTTGAAATGATGTCAGGTGACGTCGAGGAGGTGATTGCCCACAATACACCCAAATTAAGACGACTTCGAACTATAGAAAGCAACATGACTGCAGGACGTTCAGATGGCAGGATTCTTACTCAGGGTAAAATTGACATAAAGATGTATAATTTGTTTAAAATTCGATATGATTAAAACACAGATCCTATTTCGTTTTATAGTTCAAAAGTTCGTTTTACTTGTCTTTACTACTCTTGGATCTGGAAGACTTGTTATATTACTGGCGTTCTGATTAAAGTGATGGATTAACCAATGAAACAGAGTGTCCAGCTTCGCGTTCTGACTTTCGGTCATGTTTTCCATCACTGGTGTTAACTATCCCTGACTGTGTGCTAAGATAATTAAAATAAACAACCAGGAAGTTGGATTGTGGCCCTACCCCTCGTCACATACAAGCAGGCCTTGTCACAAGCAAGCAGGCCTTGTCACATACAAGCAGGCCTTGTCACATACAAGAAGGCCTTGTCACATACAAGCAGGCCTTGTCACACACAAGCAGGCCTTGTCACATACAAGCAGAAATCAAAACCATGGCACTTCACTCAATGACAGGCCTTACAACCTGATCTGCAAACCTGACGCGCAAATGTTACACCATGATGCAGGACAGGGGACCGGACAAGGACAGCTGTCTAGTCATTCAGATTGGATAAATAAAAGAGGTCATGTGTACAGATTTGCGTGCACGTAAAAGATCCCTTGACAGTTGAAATTCGATATTTTTCAGCTCTCTACCTAAATTTTACATTAGGCATGTTTAATTTACAAGCAAAATACAAATTACCAGTTCCAGTTTATAAATCGTTTATTCAATATCCTAAATAATGTTTCTATAAATTGATAATAACAACGTAACTATGGTGATAACACATAATAAATACACATTGGACAGGACGAAAATATCACAGAAGATGAAAATGGATGGATATAATAGAATGGGGTTTAACGTCCATTCGACACAAACTAGGTTATTTTGGGACTAACATATGGTTTAATCTTATTTCAATAATTTTAATGGACGGAATGGATTTCATCACAAAACAATCATTGAGTCGTTTAAGGGATGGAATGGGTTTCATTTCTTCAAAACAATCCTTGGGTCGTTTAAGGGATGGTGGAATGTGGTCTCAATACTTAGATTAAATTAGGTGTGTTAAGATGAAATTTGTACCATCAATTACTTGGAATATTGTAAAATAGTACAACTTGTTGACCATAATGAAGATCGGGACATATTATTCGGTTACAACAAGAGTGGTATTGAGCCTTTAAAATAGTTTGAAACATATGACAATGTATGAACAGAATGCAACTTGAAACAGATAAATACATTAAGCAGCCATTACAGATGCGTGCGTGATATATATGAGAGAGAGAGAGAGATGGGGTTTAACATCCATTCGACGAAAACTAGGTCATTTCGGGACTGACATATGATCTTTAGTCTGGAAAACGTGATAAAAATAACATATAGGTGAGATCATGAAAAAATCATTAAGAGAGAGAGAAATAGGGTTTAACGTCCATTCGACACAAACTAGGTAATTTTGGGACTAACATAAATGGTTTAATTTTATTTCAATAATTCGCTTGCACGTAAGGGTCTTTAGCAGAGGGAGGAAACTGGAAGACCAGGGGGGAAAACCCACAAGGTTGGATTGGAGTTATATATTATGATCTTTAGAAAACGTGATAAAAAAATAACATATAAGTGAGATCACAAAAAAATCATTAAAATATTCTTCCCAACACGCAGATTCAATATTATATAAGCATTGTGATGCCAGTGTTCTGGTCCAGTGAATAATTCTGGTGTTATATCGGCAACCGATCCCTGATGTTTTGGTCCAGTGATTATATTCGTGTTATACCGGGACCCTAACATTGACGATTTGGTCCAGTAACTACAACCTTGTAACATCAGCGGTATCCCTGATGTTTTGGTCCAGTGAATACACATATGTTATATCAGGGCCCTAACCCTGGTGTTTTGGTCAATGGGAACATCAAGACCCATAATGCAGGTGCTTTAGTCCAGCGAATATCCATAATGTTATATCAGGGCCCTAACCCAGGTGTTCTGGTCCAATTTTTATATCAGGACCCATAATGCAGGTGCTTTGGTTCAGTGAATACACATAATGTTATATCAGGACCCATAATGCAGGTGCTTTGGTTCAGTGAATACACATAATGTTATATCAGGACCCATAATGCAGGTGTTTTGGTCCATTGTTACATCAGGACCATAATGCAGGTGCTTTAGTCTAGTGAATACACAGGTCACATATCAACACCATAGATAAACAGAATCAACACGATTTCTCACCACTAATTAAAATTTAAAATGTATTTGTCTTTCAATCGTTCGTTCACCATAACCGAGATTGATAATGTCTTCCCCGATTGTGTTGAATATTTCCGACAGTCCAGGAGATATCTTGATGTGCCGTCTGTTGTGCTGTCTGCCAGGATATTAATGGAGGTGGGTTGCTAACGGCAACAGTTTTATTACCACTACCATTTATCTTTGGTAAACTGAAATCAACATAAAGATAAATTTTATTCACCCAGTTTTATATGGAAGCCCAGACAAGGAATATTATCAAGTTGCATACAATTTTAACAGAGAGAGAGAGAGAGAGAGAGAGAGAGAGAGAGAGAGAGAGTTTAACCTCCACTCAACACAAACTAGTCTTTTCAGGACTAACATGCCACCATAGTTCATTTTTTTTTCAATAATTACTTATACATACATTTAGAGAGAGAGAGAAATGGGGTTTAAGGGCCACTCTACACAAACTATGCCATGGTTAATTTTTATTTCAATAATTACTTATACATACATTTAGAGAGAGGGGGAGAGAGAGAGGGAAATGGAGTTTCATGTCCACTCGACACAAACTAGGTCATTTTGAGACTAACATATGGTTAAATTTTATTTCATTTCAATAATTAGCTTGCACGTAGGGGTCATTTAGCAGTGGGAGGAAACCGGAGGACCCGGGGAGGACCCGGAGAAAACCCACGAGGTTGGACAGGCTTGCCACGTTAGTTGACTCAACGACAGGCTTTATGATACAGCGCGCCCACGCTAACTAACCATTTAGCCATCCAACCCCTCTAATGATTAGCTTGGGCGTAGGGGTCTTTAGCAGTGGGAGGAAACCGGAAAACCTGGAGAAAACTTCTGAAGAAAGAAACATATTGAGAGAGAGAGAGAGAAATAGGGTTTAACGTCCACTCAACACAATTAGGTCATTTCGGGACTAACATATGGTTTAATTTATTTCACGCTTGCACGTAGGGGTCTTTAGCAGTGGGAGGAACCTGGAGAATGAATGAATGAAATGGGGTTTAACGTCCTACGCTTAAGCACCGTACCTGGGCTAATTAAAGACGGGCATACGCCACAGTGTGCAATGAGGGAAATTTTGCCCGGGCAGCGACGCTACGGCCTACTCTTATATCGAATTCCAACTGCCAAGGGATCTTTTACGTGCACTCCAATTTGTACACGGGACCTCGGTTTTTCGTCCCATCCGAACGGAACCCGGAGAAACTCACGAAGGAAGAAACATATTGATGTTTTACCTTGAGATTATCTTTTCACCAGTAACGGGATTTACTTTGAGATGACCACCATGACCAAGATATTCCTGATGAAGATTGATCTGTTGAGGGCTCACCAGACACGGATTATTTACTATATAAAACAAAATCGTAAAAATCATTAAAATATAGATCTATCCCTAAATCAACAATCAATAAAATATTGATATGTCTTAAAATCAATAGTCAATAAAATATTGATATGTCTTAAAATCAATAGTCAATAAAATATTGATCTCTCTTAAAGGGACTGTATGAATAGAAAAGAGCCTAAAAAAAAAAGTCTGGTAACGTACGAAATTTAAACGCCAAAATATAGAAGAGTGGTGTATATACCCGGACTCAAATTTTCAGCTCAAAATATTGAGTGGTTTGGGCGTGAGAGTTAAAACAGCTTATCCGGACACGTAACCCTTTTAATATTTTGGGTCAATTCTTTCGTTGGGTGACCCGACAATCGATTCCTGTTCCTTTAGGGGATCCTAATGAGTTTTAACATAAAACTAAAGAGTTTTATTCTCATAAACATTATCGGGATTGACCCTTTAAAATCAGCAATCAATAAAAAAACAGAGTAGAACGACAACAACTCTTGTACAAAAGGTAGATGAAGTCCTTGGTAGTTTAGAAGTTGGATTTATTGATTAGACCTTTCAGAATATGGTGTCCTTCCACAGTAATTATTGGTTTGAGGGGCTACTATTCTACACAATCAATAAAATATTGATACATTGAGAAATACATCGTCTCAGAAGCCTGGTCAACTCCCTTCTTCAAAAAATTCCTGGATCCACCCCCTGGTGTAAGATCAGTAAGGTCCGGACAACTGTATATGAGGGAAATTTTGCCCGGGCAGCGGCGCTACAGCCCACTCTTATATCGAATTCAAACTGCATGCCAGTGTGTACATGGGACCTCAGGTTTTTCGTCCCATTCGCCCTGCATCACTGCCAAGTGAAAACCACGCCGGAAAATCTCGGCTAATGCAGGGATCGAACACTCGACCTCCAGGCTAGCGAGCCAGCGTCTTACCCACAAGATCGTCTTTCATCCTTTTAAAAAATTGAGGAGAATTTTATTACCTCTATATGACGGTGGTCGTTCCTGACTCTCTGGTCTGTTCTGTGTTTGGTATGAGGGTGTAGTATGTTGCGAGTTGGGTCTGTGGAGGGGCTGAGGTGACGGGGGTTGACCTCTATACACCATGTTAATTCCAGCTCCTACCTGACCATTGTTTCGTAAATTTTCTATATCTATCATTAAATGTCTGAAAGTAAATGGAATGAAATTAAATGGGCAAATGAAAACAGAGGGAGAAAGAGAGATAAATGGGGTTTAACGTCCACTCAACACAACTAGTGTATTTTGGGACTAACATATGGTTTTAATTTTATTTCAATAATTCGCTTGCGCGTAGGGGTCTTTAGCAGTGGGAGGAAACCTGAGTGCCCGGAGGAAACCCACCAGGTTGAGAAGGCGCCCCTATCTCCATGCAACATACGTTCACACCAGGGCTCGAAACCACAGTCGCAAGCCAGAGGTGGCCGGCCAGCAAGAGGTCAAAGCGCGGCACTCTAGACTACTTGGCCATCCCAACCCAACAAAAATGAAAACAGACATTATAATCCTACATTTCTGCTACGACTGGGCTAATCTAATCAAGACAGGCATAAGCCATACAGTGTGCTATGAGGAACATTTTGCCCAGACAGCGGCACTACGACCTTTTCTTATTTTGAATTCTATCAGGTTTTTTTTCTTTTATGTGCACGGCAATCTCAATCTTTAATTTTATGTGTCAAAATTTTGTTTTACTGTGGGAAAGATTAGTAACATCATTTGTAAAGGTCTGATGTCATAGAATGGCAGTTGTCTTAATGACAGACCTTATGATACAGTGCACTTGTGAAACCAATCATGCCCCAGCCCCCTTCCGTCTGATTAAAGATACACTAATCAACTTACTGTGGTTGTTGTGGTGGGGTATTGGGTAAAGATGTCCTAGATCTAGGTCCTAAATTCAACTGGTTTAAAGCCTAAAATAAACATGAATAAGATGAATAAATGAATAAATCATATCAAATTCACTGAACAGCTTCCAGATTGTTTTCAAAAGTTCCTGGTGAAATACCCACTAGATGAGAGAGAGAGAGAGAAATGGGGTTTAACGTCCACTCAACACAATTAGATCATTTCGGGACCAACATATGGTTCAATTTTATTTCAATAATTCGCTTGCGCGTAGGGGTCTTTAGCAGTGGGAGGAAACCGGAGTGCCCAGGGGAAACCCACGAGGTTGAGAAGGCGCCTCTATCTCCATGCCACATACGCTCACACCAGGGCTCCAAACCACAGCCGCAAGCCAGAGGTGGCCGGCCAGCTAGAGGTCGACCACTAGGCCATCACAACCCCCCCCCCCCCCACTAGATGAAGAACATGATCATTATATATTACTGCATGGATATACCCCTGTTTAGCATCCTTATTTTCTGCTCCATCCGGGCTAACGCTGTTCCTTGTCAGGTACTTCATCCAGCACAACAGATACGCCTGATATGGGGAAACCATCTCACGTGTAAAATGCAGGCCTTCACGTTTAAAAAATTGTGTGGGAGCCATAAAAAGCACCTGCCAATTTCAAAAATGAGAAACAGCTCTTGAAAAAAACCTCATCTTTATTTTTAAGGAGAGCCAAATTGTATTTATGCTTAGTCTTGTTTAAAATGTTTGGTGAATATGGATTGTAGCATCAGAATTATTATCATGGAAACTGGTAGTTCGAATGTATGCAGTTTAAAATAAACTAAAACTGAAAGTCGTTTATTAATCTACATATTTAGGAGAGCGATTTAGGTAATTTGCAGGAGTCTTAAATGACTCCCGCGAAGGGAGGTCGAGGTGCTTCAAGGGGAGCAGGAGCGAAAGCTCGCCTTAACCGTGAAGGCCTGAAAATGTCAGGCTAATGAAGACGAGCATACGCCATACAGTGTTCTACTCTTTTATCGAAAATCCAACTGCCAAGGGATCTTTTATGTGCACATCAAAGGAAACACGCATTTTAGTTTTATCGTCCCATCTGAATGACTAGACAGCTGTTCCTTTTCAGGTATTCCAATCTGCACGACTGACAAAAGGGAAACCCCCTCATATGTAACTTGTCACGGTTCTTTTATGTGCACCTCAGTGCATACACAGGGCCTCATTTTTTTTGTACAGTTCGAATGACTAGAAACGTTTCGCTGCTAGGCACTCTCTCCTGAACCATTGTCAATTGGAAATCACTTCCCATGTGTCACATACATGTATAAACAGGAAACTGCAATCATGCCACTTGAGTCAATGACACACCTTAGGAACTAAAGCACATGCATTAAACTATTTGGCCACCCACTCTTTTAGAGGCGACTAAAGCCAGTTGTTATACTTTAAAAAAATTTTTTTTACTTACATCTAGAGTTATTTTATTCCCTGATGATGGTCTGTAACCATGGTTACCAGATGAAGGTCGACTCCTGACCTGACCTTGACCTTCGGGTTGAGGTTGAACTATTGACCTATTTCGACCTGATGGAGGTCGTGTGTGTGATGGAGGACGTTCGTAAAAGTTTGATTCAATATTTTGATTCTCTGGGTGTACTTGATTTTTTGCTCTATTGTAAGAATGTTTGCCGGAGGGCGGTCTGTTATAGTTTTGTCTGTTTGAACCAGACGGGGGACGATTTACATTATATCCATTCGGAGGTCCATCAGGGTTGCCTCCTCTGTTTCTGTAACCATAGGAACTATTTTCTTCATAACCTTAAGGATAATTTAAACAGTTAAAGCAACAATCGGCAACATTACACAGAGAGAGATGGGGTTAAACGTCCACTTGACACAAACTAGGTCATTTCGGGACTAACATAATAATATGGTTTAATTTTATTTCAATAATTCGCTTGCGCGTAGGGGTCTTTAGCAGTTGGAGGAAACCGAAGTGCCCGTAGAAAATCTACGAGGTAGGACAGGGGACCCTAATCCTTATGCGAAACTTGAATAAAATTGGTTTAAATATTACATTTGAATGGGAAATTTAACTTGTATAAACTACGTTCAATTCTAACCATTGGATGGGAAACTTGTATAAACTATGTTTAATTCTTACCATTAAATGGGAAACTTGTATAAGGTCTATTACCATTTCTTCTTCTACCAGCGTCTACCAATAACATAAATAATAATTTTATTGAGTAAAAAAATTAGAAAATAACCCTTTTCACTGAGAAACATGGCTGAAAATGAGTTTAACATATCATTTTTCTATACCATACTTGATAATGAAAGAAGAGAGAGAGAATGAAATGGGGTATAATGTCTAAGGACACAAACTAGGTCGTTTTGGGACTAACATGGTTCGATTTTATTCCAATAATTCGCCTGTGTAGGGGTCTTTTGCAGGGGGATGAAACCCGAGGACCTTATCACGTACAACCTGAGAACCGAAACCATGCCACTTGACTCAATAACAGACTGTATGATCTAAAAATTTACGTATCACACGTACGACCAACCAACACCCGACCCTTATGTTTATTTAAAACATAAACAAGACAAAATTATCAAAGGGAAAAGAAACAAGATTGAATTGGGGTTAACATTACTACTATTAATAGTCTAAAGAAGACTGACATGCACCGTGCAATACGCTAAGAGAGAAATTTGTATCGGACAGCAACACTACAGTCTACTCTTATGTCAAATACCAACATCCAAAGGATGTGTACATGGGATCTCAGGTTTTTCGTTACATCGAAACGACTATAAGTGGTCCATTCAGGCCCTCTTTTTTTTCTCTTTTTTTTTTTAAACAATATTTTATTCAGATACTGAAAAGGATTGAGGAAAAGGCACAGCCTATATGACCTCTCTCCGCTGCTAGCTTCGGAAGAGGGAATCATAGAGCGGGAGTCCGCCAGGTGGCATACTAATTCAGGCCCTCTGTCCTGCACCACTGTGAAGAGGATTCATTATGAACTTTCTCGACCAACGCAGGGATCGAACATGAGACCTACAGGTTTGCGAGAGAGAGAGAGAGAGAGAGAGAGAGAGAGAGAGAGAGAGAGAGAGAGAGAGAGAGAGAGAGAGAGAGAGAGAGGGTTTAACCTCCACTTAATACAAACTAGGTCATATTTTAACTTCATATGCTTTAATTTTTTTTCAAAAATTTGGGGTCTTTAGCAATGGGAGGAAACCGGAGGATCCAGAGAAAACTAATGAGGTTGGTTACGTACAATCGAAGATTTGAAACTCCAGGTTAGCAAGCCAACATCTTACGCACTGAGTCACCAAGGGTACGAAAGTCAATAAAGAGAGAGAGAGGGAAATGGGGTTAAATGACCACTCAAAACAAACTAGGTCATTTTGGGACTAACATGGCTTAATTTTATTTCAATAATTAGCTTGCGTATAGGGGTCTTTAGCAGTGGGAGGAAACCCCGAGAAAACCCACGAGTGTACGAAAGTCAATAAATCAATTATTTACCTGGTTGATCTAGAAAACCGTCGTAAACTACAAAATTATTCGTCTGGGGTATCTGGTTCTTCAGATTATAATGTTTACGTAAAAATGATGCAAATTTAACGGACGGGCGATCTACAGCCAGATGACAAGGTACCACATTCTCACACTGAAAAATATAAAATCATTATAAATGTTCTGATCCCACTGGGCTAATGAAGACAGGCATACAGAGTGCTATGAAGAAAATTTTACCCGGGCAGTGGCACTATAGCCTACTCTTATATCAAACTCCAACTGCCAAGGGTTCTTTTACGTGCAAGCCAATGTAAATAAGGGTCCTTGGTTTTCTGTACCATCCGAATGACTAGACAGCTGTCCTTGTCGAGCACTCCTTCCTGCATCACTGACAAGGAGAACACTACGGAAAATTTGGATGAACTTTCTCGACCAATGCAGGGGTCGAACACTAATATCACTATAAGTGGTATTGGGTGTTCTATATACAGTAAGTATACCCAGCTTCGTGTTGATATGAAATTATTAAATCCTTATACAGCATTAAATAATTGAACATCTAATATTAAAACACAAATTTATATTGAATACAATCACTGAGTTTATTTCAAATGACTTTTCAACAAGCTCCTTTTGTCGTTCTCAAGTAAGGAACTTGTTTAAACGTAGCGTGAAAAAAACTAAGTGATTGTTTTCCATATAAATATGTGTTTTAATATTATTATTTACATCAAAATATATTACAGGTTATCAAAATGCAATCTGATTAAAAACACACACCCTATTTCGTTTTGTTTATTTTAGATCAACATTTCGTTTTATTTGTCTGTACTACACTAGGATCTAGACAAACCCTTATATAATAGGCGTTCTAATTAATGTGAGAAATTAGCCAATGAAACGGTCTCGTATGGCCAGTTATTGGCGTGCTCTGTACAGAACTATAGGTAAACGAATGAATGAATGAAATGGGGTTTAACGTCCTACTGTTATGCACTTAACCTGAGCTAATTGAAGACGGGCATGCGCCATACAGTGTGCTATGAGGGAAATTTTGCCCGGGCAGCGGCGCTACGGCCTACTCTTATATCGAATTCCAACTGCCAGGGGATCTTTTACGTGCACTCCAATGTGTACACGGGACCTCGGTTTTTCGTCCCATCCGAACGACTAGGCAGCTGTCCTTGTCAGGCCCTCTTTCTGTATCACTGACAAGGGGAAATCACGTCGGAAAATCGAGATCGACCTCCAGGGTAGCGATCCAGCGCCTTATCCACTTAGCCACCGTGATCCCCCCTATAGGTAAACCCCTGATGCAACTGGTCATATCTTCATGTAGTGAAGCCATCGAAAGTTAAAAAAAAGGCGAAACGAAAAATAGATCTGTAGTTTCATCAGATTGATCCAAGAATCCAAATGTTTAAATCCCACATTAAAAAGCGAAACGAAATATAGATCTGTATTTTAGTCAGGTTGATCTAAATGTTTTCAAGAATTCAAACTGTTTCAATTCCACATTTAAACAATTATGAATATTTTTAAAACTAGATAAATTTTAGGATCCCCGCCAATCAGAACCACGAACAAACTCGAAGAAATTAAAGATTGTTAAATTTATTCAACATTTCGGCTTAAATACCCTTTATCTTATTTATTCTATTCTACTACTCCGCCCCGCCGGCATCATTTTTTGATCCAGTGTCCACGCAGATGTACCAGACTGTTCAGCTTTAATTACTTTTTAATCAACTAATAATGACTGGTATACATACCTTTAACATATACTCAAATAATCTCTTTCCGCAACCCATTCGTTGTCGCGATTCATGAACGTAGAAATCCAGAACACACAGTGGCTCCATCTCGTGGTGATGTCCATTATAATCATAAACAAACAATTTTTTCTTTCCAGTCTTTAAAAACCCTACGACAGCCCCTTTACCACTGACAATAAAAGAAAGTAGACTTTAAATATATAAAAACCCTACGACAGCCCCTTTACTACTGACAATAAAAGAAAGTAGACTTTAAATACATAAAAACCCTACAACAGCTCCTCCACCACTGACAACAAAAAAAGCGGGCTTTAATCTTAAATAAATAAAATCAAAGTGTGTGTGAATGAAAATACTTATCATGCGCCATTTCCAGAAAACTGCTCAACCGCGCATAGGAAAAATCATCAATGACACGAAGGTTAAAAACATAAGTCAAAACTTAAGTCTATAGCTGTAGGCTTCATGGAAAAAGTGTGCCTTCAGTTTCGATTTGAAGTTATCAATTTTGTCGCCCATCTCGCCTCGCCGTCAGACCCCACTCCCCCAATTGCGGTATCAAAGTAACCAACATGACCTAGTGAATGTTTCAGGCCATGATTTTTTAAGGCCAAGGTCATTGTTGGATTAACTCAGCTAAACAAAATCAATGTCGGTCTCATTTACTGAAATTAACGGTTAATGGGAGGTAACTTTGTTTATTATGCTAATTAAGTTTAAGATAGTAGGAAAGTTTGAAAGACAGGAGGACGAGAAAGTAGATCCTTGACACCAGGTGAAAAAAGAAAGAAATGTTGTTTAATGGCACATGCGCTCCAACCGGGCTATATTGCGCCAAGCCCGAAGAAGAAGTCTTTGTCATGTTCGATAAAATATCTTATTTCAGAGGGTGAACAGGCAACCAACCCTACTTCTTGTCACGTACAACCGGGGAATCAAAACCATGCCAGTTGACTCAATGACAGGCTTTATGATACAATGTGCACATTCTAACCATTCAGCCATCCAACCTCCCTCAGAAACAGAAAAAAAAGGATTTAAAATTAGAACAAGCGTTAGAGAAGAGGCCAACCAGAGAGAAATAACACCCACTTGGTCATTTTGGGACTAATACATGGTTCAATTTCATTTCAATAATTCACTTGCACGTTGAGGTTTTTAGAAGGAAATTGGTGAACCCGAAAAAAAAACCACGGTATTGGACAGGCGACCCTACTCGTTGTCAAGTTGACTCAATGACAGACCTTATAATACAACGTGCACATGCTAACCATTTGCCCCCCCCCCTCTAGCACACCCAGGAAATAACCAATAAAAGAGATAAAGTTTAATACCAATATGATCTAGCCTACCTGGAACCATTTGACCATTCCCTCCCCCCTCTAGACTACCACCCACGAAATAATCAAGAAAAGAGATAAAATTAAATACCAATATGATCTATATGTACATGTACCTTACCTGGAGCCTTCTGGATCCTTCATTATATAAAGTTTATGATCAGATAATTCCATTTTTCTTCCACTTGTAATGGCACCACGCAAACCTTGGGCCTAAAATAAAACTATAGCTTAGCAAAAATAACTATATTTTGGAACCAGCTATTGCCAAGCAAGATATGAAAACATTTTGAAAAATTACTAAACAGACACCAAGGTAGTTGACTGACATTTTAAGTCTTAATCAATGATTTTAGTTGAAAACACAAAGTATATTTCGAGAATGTGACAAAAATGTTTATTCTACTTCTTTTTGCTGGTTTCGAGCGTGATTTCCCCTTATCAGTGATGCCAAAGGAGGGCCTGACAAGGACAGCTGCCTAGTTCGGATGGAACGAAAAACCAAGGTCCCGTGTACACATTGGAGTGCACGTAAAAGATCCCTTGGTAGTTGGAATTCGATATAATAGTAGGACGTAGCGCCGCTACCCGGGCAAAAATTACCCTCATAGCACACTGTATGGCGCATGCCCATATTCCATTAGCCCAGGTTGGGTGCATAATAGTAGGACGTTAAACCCCATTTCATTCATTCATTCCTTTTGCTGGAATTGAATAGATTTAATCTCTGTGTGTATGCCAGGCGTTAAAAATATAGTAGATCGCAGTATTAAATGTACTTAGTTTTGAAAATGGCGGCCATTCAGGGCAGAGATTTTTTCGCTAAGCATGAAGGAGATGGATCTCTGTGTGCAGATCATGACCACCGTTATAATGAATTCTCTCTGACCCCACTCAATAGTAGAAGGAGTATGTGGTTTAATATCTACATGACACATACATGTATATCATTTGTAACATGGATGATAAATCCTGCTTTGTTCTTATCGTTGAATAAGCAGATTGTTTTCCCTCTAATAGATTGACTGGAGCTTAACCATGCAATAACTAGACTTGTAACATGGACGCTAAATCTTCCTTTATTCTTTTCGTTGAACAAGCAGTTTGTTTTCCCTCTAGTAGATTGACTGGAGCTTAACCATGCAATAACTAAACATGTTCAATATGTTATTGCAATCTTTTGCTGGTTTACAATAATTTTCGTAGAAATCATTTAGAGAAGTGGGGTGGGTTTTCTGTACAATAACAACGGGATTGTTGAGTAGGTGCCAATGTTACAAGTCATTTATAGCACGCTTCATCTGTTAACAGGTTTAACATCTCGATCTGCGGTCTTGATGTTTAAACCTGTTAACTCATGAAATCCCTGTTATAAATATAACTGTTGACATTTTCGGTTTAATATATGCTATAAATGTATTTCAATTACTCAGGAAACCGGAGGACCCATAGAAAACCCATGTGGTTGGACAGGTGACCATGGTACTCCTTGTAATGCATGATCAACAGCAACCAAAACCATGTCACCATGACTCAATACAGATCCTTTTCTTTTCGTTTCTTATAGTTCAAAATTTTGTTTTACTTGTCTTTACTACACTAGGATCAGGAAGAGTTGTTATCATTGATGTGTTCTGGATGATGTGAGGAATTAGCCAATGAAATGATCTGTTACGGCAAGCTTTTGGTGTGAGGTGCACAGAACTGTTGGTAATCCACTTAAAAACATCAATACTGATTGGTTAATCAAATGTCAAAAGTTGCTCGTATGACCTCTGACACGACCTCCCAAAACAACTGGTCAGATCTTCATGTGGTGTAGTCCATCGAACGAACGTATAAAACACCAAACGAAATCTACATGTAGATCTGTATTTTATCATGGATATCAAATTGAACTATATATTTATCCCAAGTGGACATTAAACTATGTCTGTCTGTCTGTCTGTCTGTCTGTCTGTCTGTCTGTCTGTCTGTCTGTCTGTCTGTCTGTCTGTCTGTCTGTCTGTCTGTCTGTCTGTCTGTCTGTCTGTCTGTCTGTCTGTCTGTCTGTCTGCTTTTTACTTACTCTAGCAGAAGCTTCTCCCATTTTATCCAGAACTTCATATAACTGTTGTCGCAACTGTAATGCACCATATCTGAAATATTGGCAATACAAATACATAAATCAAGTAGCATTCATGTCCATGCATAGAAAATAATGCTAATTTCATAGCCTATCCTATTCAAATACAGTCAATATTGGCAATACAAATACACAAATCAAGTAGCATTCATATAAGAGTCAATCTGAACGACGGACTCACCCTACCTGCAGAGAAGTGACTCTGACACAGTGAACCGCCATGATATTCGCATGCCGTTATCTAAACATCGCAAGGTCAACACAAAGAAGTCAGTTTGTAAACAAACAAACGAAAGTACAATGTCTTTAAAGAACGGAAAACCTGCGTCGTATCAGGGTTGTCTGTGCAATAACACGGACACAGCTCGAGATTGAATAATAATCCCCGGAAGAAAATGGGATTTTAACAGAATTAGCAAGTTTAAACGGACATTTGACACGCGCGGGAACCGCACTACTTTGTGCTTTGGTCTGGTCTATTTCACATATACTCAATGAATTCTGCTAATGTTTTTAGCCTGGGGATTTACTAATAGTGAATTTATTTCAGATCTAAACAAAAATTTAAAGCTTTAACGCAATTTGAAAAAAAAAAGCCAAATTCTGGCTGGGATTACTGAGCAAAATGGCCATTCACTGGATATGTGCGAAAAAAAAGCCAGCTACCATAAATTTTGTAACATTAGTTACGTACGATGTAAGAGTGTGACACAGTTAACTCCATATTAACATGTCTATGTATAGAAAATAATAACAATTTCAGAGTCTAGACCTATTCCAAGTACACAGTCAATATAATAATAATAATAATAATAATAAGTTCATTTACAATACATAAAACATGTACAGTAGACTCTGTCACATCCGATGTCTGATCACTCCGGATTTCTGTGACATCCGACATAATTTTCATGTCCCGATTTATTTCCTTATTACTTCAGCTCAAAAAAAATCTGATAAGTCTGGATTCTGTCAGTTCCGGATTTCGACAACAATCAGCCGTCCCGTCACTATAATTTCCATTGAATCGACACCGCATAATCTGTCCTTCAAACGGTGAGATTAAAATTCAATGGGTGTGAAGCCACTAAGTAAACAAGCAATCACCAATCAATTATCTATGAGATTAAAACTCACTGTATACGGCGCCGGTCTGTGTTGATTACTTTGATAATTCTAATCTCTTGAACGATACTTGTGACAAATACTCAAGAATATCCACGAATTTTCCATTCATAACTTGTGTCAGATATCTCGTGCTGACCATATGTGTCGAAAAGTGATGCTATTTATAGTAACTTTGATATATGACTGTTTCTTCCGTCTTCAATATCGCTGTTTAATGTTTGCATGATCTTCACAAAATGGCTCCAAAAAAGGCAGACTTATCTTTCGTCTTTTAATGGGGGTGGTGATACATGCATCAAACACATAAGAAATATCGTTAAATCTTTCTTAGTTCCCGTGAATAGTGTACCAGCAGAGGAAAGACCGGTTTACGTCTGCTGCGCAATAGTTTTTATTCATTCAACAATGATAGACAGACAGCACAAACTAAAGCTAACACCGCTGACGGGTTTACGTCTGCTGCGCAATAGTTTTTATTCATTCAACAATGATAGACAGACGGCACAAACAAAAGCTAACATCGCTGATTCATTGACCTATTTTCAATGATGTCAAGTGCCATCGGCATTCAGCATTGAAGATTCTTGCGGAAAAATATATTATTATATTAATCCCTTTTTCCTGGAGTACATGTGGTGTTATATCAGTGGATTATATTCAATGAAGATTAAAATTTAACTGACAACGGGTATACCTCGGTTCATATGGTGCATCATTGACGTCAGATTCTGGACTGGTAAAATTACGAGTGGACCGGTATTTTTAACCTCTATCGGTACGTACACGATGTACCGGTAAATTTTGAAGCTAGCGGAAACAATGATAGCATTCTGGTGATTCGAAGCTACAATATAAAAATACTTCCAGTTTTCGAAGTTACAGTATTTCCTGTTTTGGAAAAAATCTTGGTGAATAGTGTACCAGCAGAGGAAAGACCGGTTTACATCTGCTGCGCAATAGTTTTTATTCATTCAACAATGAAAGACAGACAGCACAAACTAAAGCTAACACCGCTGACGGGTTTACGTCTGCTGCGCAATAGTTTTTATTCATTCAACAATGATAGACAGACGGCACAAACAAAAGCTAACATCGCTGATTCATTGACCTATTTTCAATGATGTCAAGTGCCATCGGCATTCAGCATTGAAGATTCTTGCGGAAAAATATATTATTATATTAATCCCTTTTTCCTGGAGTACATGTGGTGTTATATCAGTGGATTATATTCAATGAAGATTAAAATTTAACTGACAACGGGTATACCTCGGTTCATATGGTGCATCATTGACGTCAGATTCTGGACTGGTAAAATTACGAGTGGACCGGTATTTTTAACCTCTATCGGTACGTACACGATGTACCGGTAAATTTTGAAGCTAGCGGAAACAATGATAGCATTCTGGTGATTCGAAGCTACAATATAAAAATACTTCCAGTTTTCGAAGTTACAGTATTTCCTGTTTTGGAAAAAATCTTGGTACTCCAACACGCTGTACAATCCGACATATTGTAACGATCCCCTACGATGTCGGATGTGACAGAGTCCACTGTATATTTAGTTAAAATACTTTTAGTTTAACGTTAAAATTTGTACAGTCTAAGACTCCTTACGCAAGTTCAAATAGGCTCAAACGCACAATTGTCAACACATACCATTACAATGTGCAGTAAGTTGGAAGATGTCAGTAGTGGAACCATTTCTAATGTGCGGACAGTCATACTCAGTGGAAAACATTATTTCTCAAAAAAGTACTTTTTCAATCTGGATTTAAAGGAGTCTAATGATGGACTGGATAGAAGATTTTCAGGTTGTGAGTTACACAAATTGCCAGCAACAACACTAAATGCAATTTAGTTCCTTTAGGAACTGTCTCTGAGCGAACGATGTCTCGCTAACAGTTCCTCACGGGCCTTATTATCAACTAGTATGAAAATAAGGCTTTTCTCCATCTCGGTTCTAAGGCTATTTTAGATCCTTACTGTCTACTTTGCACCGTGATTCTTCTTTGATCGCCAAAAGAAAACATTTCCTGACACAACCGACACAAATTTATAATAATTCAACACTATTTTCATGTAGAATTCGACGTTAGAAAAAGATAAACAAAATCGTTCAAATCTGGCCGCCATGTTTGTTTACTGACGTCAGCGCAGACCGGTCTTTTTCTAACATCGAAATCTACACGAAAATAGTGTTGGATTATTATAAATTTGTCTCGGGTGTCAGGAAATGATTTCTTTTGGTGATCAAAAAAGTTTCACGGTGCAAAATAGACGGTAAGGATCTAAAATAGCCTTAGAACCGAGATGGGGTAAAGCTTTATTTTCATACTAGTTGATAATAAGGCCCGTGAGGAACTGTTAGCGAGACATCGTTCGCTCAGAGACAGTTCCTAAAGGAACTAAATGCAATTGAGCTCCAAAGCAAACGTCGTTTCGGACTCAACCAGGCGACCTTTCGGACTCGGAGTGGTGACGTTTCGGACTCGGAAAATTATATGTATATATTATTTGTAACAGTTTTTTCATTCGTTTTAGGTGTGGCTGAAAACAGACCATTCACGATAATAAAGAAATTAAACATTGATAGACTTTTAAATTGCAAACTATAACAGTAGTTAGGTTACCGGTCTTACAAATAGAAATAAAATAAATAGAACTTGCAACGGGAGGTGAAAGCGCTTTCAAATCAGACATAAGATCGTACTTACCGTAAAATTGACATGAACGCAAACACAAGTCTCCGATGTCAGAGAATATTAGTAAAATATTATAACCGCTATCAAATCCACACAAAAATCCAAGGCACTCATTTTATTTATAGAAAAGAATAACTATTTTTCGATGAAGAACCAATTCCACTTGAACCCGAACTCAATGGTAAACTGTCAACTTGTATATTTTGTCATTCTCGTGCAGATTTCTTTCATTAACAGAAATGTCCCGTGTATCAAAGATCAAAGAATATAAACGCACGTAGCCACTCTTTGGTGTTTTAATGCGAACTCACTTTATCTAAAAGCGGCTCCGGCGCTATTTAAGAGATTATGTTTGACCCAATATTAACCATCGCCAATTTTTTTAAATCATGGGATAAAGTCAATTAACAAACAACGCGGGTCTACGTACTTGTGTACATACACACTATGTACGTAATTGTACTCAATCAGTGAAATTACTTTTTAACCATTAAAATTATTGATCAACTCGTCTTGTATCTACTGTTAAATTTACTCAATCCGCTAAAATCACATCAGTATTATTTGCTGTTAATCAAAATATAAATCGCGTAATGACACGTGGTGTGTATTTGTTTTGTTTTTTAACGTTATAAACAACAGCTTGTGCGATAAGTAATAATGCAGCAGATATTAATATATGATCAGTAGTGGTTTATAATACCATTGTTTAAGTATGGCGCCATTGTGTTGGGTTAGGGGAACAATGTCTCGAGAAAATCGTGCAGTCGGCTATTTTTACATTTGTAATACCGACAGTTCAAAGAAGCATTGACAACTTAAGGTCTTTTGAAGCCAATCATATACGAATTACATGATTGTGTTCAGAACTAACAACACTCTCAGCAATGTAAATTATATTAGGTGATATTATTAATCATCGCCGAATATTTTAGATCATGAGATGTCTGCTTGTGGACGAGTTTACGGACACCTGTTCAATATATGAATGCAACATACAAACATCTGACCGTATTCATGCAATAGACCATAATTATCGATTTTTTACCGTAAAACAGTAATCACAATTTTCTCGTTACATATTGGTATTATATGTAGGGATGGGGCGGGAGTGTCCAGTCAAAAAAAAAAAGTGAAACGTCGACGAATAAGTTTGTCGTCAGTCGTATTGTAAGTGTTCAGTTGTTTTCTTTATTTTGACATTCTGCTAACTGCCCACTCGGTAAATCTCGGAATTCCACGATAAAAAACACGGTAAGTAAATTGGCGTTAATGTTGTATAATTCTATGTTCTATACCCGAGTCCGAAACGTCATCTACCTGAGTCCGAAACGTCATCTACCCGAGTCCGAAATGTCGAGGACAAATTTTTTAGAGTCCGAAATGACGTAAGTCCGAAATGACGCGAGACCGAAGTGACATGTAATCAGCCTAAAGGACCTGAGTTAATATTTTAGGGCAAAAATGGTTGTGTTCTTAGTACTTGGTCTTAGCTTCTTTGATGGCATGTAAGACTAAGATACCACAACTTCTCTCAGATATCAAAGGAATTTCACAGTACCCGCATCATTATGATTGATGTACATGTTGATGATATCACAATTATTGATTCGATTTCGAATTCGATAGATAAACAAACAAATGAAATGAATCTATAAAATACCTGCCCTGTCCATTTCGACTTGGAACCAATCGGTTATCTAATTTAGTGATTATGTCTGCAAGAAGGGGATTCACGCTAAAATCAAACTCCATCGTGGCAGACAACAAGTTACGTCGTAGGATTCAAACTAAGCCATCCCTGTCAAATTTAACAACAGGTGTTTTCGTCGCCATGTTCACTTCAAGTAAACAAAGCAGTCCCGCACACTACTGACATCGATCTATGATTTTATTTGAGTTCGTATTCAAGAAAAGTCTTACAAGTTCTTGGTTTCGCAGAAATACACTTAAATGTATTAGTCAATAAAAATAATTATTTGAAGTGCTTTTAAACTTTATTTTTCATTTTAAAGTTTACCGTATGGGGAGATAACTCTTAATTTGTGCTGCGTGATGACAACATGTCTGCGCCCATAAAGTTGTGAAAGTTCTAGAAAAATATTTTAAGGTAATATAAGCAGGTGTAAGCAAATATTTGCATCGTAAACAATTTATACGTACTTTTTGTGTGGCGGTAAACCCGTTTTCTAGTCACGATGCCAAGAAAGAAGCCGTTTAGTGGGAAACAGAAGAAAAAACAGATGCAAGAAAAGAAACAACGAGCAGGTTTAGTAGTTTTATCATCATTTTTTAAAGAGTTTAAACTTTTTCTACCTATGGATTTTCCCCAGGATCATCCAATTTAATCCTGCTACTAAAGAGACCGAAGCGCAAACAAATTATTGGAATAAAATTTAACCATAATATGTAACAGGCATTGCCAGAGAAGAGCGAAGCTTAGGACAAATATAAAACCTTTATTATTTTGTTTTTAAAAAGCGCAAATAAGTGTGAGGATTTTTTTCTTTGACGTCAAAAATATGTGACGTCATTTATTCAACGCTTCATAGAAATAGTTCTACGAGATGCGTAATCTCGCCAGCGAGATTTGGTAAGTTGGCATGCGCATTGCCTGTTTTGCCAAGTGTTTCCGGTTCCTGTCTGAATTTTTTTTTAATCAACAGTCTGTGGCTGACATTTTCATTCATCGCGCGGTACTTTAGAGCTTCGCTCTATATTATTATGTTAGTCCCAAAATTACTTAGTTTGTTTTGAAAGGATGTTAAACCCCGTTTCTCTCTCTGTAAACTTATGTAAATTAACTGTCTCCATTAAACATTGTCGGAGCTGAACAGCAGGACAATTAACCCCATTTCATTCATTTAAAAAATAGTGAATTTCTAGTTTTCACAACAGCGTGTTACTATTCATTTCTCTGTGTTGTTGTTTTTTATTTAGAAGAGGGTTCTGATGAAGATGAAGATGGTAGACATCGTCGGGGTAAACACCACAAACCAAAACCAGACTCACAACCCACAGATATCGATAAACAACAAGATCCACATAGGTATAAAACATGAAATTGGGGGATTACGCGGGTAAGGTGCTGGCTCGCTAGCTTGGAGGTGTAGTCTTCGATACCGGCATTGGCCGAGAAAGTTTATCTCAATTTTCCGGTGTGGTTTCCCCTTGTCAGTGATGCAGAATGGAGGGCCTGTCAAGGACAGCTGTCTAATCGTTCGGATGGTACGGAAAACCGAGATCCTGTGTACACATTGGCGGGCAGGTAAAAGATCCCTTGGCAGTTGGAATTTGATATGAGAGTAGGCAGTAACGTCGCTGTCCGGGCAAAATTTCAGTAATAGCACACTGTATGGCGTATGCCCGTCTTGCATTTACCCAGGTTAAACCCCATTTCATGAAATTGATTTAAAATTTGTGACAGATCCCCATGGTCACGTTATTTTGTTGGAGTAGTAATTCATTTTTTTAAGTTTTTTCTGGTCTGGAAAGTTTGTAGTAATTTTCAGGTTTTGTTTCCCCCTTGTCCGTGGTGCAGGACGGAGGGTTTGATAAGGATAGCTATCTAGTCGTTCGGATGCGACGGATAACTTGTTTAGGCAGATTTGTACGCCTTCCCATACTCTTTTATATGTTCCCATTTTAATACATGAAATAGGAAAAATGTCTTTTATCCAGATATACTTCCAATGTCTTTCCCTTGTTCATTAGCCCAGGGTAGGTGCATAATAGTAGGACGTTAAACCCCATTTCATTCCTACTCCAATGTCTTCATTATTTTTCTTAAGAATTTTAAGAACTGTTTTAGAATTTAATTTGCAGAAGAAAAAAAGTTAACACTGAGAGCTAACATAAAGTCGCCCCGATATCATGCCTTTCATGAAATCAAGAAAATATTTACTGCACACAGTATGGTATTCGTGTTGCTGCCCAGTGTTTCTAGGGGGGGGGGGCTGAATGGTTAGCATGCGCTCGCTGTACCATGAAGTCTGTCATTGAGTCAACTGGCATGGTTTGGAATCCCTGGTTGTACGGGGCAAGGAATAGGGTCGCATGACCAACCTCAAGGGTTTTCTCCGGGTCCTCCGATTTCCTCCCTTAACTAAAGACCTCTACGCACAACTGAATTATTGAAATAAAAATTTTAAAAACATATGTTTGTGCTAAATTGACCTAGTTTGTGTTGAGTGGATGTTAAACCACATTTCCCTCCCTCTCTCCATCACTCTCTCCCCCTATTCTTTCTCTCTCTCTCTTTCTCTCTCTCTCACACACACAATACCTTTTGTGTTGTATTACACTTACATAATTTAGTCCCGAAATGACATAGTTTGTGTCCAGTGGACGTTAAACCCCATCTCTCTCTCTCTCTCTCTCTCTCTCTCTATCTATTGGTTATAGTATAATGTTTCATGCAGGACGGGGAGTGTTTCTATTTATTATTTGCACCTTGTACCAAAGGGGTATCAAGTAAGATCAGATAAATGGCTGAATATACTAAAGATTTCAGTCAAATTGTTTCATCCTGAAACAAGATATTAGTCAATAAATTTTGCGCTAGCCTCAATCGTCATAACATTAAAATTAGCCATCCCAAAATGTATTTAAATCTGCTAAACATTGCAGGCTAGCGATAGCATCGAGGATTGATTATGGCCTGGATAAGTAAATTAATGTCTAATTAATAATTTAGATAACATTTCAGGCCTAAGACTTGCACAAGGCAGATTTAGATCTTGAATAATGCATGTTTACAGATAATAATCTATTTGTTGAATGAAACCCTGTTTTAAATTTAGATTTTTTTTTCTGAAATTATACATAATAGATTTTTTCAGTAGGATTTAAAGGTTTTAGTCCAGTTTATTTGATATATTTTTTTTATTCAGATATCGACTTCAGTTCTACAAAGAAAGTAATGAAATTATTAAACAAAGGAAAACGGAAGCCATGCAACCATTTACAAGATTACCTGAGGTAATTCTAAACTTATGATCATTTCTTTATAAAGTTGACAAAACCCTCAACGTTTAATTTTATTTCAATAAATTGCTAGGACGTGGGGTGGGGGTCTTTATTCACAGTGAGAGGAAAGGGGAGGACCCGAAGAAAACCCACAAGATTAGACGAACAACCGGGGAATCGAAACCAGGCCAGTTGACTAAATGACATACCTAATGATACAGCGTGGACGGGCTAACCATTCAACCATCTTATCCCCTTGATTTAGAAGTCAGGGGGATGGCCTAGTGGTCTTGAGTGCTGCACTTCAACCTCTAGCTGGCCGGCCACCTCTGGCTTGTGGCTGTGGTTTCGAGCCCTGGTGTGAGCGTATGTGGCATGGAGATAGTGGCCTCTTTTCAACCTCAGGGGTTTCCTCCGGGCACTCCGGTTTCCTCCCACTGCTAAGAACCCCTACGTGCAAGCGAAATATTGAAATGAAATTAAACCATATGTTAGTCCCAAAATGACCTAGTTGTGTTGAGTGGGCGTTAAACCCCATTTCTCTCTCTCTCTCTTTTGCTTCAGAAGTCGATATTTTATTGTGTTTGGTGTCTATGTACAGAAAGGTTTAAATATGTTATTTTGTTTTTTGTGTATTTATAGAAAAGTTTAGAAGTCGATATAGATATTTTATTTTGTTTGGTGTCTATGTATAGAACGGTTTAAATATGTTATTTTGTTTTTTGTGTATTAATAGAAAAGTTTAGAAGTGGATATGGATGTATTATATAAGCCTGGTTCTACACCTGATATACCGATACGACCGGCCTGGGATTATAAACTCACTAAACACCAACTAGAAATTAGGGAGGACAAAATATTCAAGGTAATGTTCATACAGAAAAAAACACAACACAATTTATATGGAAATAACAATCACTGGTTTAAATATGTTATTTCCATATAAATTGTGTTGTGTTTTTATTGTGTTCAATCGCTAAATGCCAGTCAAGGATTATGTTCATACAGTGTCAGGCCCTGAGTTCACAAAGCATTCTCAGACTTAAGTTGAGAATTGACTCAAAATTGTTCGCCTTATTTTAACTTTAAAAAAAAGCCCTTTATAAAAAATTTGATGTTTTATTATATTAAATACACCAATAAGATACTATGTACAAAGTTTTGTGTTTCTGGATCAAAGATATTTTTCATAAACAGTGATTGAAAGTTGAGTAAATTCTCAACTTAAGTCTGAGAATACTTTGTGAACTTTGGGTCAGATCATAAACAGAGACATTAGAGGGAAAATTTGCAGTTTTTTTCAAGTCATATGGTAAAGTAAATCTTTAAGATACAGATGTATAGTTTGTTTCATTTTTTATACCGTCGATGGCCTCTACTACATGATGATCTGACTAGTTGTAGTGGCAGGTCATGTCAGGGGTTATATGAGTGACTTTTGACCCTATGACAATTTAATCAGATTGGTTTGAAATATGCTAAAATAAAGCCATAACAGACATGGCATCTACATGTATACACACAGTCCTACCTTGTTTAAGAATAATCCTAAATCCTATAATTCACCTATCATTTTCTTTTGAAATCCATCTGAGTCTCCCTTTTTCATTGTGTAGACAGGAGGGTCTCGCGGGCAAGTAAAAATAAACCCCCTTTTTTTTCTAACCATCACAGGACGATTTGCTTGTACTTTGTTTACATCTAGTGACCTTTGACCAAATCAGACACAGAGTAGGGGCGCCTGTCCAACTTCGTGGGTTTTCTCCAGGTCCTCCGGTTTCCTCCCACTGCTAAAAACCCTTACGCGCATGCAAATTATTGAAATAAAATTAAACCATATGTTAGTCCCAAAATGACCTAGTTTGTGTCAGTGGACATTAAAACCCCTTTATTAAAAAAAAAATTGACGAAATCAGGATGTGACCTTATAGGTGTTTTTATCGACCACTGATTAGCCAAAGTGATTTGCATTCAATCAAATTTTCATCTTTTAACGTCCATTTAATTCAAATTAGTTACCGTGAACAACAAATTTATCACTTCAGGGTGCGATTTGATCGGGTGATCACATGTTTTTTTCAACTGTGTCCTGCTACAATAATAGTTTACAGCTAATCGGAGTGTTCAATGAACTCACAAAAGTATTTTGAAATTGGCTATACTGTCCAGGACAGCTTCACTAAATTCAAATCGATTTGGCAAGTTGATAAAAAAGCCTTATGAAATAGATCTAACCATTTCTCTTCTTATCATGCATCATCACGTGGGCGATGGACTTGTAATTTACTATTTTACAGGACTATGTAGATAAATTGTTTGAGAATTTTAAAATAGAAGATTTGAGTTATTTTGAGTTGAATCTAGAGACTTGGAGACAGTTATGGCGTGTTTTAGAAATGTCGGACATCTTGCTACTAATATCTGATATACGACATCCAGTGAGTAACTTTACTTTCATTCGGGGAGATTGAATGGCTGAATGGATAGCCTGCCAGCTGTATCATAAAGCCTGTCATTGAGTCAACTGGCGTGGTTTTGAATCCTCGGTCTTGCGTGACCAGGAGAAGGGTCGTCTGTCCAACCTCTTGGATTTTCTCTGAGTCCTCCGGTTTCCTTCCACTGCTAAAGACTCCTACGCGCAAGTGAATTATTGAAAGAAAAAAAAAACATGTTAGTCCCCAAATTACCTAGTTTGTGTCGAGTGTACAATAAACTCCATTTCTCTCTCTCTCTTACTTTCATTCACGAAGGAAGATGGAGTAGTCCCCCTTATCAGAACATATGTTATGTCATCCTTGGTACCCCCAGTGGTCTCATTCCAGTCCCCTCTACTATCCCTTGTGTTTATCCATGGAGGAGACACATATTCAAATCATCTGCCCTTGATGATTGTGCTATTTTTACCGACCAATCAAACAAAATTGTTAAATACAAAGGATGTTGGCAAAGGAAAGTAACTCTCATCTTGTTTCAACAAACAAGACACCATTATTTTTGTGAATGTAAGCAATGAGGCTGATACTGGTTTGTAAACTGTTTTTGATTGGTTCATAGAATCAAGCTTCGATCAAGGGCAGATAATTTCAATATGTAAATACCCCATGGTTGAATCCAGGGTTTAGTGGAGTTAAACGGAATAAGACCACTTGGAATACCAATGATGACATTGTGTAGAAGAAAGTGGTAATATACTGTAATCATAACATTTCAGTCCTGCTCACCAACCTGGTGTTCTGCGGTCGAGATAGTTCCTCTGGATTTTTTCCAGCGTGGTTTCCCTTTGTCAGTGGTGCAGGATGAAAGGTCTGACAAGGACAGCTCCTGTGTACACATTGGTGTGGACGTAAAAGATCCCTTGACTGTTGGTCTTGATAAATAAATAGCCACTTGAACCACTTGAAAGATGTTTTTTTTTGTTTTGTGTTTTTAAATTTCAAAAATTAACATATTTCGAGTTACACCAATTATTTTTTAAAATAAGTATTTTCCAAAAGAAATAAAAATGAATTTTTTACAAGTGTTTCCCAAGAAATAAAATAGGGTTTAACTTCCTATTGTTCTGTTCCGAATTAGGCTAATGAAGACGGGCATACGCCATATACAGTGTGCTGTGAGGGAAATTTTGCCCGGACAGTCGCACTACAGCCTACTCTTATATCTATCAAATTCCAACTGTCTAGGGATCTTTTTCCTGCTCGCCAATTTGTACACGGTGCCTCGAAAAACAAACTGTTGAGGCCTTATTAATGTTTTTTTTTTTTAGGAGTTGTCAAATTTTTCGCCAGTGTTGTATCAAATGTTCCAAAGAAACAAATTTCAGACTGTTGGGGCTTAATTATTATTTATGTTTTTATTTTTTCGTAGATGTTGAATTTTTCGCCAGCGTTATATCATCACGTGACGGAGGAGCTGAGTAAACCATTGATTCTTGTCCTGAATAAAGTGGATCTGGCGCCACCTGGTCTCGTCATCGCATGGAGAGATTATCTCATAAAGAAATTCCCAAAGTTATACATAGTTTGTTTCTCGTCCTTCCAGAAATTTGACAATATTAGTGATATGGCTTCAGGCGCTAAAGGTAGGTCTTTACACATTCTTTCAGAAATTTGATAATATTAGTGATATGGCTTCAGGCGCTAAAGGTAGGTCTTTACACATTCTTTCAGAAATTTGATAATATTAGTGATATGGCTTCAGGCGCTAAAGGTAGGTCTTTACACATTCTTTCAGAAATTTGATAATATTAGTGATATGGCTTCAGGCGCTAAAGGTAGGTCTTTACACATTCTTTCAGAAATTTGATAATATTAGTGATATGGCTTCAGGCGCTAAAGGTAGGTCTTTACACATTCTTTCAGAAATTTAATAATATTAGTGATATGGCTTCAGGCGCTAAAGGTAGGCTTTTACACATTCTTTCAGAAATTTGATAATATTAGTGATATGGCTTCAGGCGCTAAAGGTAGGTCTTTACACATTCTTTCAGAAATTTGATAATATCAGTGATATGGCTTCAGGCGCTAAAGTTAGGCCTTTACACATTCTTTCAGAAATTTAATATCAGTGATGTGACTTCAGGCGCTAAAGGTAGGCCTTTAAATTATACATAGTCTGTGTCACATTCTTCCAGGAATTTGATATTTTCAATGATAATATCAGTAATATGGCTTAAGAATCTAGAGGTGTAGGCCTTTAAACACTCTCTCCCAGATCCATTTTTCGGCAAATATCTAATTTTCGATAACCTAATCCATGTGAAAATGTACTCATTTAGTTAAAGAAACATTCCTGCATACAAACTGGGTGATTTGATGATATATTTGGACTAAAAACATATATTTAAACTAATTAATTTATCATAATTTTGCTTTTTAAAGCAATCCATCTCAAAACATTGCAGTTGTCAGGGAATACCTGTGCAATGAAAAATCAATCAAAAGAGATCATTTTTGTGTCATGCGGCTCACCTTTTTCGGTATCTAGCAACGGGTGCGAAGTCAGAGGAGAATTCATTGCATACGCAAGACGATGTTGTCTTTAATCGCGGACTGTTTATTACAAATATCGAATCCTAATTAAATTCACAGATTATCCACTGCCCGCGTCTTTTTCCATTATTTTAACTCTGAAAGTCTTACTCTTCATAAGTTTATCAACGTACAACCTTTGGTGTCACACGTGCAAATATACCTAATTGTTCGGTCGCAATTTGGGAAACCCTTGCATTTTTTTCTCTATGGGTGTTTTTCAGGGAATACAGTATTTTTCTAGTAAGATTGGATATTTCTACTTTCCATGTATATACCAAAATTGGAAATAACTGCCCTTATAATACTTTTCTGGAAAGTATTTTTAAGAAAATTAAACCAGAATATCAACATGCGTTCAATCGTATTTAAAATTGGCAATTCAAAATATTTAATGGTAGCGATGACGTCATTCTCCGTCCCTGGTCGGGATCATGGTGGCTAAGTGGATAAGGCGCTGGTTCGCTAGCCTGGAGGTCAGGCGTTCGATCCCTGCATTGGCCAAGAAAGTTCATTTCGATTTTCCGACGTAATTCCCCTTGTCAGTGATGCAGAAAAGGAGGGCCTGACAAGGACAGCTGCCTAGTCGTTCAGATGGGACAACAAACCGAGGTCCCGTGTACACATTTGAGTGCACGTAAAAAATCCCTTGGCAGTTGGAATTGATATAAGAGTAGGCCATAGCGCCGCTGCCCGGGCAAAATTTCCCTCATAGCACACTGTATGGCGTATGCCCGTCTTCAATTAGCTCAGGTTAAGTGCATAACACTAGGACGTTAAACCCCATTTCATTCATTCCGTCCCTGGTCCCTCTAATACTATCATACTTGTGTTCTATTTTCAGTTCACAAACGAAAGAAACATATTAAATATGATGCGTTGGGTCCTCGTGAATTATGGCAAGCTTGTGACGATATTGTACAGGGAAAAGGTATTCACTATTTTTAAAACTTTTGAGAATAAATCTAAAATTTATTTTTGTATACCTATCTTCATTATCCCAGTGTAGAACAAAACAGTAGGACATTAAACCCCATTTCATTTCATTTTTTTTGGAATAACATTCTTCAAGGTGAGTTTGTAAGGTAATATTGCTATTATAATATGAATAAGAACTGGTGCTAGGACAGAGATTGGTTTGTTCAAGGACAAGCTTCCTGTCTGTAAATTATAGGTTAAAACAATTCCAATCTGTGATGGGTATCAAATTGGAAACTTGTAAATTATGTACCAAGATAGCAGGGTGATGGTCGAATGGTTAGCATGTGCACTTGTATCAAAAGGGGTGTCATTGAGTCAACTGACGTGGTTGTACATGACAAGGAGTAGGGTCGTCTGTCCATCCTTTTTTTCTCAGGGTCCTACAGCGAATTATTGAAATAAAAATTGGACGGTCCCAAATGATCTAGTTTGTGTCGAGTGGACGTTAGACTCCATTTCTCTCTCTCTCTCTCTCTCTCTCTCTCTCTCTCTCTCTCTGTACCAAGAGTGAATACTTCTGTGAATTAACTCAAATCTGTTAAAACAAGGGGGTTGGGATGGCCTAGTGGTCTAGAGTGCTGCGCTTGCCGCTGTGGTTTCGAGCCCTGGTGTGAGCATATGTGGCATGGAGATAGGGACGCCTTCTCAGTCTTGTCGGTTTCCTCCGGACACTTCGGTTTCCTCTCACTGCTAAAACCCCTACGTGCAAGCGAATTATTGAAATAAATTTTTAAAAAAAAACATATGTTAGTCCCGAAATGACCTAGTTGTGTTGAGTGGACATTAAACCCCATTCCCCTCTCTCTCTCTCTGTTAAAACAATCCCAATGAACAAGTGGAAACGTGTGACATTGTACCGAGAGTACTTGCAGTTTTAGTCTCAATGACAGGTGTCTAGTCATTGGGATGGGACAAAAAAATATTGGCATGCACATAAAAGATCCCTTGGCAGTTGGAATTCCCACTGTCAGGACAAAATTTCCCTCATAACACACTGTATGGCAGAACAGTAGGAACTTAAACCCAATTTTATTTTCTTTAATCTCAATAATTAATTTTTTCAGTTGATCTAAGTGGATGGAAATCAAAAATAGAAATTGATTTATCCGATGCAGCAGCTCCTGACTTGCCAGATGAGGAAGACGGTCCTGAAACTGTTACAGAGAAACCTGATTATAGTTATGTACAACATGAACTTTATAAAGATGGTGTTCTAACTATAGGTTGTATAGGTATGTTCTCCGGGTGTTCTGACTATAGGGGCGTACGTTCTCAGGTGTTCTGACTTACTTCTGACTATAGCTTGGTACATTCTCTTGGTGTTCAAAAAAGTATAAACTGAAAATTGGTTCATTTTGGTTCATAATGAGGTAGACCTAATCTTTGAGGTATAAGTGAAGGAAAATAATTAAATTAAACATTTCATAAAGTAACTAAGGGTTGGTACGCTCTCCGGGCGTTCTAAATATAGGTTGGTACTTTATCCAGGTGTTCTGACTAACTTCTGACTATATGTATGTATATTCTGCAGGTGTTCTAATAATAGGTTGGTACGTTCTCCTGGTGTTCTAACTATAGGTTGGTACGTTCTCCTGGTGTTCTAACTATAGGTTGGTACGTTCTCCTGGTGTTCTAACTATAGGTTGGTACGTTCTCCGGGTGTTCTAACTATAGGTTGGTACGTTCTCCTGGTGTTCTAACTATAGGTTGGTACGTTCTCCTGGTGTTCTAACTATAGGTTGGTACGTTCTCCTGGTGTTCTAACTATAGGTTGGTACGTTCTCTTGGTGTTCTAACTATAGGTTGGTACGTTCTCCTGGTGTTCTAACTATAGGTTGGTACGTTCTCCTGGTGTTCTAACTATAGGTTGGTACGTTCTCCTGGTGTTCTAACTATAGGTTGGTACGTTCTCCGGGTGTTCTAACTATAGGTTGGTACGTTCTACGGGTGTTCTGACTATAGGTTGGTACGTTCTCTGGGTGTTCTAACTATAGGTTGGTACGTTCTCCTGGTGTTCTAACTATAGGTTGGTACGTTCTCCTGGTGTTCTAACTATAGGTTGGTACGTTCTCCTGGTGTTCTAACTATAGGTTGGTACGTTCTCCGGGTGTTCTAACTATAGGTTGGTACGTTCTCTTGGTGTTCTAACTATAGGTTGGTAAGTTCTCCGGGTGTTCTAACTATAGGTTGGTACGTTCTCTAGGTGTTCTAACTATAGGTTGGTACGTTCTCTTGGTGTTCTAACTATAGGTTGGTACATTCTCTTGGTGTTCTAACTATAGGTTGGTACGTTCTCCGGGTGTTCTAACTATAGGTTGGTACCTTCTCTGGGTGTTCTAACTATAGGTTGGTATGTTCTCCTGGTGTTCTAACTAGGTTGGTACGTTCTCCTGGTGCTCTGAATATAGGTTGGTACGTTCTCCGGGTGTTCTAACTATAGGTTGGTATGTTCTCAAGGTGTTCTAACTATAGGTTGGTACATTCTCTTGGTGTTCTAACTATAGGTTGGTATGTTCTCCGGGTGTTCTAACTATAGGTTGGTACGTTCTCTTGGTGTTCTAACTATAGGTTGGTACGTTCTCCGGGTGTTCTAACTATAGGTTGGTACGTTCCCTGGGTGTTCTAACTATAGGTTGGTACGTTCTCCGGGTGTTCTAACTATAGGTTGGTACGTTCTCTTGGTGTTCTAACTATAGGTTGGTACGTTCTCCGGGTGTTCTAACTATAGGTTGGTACGTTCTCCGGGTGTTCTAACTATAGGTTGGTACGTTCTCCGGGTGTTCTAACTATAGGTTGGTACGATCTCAAGGTGTTCTAACTGTAGGTTGGTACGTTCTCCTGGTGTTCTAACTAGGTTGGTACGTTCTCCGGGTGTTCTGACTATAGGTTGGTACGTTCTCTTGGTGTTCTAACTATAGGTTGGTACGTTCTCCGGGTGTTCTAACTATAGGTTGGTACGATCTCAAGGTGTTCTAACTATAGGTTGGTACGTTCTCCGGGTGTTCTAACTATAGGTTGGTACGTTCTCCGGGTGTTCTAACTATAGGTTGGTACGATCTCAAGGTGTTCTAACTATAGGTTGGTACGTTCTCCGGGTGTTCTAACTATAGGTTGGTACGTTCTCCGGGTGTTCTAACTATAGGTTGGTACGTTCTCCGGGTGTTCTAACTATAGGTTGGTACGCTCTCCGGGTGTTCTGACTATAGGTTGGTACGTTCTCCGGGTGTTCTAACTATAGGTTGGTACGTTCTCCGGGTGTTCTGACTATAGGTTGGTACATTCTCTTGGTGTTCTAACTATAGGTTGGTACGTTCTCCGGGTGTTCTGACTAAGGGTTGGTACGTTCTCTTGGTGTTCTAACTATAGGTCGGTACGTTCTCTGGGTGTTCTAACTATAGGTTGGTACGTTCTCAAGGTGTTCTGACAATAGGTTGGTACGATCTCTGGGTGCTCTAACTATAGGTTGGTACGTTCTCTGGGTGTTCTAACTGTAGGTTGGTACGTTCTCTGGGTGTTCTGACTATAGGTTGGTACGTTCTCTGGGTGTTCTAACTGTAGGTTGGTACGTTCTCCTGGTGTTCTAACTATAGGTTGGTACGTTCTCCGGGTGTTCTAACTATGGGTTGGTACGTTCTCTGGGTGCTCTGAATATAGGTATGGACGTTCTCCGGGTGTTCTAACTATAGGTTGGTACGTTCTCTTGGTGTTCTAACTATAGGTTGGTACGTTCTCCAGGTGTTCTAACTACAATTGGTACGTTCTCCGGGTGTTCTGACTATAGGTTGTATAGGAACGTTCTCCAGGTGTTCTAATTATAGACACAAACTGAACATGAATTATATTTATTATGATTATTGGTCTACCTGGTAGACAAAACAATCAGTGAATTAGACATTTTGGCTGTTACCTGACCCTCTTTAACTTTAACTAGACATTGAAAGAGTGTGTGGATGGTCAGAAGGTTAGCCCTAGGTCTGTCATTCAGTCAACTGGCATGGTTTCGATTCTTTGATTGTACGAGACAAGGAGTAGCTAGTGTTATCTAGTTTCCTCCCACAGCTAAAGAGTCCTACGGGCAAGCAAATTATTAAAAAAGAATTAGGTCATATGTTAGTCCCATAATGACAAGTGAACGTTAAACCCCATTTCTCTCTCTCCCTAGTCACTGAAGATGTCAGTGTAAAGTGTCACAATGCTTGCAGCTGGGGTTTCGAGCACTGGTGTGAGCGATGTGGCAAAGAAATAGGGGCGCTTTCTCAACCTTGTGGGTTTCCTCCGGGCACTCCAGTTTCCTCCCACTGCTAAAGACCCCTAGCGCAAGCGAATTATTGAAATAAAATTAAACCATGTGTTAGTCCCGAAATGACCTAGTTGTGTTACTTTGACGTTAAACCCCATTTCTCTCTCTCTCTCTCTGTTGGTTGGAGGAGAAGGGGGAGTGGTGGCTGACAGAATTTATTGTTGAGTGGATTTTAAACCTAATCTCTGTAGATAGAAACAACGATTTGTGACTTTGTCATCGATTATTAAAAAACAGATCAATTCTAATATCTCTTTCTTAATTTTATCTTGAAACTTTGATTACTTCAGGTTATCCTAATGTTGGGAAGTCTTCGTTGATTAATGGTCTTATGGGGAAAAAGGTAAGCTGTCTTCTCATAGAATATTAAAATTTTAAAAAAGCTTTCACCATCGAGAAACAATACTCCGGACAAGGAGTAGGGTTGCCTGACTAACCTCGTGAGTTTTCTCCCAGGTCCTTTGGTTCACACACATCCCTCCCACTGCTAAAGACCCCTATGCACAAGTGAATTACAAAAATAAAATTGAACCATATGTTAGTCCCGAATGACCTAGTTTGTGTCAAGTGGACGTTACACCCTATTTATGTCTCTCTCTCACTGCTAAAGACCCCTACTCAAATGCGAATTTTTAAAATAAAATTGAACCATATGTTAGTCTCTCTCTGTCTCTCTCTCTCTTGCCCATTATGTCTCCAGACTGTTTTTGCAGTTACGTTTGATACTTTCTCAATTTGCCTTTCCATTTTTAGGTTGTGAGTGTGTCGAAAACACCAGGCCATACGAAGCACTTTCAGACTATTTTTCTCACTCCTACGGTTAAACTCTGTGATTGTCCAGGCCTTGTCTTTCCTTCGCTAGTCGAAAAATCTCTACAGGTAAGTTTTAAATATTTATACCCACTTTTGCTGATGCAAAAAACCTGTTTGACCCTAAACTGCCCAAAGTAGGCACCTGTGATAAAACCTAGTCCATGGTTAATTGATTCAGAAAACTATTCACATGTTTCAGGCTTTTTCCAGGGGGGTGTACTCAGTACTGTTATTAATATATTACTTATCTACATGTAGCAAGTACCAAAGGGTTAATCGACAAGTAATAGGTCGCCTGTCCTATCTCGTGGGTTTTCTCTGGTTTCCTTCCACTGCTAAAGACCCCTAAGCACAAGCGAATTATTGAAATAAAACTGAACCATGTTAGTCCCAAAATGACCTAGTTTATGTAGAGTGGAAGTAAAACACCATTTTTCTCTCTCCCTTAAAATTCTTACATAATGCTTCTTTAACAATATATACCATTTTATTGTAGATTCTAGCCTCCCGTCTTAATTAGCCCAGATTGGAGCAGAACAGTAAACCCCATTTTATTTCATTTCATCACTGTATCATAAAGCCTGTCATTGAGTCAACTGATGTGGTTTTGAATTTCATTTCTTGTAGGGCAGCCTATCGCCCGAATCAACCATGTACAGTGTATGGCGTATACCCATCTTCATTAGCCCAGATCAGAGCAGAACAGTAGGACATTAAACCCCATTTCATTTCATTTCAGATTCTAGCCGGTATTTACCCAATAGCTCAAGTTCGTGATCCATTCACTCCTATTGGGTACCTGGCACAGCGAATTGATCTTCCAGCTTTATTACGATTGGTGCATCCAGAATATGAGAAAGATGTCGAACAGAAAAAATTAGAATGGTCAGCTGTTTATATAAGTGAAGGTACGGTCTACTCTTAAATTGAATCCCAACTGTCAAGGGATCTTTTACGTCCACGCCAATGTGTACACAGGACCTCGTTTTTTTGTTCCATCCAAACAACTAGGCAGCTGTCCAACTCAGGCCTTTCGTTCTGCATCACTGACAAGGGAAACCACGGCCGAAAATTGAGATGAACATTTTGGCAAATGCAGGAATCAAACACCTGACCTTCAGGTTAGCGAGCCAGCACCTTATCCAATTTACGACGTAATCCCCAAGTCAAGGTAGAAGTTGTTCAGCCATAGAATCAAATCAAATTAAATGGGGATTTAATGTCCTATATACTGGGAAATCCCCCATCACCAGGACCTATGTGTTTAATAATGTAATATTCAAGTGATTTGATTTAATTTTCTTTTTTTATTCATTAACAGCATGGGCTGAGAAACGTAGATTTTACACATCCAAAGCTGCTAGACCTGATATAAGTCGAGCGGCCAATCATTTGTTGAGAATTACAGTTGATGGTAGAATACAACTCTGCTTTAGACCACCAGGTTATACAGATAATAAAGGTACATACACTAGTCTTTTAGTTTTAATCAGGGGGGTCGGATGGCTGAATGGTTAGCGTGCACGTGCTGTATCATAAAGCCTGTCATTGAATCAACTGGCCTGATTTTGAATCCCCGGATGTATGTGGCAAGGAGTAGGCTCGTCTGGCCAACCTTGTTGGATTTCTCCGGGTACTCCGTTTTTCTCCCACTGCTAAAGACTCCTACGCGCAAGCGAATTGTTAAAATAAAATTAAAACCATATGTTAGTCCTGGAATGATCTAGTTTGTATTGAGTGGAAGTTAAACCCATTTCACTCTCTTTCTCTCTTTTAGTTTTAATCTCAACATCAGTTTCAGTAATTGTTTAATAAATATCCTTACACTCAAACTCAGTTTCATTATGATATAATCCATAGACTTAGAGATACAGTTATTAAATAATCTTCAAGTGATTTGACACAAACTCTCAAAATTAGTTTCTTTCATTATGTTACATATATCGCTATAGTTTCATCATGTTACATATATCCTTACAGTTTCATTATGTAACATATATCAGTACAGTTGTGTTATGTTATTTAATTATACCCTTAAACTTTCATTATGTTACTTATATCATTACAGTTTCATTATGTTACATATATCAGTACAGTTTCATTATGTTACATATATCATTACAGTTTCATTATGTTACATATATCAGTACAGTTTCATTATGTTACATATATCATTACAGTTTCATTATGTTACATATATCCTTACTTTCGATATAATTTTCATTATATTACATATATCCTTACTTTCAATATAAGTCACACATTGTTAAATATATCCTTACTTTCAATATAAGTCACACATTGTTACATATATCCTTACTTTCAATATAAATTTCATAGTATTACATATATCCTTACATTCAATATAAGTTTCATTGTGTTACATATATCCTTACATTCAATATAAGTTTCATTGTGTTACATATATCCTTACATTCAATATAAGTTTCATTGTGTTACATATATCCTTACTTTCGATATAATTTTCATTATGTTACATATATCCTTACCTTCAATATAAATTTCATTGTGTAATTATATATCCTTACATTCAATAACGGTGTCATTATGATATGTCGAGTGGACGTTAAGCCCCAAATTCTAACTATCTCTCTATTTGGCTGATATTTATCTTTATTTTTATCAGAATATTGGGAAGATCACGAGGACAGTGTAAAACTACGGGCAAGGTCAAATCACAAGGCAGACGGCTATTCATCTGAATCTGACGATGATGTTCAGGTAACAGCCAATAATAGTGATGCAGGGGATGATGGTGATGATGATGATGATGCGGACGACGATAATGAGAGTGACGAAGGGGGAGGGGGAATTTCTTTAAGTAATCCCTTTGCTGCACTGGGTTGAAAATGTGCTATTATATTGTTAAAGCTTATTATTTGTTAATAAAAACTGCCTACTATTTTATTCGATCAATGTTAGTTGTTTATGAATTAGGTTGCTTTATTGTAATACAGGACGTACTCGATTGATTGTTCCGGAATTGAATTCACTCAATTCAGAAAATGGTGTCAATCGAGTGAAAAAATGGAATTTCGGAGTACAACGCATGTGCCGACTGCATAAAAAAATATCTCAACCAATCATGACAACTGAAAAATATTTGTTACTTAAAATATGTCACAATTCTACTCACACCACCACGGCTGTCGGGGCTGACAGAGCTGTGACAGGACTGAATTCCGCGTCACTCGATTGCAATTCTGTCAATTCGAGACGTTCTGGACTGTGAATCGAGCATCCCCTAAGACAAAACGATACCGAGTCAAACCGAGTTGTCATCCGTTGAGTTCATTCCGTCTGGAGATGTTGCGTTGCTATCCGTTAAGTTGATTCCATCTTAACATGTTGATATTGCGTTGCCACTCATTAAGTTCATTCCGTCTGAAGATGTTGCGTTGCCATTCATGGGGTTCATTCCATCGGAAGATGTTGCGTTGCCATCCATTGGTTTCATTCCGTCTGAAGATTTTGTGTTGCTATCAATTAGGTTCATTTTATCGGAAGATGTGGAGTTAACATCCATTATATCTTAAGATGTCCATCCATTGAGTTCATTCCGTCTGAAGATGTTGCATTGCCATCCAGTAGGTTTCATTCCTTCTGAAGATGTTGCATTGCCATCCAGTAGGTTTCATTCCTTCTGAAGATGCTGAGTTACCGTCGGTTGAGTTCATTCCGTCTGAATAGGTTGAGTCATTCATTAAATTCATTCCATCTGAACATACTGAGTTACCGTCGGTTGAGTTCATTCCGTCTGAACATACTGAGTTACCGTCGGTTGAGTTCATTCCGTCTGAATATACTGTGTTACCGTCGGTTGAGTTCATTCCATCTGAACATACTGAGTTACCGTCGGTTGAGTTCATTCCATCTGAACATACTGAGTTACCGTCGGTTGAGTTCATTCCGTCTGAACATACTGAGTTACCGTCGGTTGAGTTCATTCCGTCTGAACATACTGAGTTACCGTCGGTTGAGTTCATTCCGTCTGAACATACTGTGTTACCGTCGGTTGAGTTCATTCCATCTGAACATACTGAGTTACCGTCGGTTGAGTTCATTCCATCTGAACATACTGAGTTACCGTCGGTTGAGTTCATTCCGTCTGAACATACTGAGTTACCGTCGGTTGAGTTCATTCCGTCTGAACATACTGAGTTACCGTCGGTTGAGTTCATTCCGTCTGAACATACTGTGTTACCGTCGGTTGAGTTCTTTTGTCTGAATAGGTTGAGTCATTCATTAAATTCATTCCATCTGGACATGCGCAGTTATATGGAGGAACAGACAATATCAAGAATGGTTTGTTGTGTAGTCTTGAGGCTACCAGAACGATTTGTTGTGTAGTCATTAGGCTACTAGAATGGTTTGTTGTGTAGTCATTAGGCTACTAGAATGATTTGTTGTGTAGTCATTAGGCTACTAGAATGGTTTGTTACAGTCATCGGGCTACTAGAATGATTTGTTGTGTAGTCATTAGGCTACTAGAATGGTTTGTTTGTGTAGTCATTAGGCTACTAGAATGGTTTGTTGTGTATTCATTAGGCTACTAGAATGGTTTGTTACAGTCATCGGGCTACTAGAATGGTTTGTTGTGTATTCATTAGGCTACTAGAATGATTTGTTACAGTCATCGGGCTACTAGAATGATTTGTTGTGTAGTCATTAGGCTACTAGAATGGTTTGTTTGTGTAGTCATTAAGCTACTAGAATGGTTTGTTGTGTATTCATTAGGCTACTAGAATGGTTTGTTACAGTCATTAGGCTACTAAAATGGTTTGTGTTGTCATAAGGCTACTAGAATGATGTCATTAGGCTGCTAGAATGGTTTGTTTGTGTAGTCATTAGGCTACTAGAATGTTTTTTTTTTGTGAAGTCATTAGGCTACTAGAATGGTTTGTTGTGAAGTCATTAGGCTACTAGAATGGTTTGTTGTGAAGTCATTAGGCTACTAGAATTGTTTGTTATGTAGTCATTAGGCTACTAGAATGGGTTTTTTTTGTGAAGTCATTAGGCTACTAGAATGGTTTGTTGTGAAGTCATTAGGCTACTAGAATGGTTTGTTGTGTAGTCATTAGGCTACTAGAATGGTTTGTTGTGTAGTCATTAGGCTACTAGAATGGTTTGTTGTGTAGTCATTAGGCTACTAGAATGGTTTGTTGTGTAGTCATTAGGCTACTAGAATGATTTGTCATTAGGCTGCTAGAATGGTTTGTTGTGAAGTCATTAAGCTACTAGAATGGTTTGTTGTGTATTCATTAGGCTACTAGAATGGTTTGTTACAGTCATTAGGCTACTAAAATGGTTTGTGTTGTCATAAGGCTACTAGAATGATGTCATTAGGCTGCTAGAATGGTTTGTTGTGAAGTCATTAGGCTGCTAGAATGGTTTGTTGTGATTTCATTAGGCTACTAGAATGGTTTGTTGTGAAGTCATTAGGCTACTAGAATGGTTTGTTGTGAAGTCATTAGGCTGCTAGAATGGTTTGTTGTGAAGTCATTAGGCTACTAGAATGGTTTGTTACAGTCATCGGGCTACTAGAATGGTTTGTTGTGTATTCATTAGGCTGCTAGAATTGTTTGTTGTTAAGTCATTAGGCTACTAGAATGGTTTGTTACAGTCATCGGGCTACTAGAATGGTTTGTTGTGTATTCATTAGGCTGCTAGAATTGTTTGTTGTTAAGTCATTAGGCTACCAGAGTGATTTGTTGTGTCGTCATTAAATCAGCCTGTAAATATTTGCTTGGCTGCTACTTTCACTGAGAGGGATGACATCCGGGTGACTTAATTAGTTCTCAATATTAACTCTCTTTTTCTGCAAATTCAATCTGATGAAAACACAGATCCTATTTCCTTTCGTTTTTATATTTCAAAATTTCGTTTTACTTGTCTTTACTACACTGGGATCGAGAGGGGTTGTTAGCATTGACGTGTTGTGAATGATGTTGAGCATTAGCCAATGAAATGGTCTGTCATGACGAGCGTTAGGCATGTTTTGCACGGAGCTACGGGTAATCCACTAGTAACGTCAACGCTGATTGGTTAATCAAATGTCTGACGTCATAGGGTCAAAGGCTTCTCGTATGACTTTAGATTTTATATTAGTTAAAATTTCGTTAAAACAGGCCCCTGTATTTTAATCAGATTGGTGCAAATTAAATTGTTAGGCAGTTTTTAAATTTTTCTACTTATTGCCTGTATTATTGGATCTACAGCAAGAATCCCCATAAATTTATTTTTCTGTAGATTCCATCGACCATACTTTATTAAGTTTCTGTATCAGAAAATTCCCCAGAACTGTTTCGTTGCTCGTCAGAAAACACTAAATGTTAGAGTTGGCCAAAGCGCCGCTGGCCGGGCAAAAAAGACCTCTCATAGCGCATGGCGTATGCGTCTTCGATTAGCCCAGGTTAGGTGCAGAAGAGTAGGACGTTAAACCCCATTTCATGTCATTTCATTTACACTTTGAGTCCAGTAGATATAGTTCTAGAAAATAGAATTGCTGAATTTTTAGACATACCCGTGCCAGTTATCAACGTGGGCTATAAACCACGAATTTACTCAATTGTGAGTGAGGGAGATGGTTACCACGTATGCGCTGTATCATTACGTCTGTCATTGAGTCAACTGGCGTGGTTTAGATTTTCGGTTGTACGTGACAAAGCGTAGGGTCGCCTGCCCAACCTCCGGTTTCCCCCAACTGCTGAAGACCCCACATGTTACTCCCGAAATGACTTAGTTTGTGTCGAGTGGACTTTAAACCCCATCTCTCTTTCTCTCTCTCTCTGTATCTTTCCCCGCTCCATTTAAAATACCGATGTTATCAAAATAATTATTTTTGAATTTCAAACAAGTCAATTACAGGACAATTGAAATTCTTGCCCCCCCCCCCCTAAATGAAAGTAGTTATACAAGTAGCATCATATACATATAATTATAGATATACATTTCTATAAATTGTATGCTTTACGAATATATAACATGATCATCATGATTATCAAAATTATCACATTTCTCGACAATTTTAGGAATTGACCTTAACCCACAAGGCTACATTGCTGTCGAAAGGGCAACCTATACACTTCTTCAGATAAGTACCGCTCTTGATTTGAAATGTGATATAGCTTATTTAGGTACTGGGTGACCGAATTTATAGCAAATACAATTCGAGGCTATTTAGGTACTGGGTGACCGAATTTATTGCAAATACAATTCGAGGTTATTTAGGTACTGGTTGATCGAATTTATAGCAAATACAATTCCAGGTTATTTAGGTACTGGTTGATCGAATTTATAGCAAATACAATTCGAGGTTATTTAGGTAGCCTACCGGATGTCCGAATCCTAGCTATAACCATTCTAGGTAATTTAGAAACTAGATGAAATAGTTTCTTAATTAATCTGTAGGATATCAACAGTATCCCATTTCCAGGCGTTGGTCACACCTCTCGCTAATTTTAGCCCCCCCCCTCCACGCTCGACAACACACTCATCTCCCACGCATACCACCACCACAAAGCAAACAAGTATCCAAAAGACATCCTATATACTAACTATGTTACAGATCCACAGTGCAAGTGCTAGAAATTCATCTATAAGGTTATTATCAAGACAAATTTCGAACCACATGTTTTTAGTCCTAAAAAATGTATTTTGACCCCCTCCCCTTAAAAATTCCCCGCCAGTGCAGTGCAGTGTCGTACAGAGCAGTCAGGGCAGTCTGTACAGTACAGTAAGAACAATACACTGTAGTCTGTACAATACAGTCAGAACAGTGCAGTCAGAACAATACAGTGCAGTCTGTACAATACAGTCAGAACAGTGCAGTACAGTCAGTACAATACTGTCAGTACAGTCAGAACAATACACTGTAGTCTGTACAATACGGTCAGTGCAGTACAGTCAGAACAATACACTGCAGTCTGTACAATACACTGCAGTCTGTACAATACACTGCAGTCTGTACAATACAGTCAGTGCAGTACAGTCAGAACAATACACTGCAGTCTGTACAATACAGTCAGTGCAGTACAGTCAGAACAATACACTGCAGTCTGTACAATACAGTCAGAACAGTGCAGTACAGTCAGTACAATTCAGGCAGTTAGTACAATGCAGGCAGTCAGTACAGTGCAGTCGGTACAATGCAGACAGTCAGTACAGTACAGTCAGAACAGTACAGTCATTATAGTGCAGTAAGTACAATGCAGACAGTCAGCATAGTACAGTCAAAACAGTGCAGTCAGTGCTGTAAATTTTATTTTTTGCTGATCTATAAGACGATCAATGTATCAAATCGTAACTACTTAATAGATCACAGAAAATTCAATACAATAGACCAGTTTCCAAACCTAAATAACTAACTAGCTATTGGCGTTCCTCAAGGATCTGTATACTTTGTTTACTTAACGGAATGTATAATTTATAATTTTACTTGACCTGAAATGATAACTGCCTTAGTAGCAGCAAATGTAAGGAAATGAAATGGGGTTTAATGTACGTTATATCTGGTCAGCCTCACCCCTCCCCCATCCTGCACTATTACCAAGGACAGACCACTCTGGGCATTTCTGATGAATCGTGTCGCTCAGCCAACACCATGGTAAAATCCGGTACCCCCTGGATAGCGAACCAACTTCAAAACCATGAAAATGCGGGGAGCAGTCGGACTAATTCGAATTACAACTGTCAAGGGTTCTTCAAAGTACACACAGAACATGTATACGGGACCTTCGTTGATCGTCCTACACTCTTCATTGTCAGGCCCTCCGCCCCGCACCACTGAAAAGCCCGATGAGCGAACACGCAACCTCTAGGTTAGCGAGCTAGCGTTTTACTCACCAACCCTCAGCCTCGACTTTCCCGGAATTTCAATTGTTCTTTAATAGTCTTGTTTGACATTCAAAATAATTATTTTCCTAAGTGTTGTTATTTTAAATGGTGTGAATTACAAGCCTATACGGTTTTTATACATTGTGCAATCTCTATGTGAGACTGGAAACAGTGGCGAATGTAGGGTATTTGGTAGGGGGAGGGGGGAGAGAAGGGGGGCTTGTGTCGAACTCAGAAACAATTTTGAAGAATCGTGGTGCCCAGACGATTAATAGCGCATATCTTGACTCGAACACTCAATTTCAAAAAGTACTATAGCCCAATCAACAAAAACGGCTCCAGCTCAACCGACAAGGGTACATCCACCCAACCAACAAAAATTACACCAGCCCCACCGACAAAATCTAAATCCCACCCAACTAACAGAGAGCTGCATACAGCCCAACCATCAAAAAGCTGCATACAGCCCAACAAACGACAGAAACACCAGTCCAACCAACAAAAACTACATCGGCCCAGCCAACAAAAAGCTACATCCGCCCTACAAAAGCTACATCAGCCCAACTAACAAATCCTACACACACCCAATCAGCAAAGGGATACATACAGCCCAGCCAACATAAGCTGCATACAGCCCAACCAACACAAGCTACACCAGCCAACCAACAAAAGTTACACCAGCCCAACCCACACAAGCTACACCATCCCAACCAACAAAAGTTGCATCAACCAAATCAACAAAAAAGCTACAGCCCAACCAAAAAACGCTACACCAGCCCAACCAACAAAAGCTACACCAGCCCAACCAACAAAAGTTACACCAGCCCAACCAACAAAAGCTACATCATCCCAACCAACAAAAAGCTGCATACAACCCAACCAACACAAAGCTACACCACCCCAATCAACAAAAGTTACACCAGCCCAATCAACAAAAGTTACACCAGTCCAACCAACAAAAGCTACACCAGCCCAACCAACAAAAGCTACACCAGCCCAACCAACAAAAGCTACACCAGCCCAACCAACACAAGCTACACCAGCCCAACCAACAAAAGTTACACCAGCCCAACCAACAAAAGCTACATCATCCCAACCAACAAAAAGCTGCATACAACCCAACCAACACAAAGCTACACCACCCCAATCAACAAAAGTTACACCAGCCCAATCAACAAAAGTTACACCAGTCCAACCAACAAAAGCTACACCAGCCCAACCAACAAAAGCTACACCAGCCCAACCAACAAAAGCTACACCATCCCAACCAACAAAAGTTGCATCAACCAAATCAACAAAAAGCTACAGCCCAACCAAAAAACGCTACACCAGCACAACCAACAATAGCTACACCACCCCAACCAACAATAGCTACACAAGCACAACCAACCAAAGCTACACCAGCCCAATCAACACAAGCTACACCATCCCAACCAACAAAAGTTGCATCAACCAAATCAACAAAAAGCTACAGCCCAACCAAAAAACGCTACACCAGCACAACCAACAATAGCTACACAAGCACAACCAACAAAAGCTACACCAGCCCAATCAACAAAAAATACATCATCCCAACCAACAAAAAGCTGCATACAACCCAACCAACACAAAGCTACACCACCCCAATCAACAAAAGTTACACCAGCCCAACCAACAAAAGTTACACCAGCCCAACCAACACAAGCTACACCATCCCAACCAACAAAAGTTGCATCAACCAAATCAACAAAAAGCTACAGCCCAAACAAAAAACGCTACACCAGCACAACCAACAATAGCTACACAAGCACAACCAACAAAAATTGCACCAGCCCAATCAACAAAAAGCTACATCCGCTAAACAAAAGCTACATCAGCCCAACTAACAAAAAGCACAAATAAAGAATGGGATATTGCATACTTTTGTTTAGGGGGCGGACTCCCACACACACCCTGGACCCGCCACAGCACATGACGCTAGAACAAACAGTTAAATATCATGGTAAATGTCAGAGTATTACGATATTAAATTATATGCTGCATCTGATTATAATGTCAAGAGTATTTCGATATTAAAGGGACAATAACACTCCCTTTGCTGGCTTGACAGGTCCAGAAAAAAATAGCCTTATTCTAACTACTTGATGTTTAAGTGTCCTTCCTATTGTCTAAAATTATCCATTACATCCTATTTCACTTGTCCAGGGGGGGGCGAAAATATGTTTAAATCCAATTTGCATTTGAAAGTGTTTACGTGAATCTTTTCAAACCATGCTGTTACCATGTAATTGAATTTTGCCATTTTTTAAAATTTGGTGTGTTAAGATGAAATTTGTATCATCAATTAATTGGAATATTGTAAAATAGTACAATTTGTTGACAAGAATAATGAATTGGGCATATTATTCAGTTACAACAAGAGTGGTATTGGGGCTTTAAATCATTTGTTATATATCACAACAATGATAAATTATTCCCTATATTAAAATACAGTGAAATATCACTATATTTCATTCAGTTTAAACTAGACTTTAAAACAGAAATGTCGACTCTATTTATTATTCTGTGGATGATTCTACCATTGTATACGGATTGTATAGTATTCCCTGGACAAGGTAAACCATTTATTATTATTATTATAGTATTCCCTGGACAAGGTAAACCATTTGTTATTATTATTATACCATTCTATAAGGACTGCATAGTATTCCCTGGCCAACTACTGTTTTAACGTCTGATTTTAGTCCCGAAATTACTCAGTCTTTGTCGAGTGGACGTTAAACCCCATTCCCCCTGTATGTCTCTCTCTCTCTCTTTCTCTCTCATCCCATCCGATTTTAGTCCCGAAATTACCTAGTCTGTGTCGAGTGAACGTTAAACCCCATTTCTTCCCTCTCTCTCTCTCTCATCCTATCCGACAGCTGTCCTTGTTAGGCCCTCCGTCCTGCACCACTGACAAGGGGAATACACGTCGCGAAATCCCGATAAACTTTCTCGGGCAATAGGGATCGAACACCCGACCTCCAGGCTAGCGAGTCAGCGTCTTACCCACTTAGTCACCATGCCATCCACTAGCTGTATGTTAGTCCCATGTTTTTAGATTAATTTGATAATAAGAATAGTATAAAGTAAATAAAATAAAACCAAGTACGAACAATCCAAATCGTAAGACGGAATTCAAAAATGTTATTCGAGCATCTGAGAATTTCAAGTTAGGTTTACTTTGTTTTTGTTTGTTTTGGTAACTTTTCAAATAATTCAAAATATAAATATTTCAGACGAAGGTCCCCTGATCGCCGTGCTGGATTTTAGACCAAAAAGAATGGATATCTTTGACCCGTCAGATGGGGGCAATGCCACTGTTATCGAAGCGATACATTTGAAGGGTGGGCGAGGCGGAGGATCTACTGGTATAGATTTTAACTACAGAGGGAAGATCATTTATTGGACTGATGTTATTGCAAGGGCCGTCTATAGGTAAATGACAATCGCGTTACAATTCTTCCCTTTTGCCCGAAACACAGAGATTTCAACGGGAGTCGGTTTTATACCTGGAACCCCTCTCTCTCTCTCTCCCTCTCTCTCTCTCTCGCTCTCTCTCTCTCTCTCTCTCTCCCTCTCTTCCCTTTTGCCCGAAACACAGAGATTTCAACGGATGTCGGTTTTATACCCGGAAACTAAATGTTCGAGAATGTATATCGGGTTAACCAGAAAAAAAACCGAGTAGGCCCTACACCATCTAAAAAAATAATTTCAAAAGCAATGAATCTATATCACGAGAAGTAGGGTCGCCTGTCCAACCCCGTGGGTTTACCCCGGGTCCCCCGGTTTCCTCCCACTGCTAAAGACCTCTACGCGCAATCGACTTGTTAGTCCCGATATGACCTGGTTCGTGTCGAGTGGGCGTTAAACCCAATATCTCTCTCACCTATATCATTAATATTTCACATGCCGAGGGTCATACTAGGTATGATATGGGATCGCTTATGGCCAATAAATTGGCAATTTAAATGATAGTCTCGGTCACCCAGAACCTCCTAGTCTTCAGCATACGAAGGCTATCTCCCAAACAGAGTTGTCTTCCCCTTGCAATCCACACTAATCTCTGTTGTCGGCTCAATTGACTACGCCTTGGTGAAGATGGACAATGATAAACAATACGATTTAAAACAAATAAATGATAATATATTTAATACTATTACCATACTGAAATAGAAATGGGGTCACAATTGCAAAGTAGCAATGTATATACAGATATTACAGTGAACTCTTTTGCGTAAGATTAGCTGTGAAATGGTCGGAAATACGAACTGCGCATGTCGCCGTGCTAATTTTAGAATATAATACTATTTAATACACGTGGGTTTGTTTATCAGTACTACGCGATCGGCAGGCCCAACAATTAATTTAGATATGTGTAGTTAATCCGAATCAAAGAATTCTTTGATATATGTTTAAAATAGGATAGAAAAATCACTTTGCGGGATAAACATTTCAAATTCACTTAAAAAAACCATAAAATTATAAAGTGTTTATAAGAACATTTCGCTGACAGCCGCCATTTTTGACCAAGTATTAAATCACGTGATCGATGACCTCCGGGTCAAACATTATAGTACGCGAGCCGACGGCAGAGTCGACTGCTGGATAGCGAGACTTGCGTGGAGAATGATACGAAGGCTCTGGGAAAGTTTTCAATATTTGACGTAAAGCCCATAGCCCATGCGTGACCGGGAGTTTGGTTTTTAATGTGGTTGATTATCCAGTCTCTTTAGTCAAGTCACGGCCGAAAACGTCTTTGTTAAGTTGAGTTACCTCCCTTAGACGTCATTGTATCTAGCCATTTTTTCTCATATGTTGACAACGCATTCCGATTAATATTGGAAGAATTTCTGGATGATATAGACTATTTAAATGACTGCCCTCATCAGCTCTCTAAGCGAGCTCCTTTGGAAATTTTATTTTAATTATTTTTTAAAGTTTAAAGGCTGATGGTGGTGATCAAGAACAGAAGGTTATATTGGAAGGTGATTTGGGTTCCCCGGAAGGTCTGGCGTATGATTGGATACATAACAATCTGTACGTCAGTGACTGGAGGCTTAATAAAATCTTGGTAATCAACCCAGAGACTGGAGCCAGGAAAACTTTATTAACTGATGTACACAAAGCAAGAGATGTTGAAGTGGACCCTAGAACTGGGTAACAACTTTTGTTTTTAACTCGATATTACCCAGAGTCTTCGACATTACAGGGGGTGCCTGCCTGCCTGCCTGCCTGGCTCTGGCTGGCTCTGGCTGTCTGTCTGTCTTTCTCTCTTTGTCTCTCTCGATCGGTCTATCTACCAATATCTCTCTCGATCTCTCTCGATCTCTACACCCCCCTTCTCTCTCTCTCTCACACACTCTCTCTTTCTCTCCGACATTAAAAGTGTTGTTATCTTACAATGTAGATAATAGTCTCCCGATATCCAGTATTTGAGATACACATAACAATTAAAAACCAGTTAAACCGTATTTCCGGTGTAGACTGCCTTAACCGGGCGCAAACGACTGCCTTTCATTATAGACAACTCATTTCCGTGAACAAAACGGATCAGAAAATACGATAAATAAAGGTACTAAAAAATTGAATATAAATCAGTTTATATTTATATGTGCCTTTTGAGTCCAAGAACACGATTACAATATACCGATGCATATGTAATCAAGAGGTGGGATACTGTATTTAGGAGATACGTATTTATCAGGGGGGGGGGGGTTATTGTCTATTTAACAATGCTTGAATTATTAGAGCACGAGACGGGATTGAACGAAAACCTACCCTGCAAGAATAACCCGTTACAGATTGAAAGAAAAAACTTTCAGAAGAAAAACGACATATTCTCCTTTAATATCCAAAGCCACCGCTGACGGTGACACGGCAAGTTATTCCGGGTAAAGAATATAACCCAAAGATCAAAGAAATTTACCGTTATATGTTTATTGGTATTTTTTAGTCATCTTCTGTTCGTTAATTTTGCTGAACTAGTCCATTAATGTTGCTGAACTCGTCCATTAATGTTGCTGAACTCGTCCATTAATTTTTGCTATTTATTGGGTGGCCATCTTGGACGCCATCTTGAATTTCATCTTTCCTTGTTCTATAGTGTTAATAAATGTTATATTTAAGTTGGTTATATTGGATATCCGGTTGGGAAGAAACAGCTGTTTTAATGAAGTCAACATTAGATGGACAGAATCAAGTTGTGATATCTTCTGATTTAGACAATCCAATAAGTTTATCTTTAGGTGAGATTCTAATTTCTAAAGACCAACGAGTTTATCTGTAAGTCAGATTCGGTGTCTGATATTTACGTAATCTCAAATTCTGAACTCAATGTTATTAATATCAGACTTGATTCAGTTTCTGAAATTCAAGCAGCTCTAAATTATTAAAGCCCCAATACCACTCTTGTTGTAACTGAATAATATGCTCCAATCACTATTCTGGTCAACAAATTGTACTTTTTTACAATATTTCAATTAAAAAATGATACAAATTTCATACACACCTAATTTTAAAAATTGGACAAATTCAACTACATGCCGTAACATGGTTTGAAAAGCCTTACGTAAGCACTTTCAAATGCAACTTGGAATTAAACATATTTTCGAACCCTCTGGACAAGTAAGATAGGTTGTAATGAATAATTTATACAACAGGTACGACACTTAAACATCTTGTTGTTAGAATAAGGTTAATTTTTTTGTGGACCTGTCAAGCCAGCAAGAGTGTTATTGTCCCTTTAAATCCAAATACAACCTATGGCTATACATATCGACTGAAGCAAGTTCCTTTTACACTAATTTATTGACGTCATCGTTTCTATCTTAGAACGCCAGCCATCCACAGAATAATTTTATATTTTTTAACATCGAGATCAAGATGGTACCTAACCTAGATATTATAATTCAATTCTCTATATTAATATATACATTACACTTGTAATATTCAAATACGGGCGGTGCTCTGACTTTATTTGGTCCCGGGACCACAGAAGTTTTATTAGTACACCCTGTCTCTACACGTGTAATACATATAGACAGATTCTAGTATCCGATGTATTATTAGTATACCCTGTCTCTACATGCGTAAAACATATAGCGTGAGTGGTAGACAGATTCTGGTATCTGATGTATCTGATGTATTTATATATATTTATAGATTATGATGAACAGAAATTATATTGGACTGAAGTATATCCTGTAAACCAGATTAAAAGTATTCGTGTCAATGGCGAAGATCCAACAATAGTTCATCGACCAGGCCGACATTATTATTTTTCACCAAAGTACATAACAGTGTCCAGGGTAGGTTACTTACTATATGCATTATCACTTCCAATTAGAATATAGGGACAGTGGGATTATAAGGAGTAAAACTTATTCAAATGGCGGCGTGGTTCCGATATCCTACTGGTTAGGTAGCCTGTCCTACTTTGTGGGGTTTTGCTCCCACAGCTATAATCCCTAGCGGATTATTGAAATGAAATTGAATCATATATTAGTCTAGAAATGACCTACTTTGTGTCGACTGGACGCTAGACTCCATTGCTCTGTATGTTCAACTATAATATAATTGCCTTCAATTATTTCAGTAGATGTTCGGCGATTTCAGTCCCAAACTTTGGCAGCATAATGTACTGGAATACATAGTTCAGACACGAGCTTTTGCTGACAGTACACAGTTAGGTGGGGGGTTGGATAGCCGAATGGTAGGCACGTACCTGCTGTATCATTAAGCCTGTCATTTGCATGGTTTCGAATCCCCGGTTGTACGTGACAAGGTGTAGAGTCGCCTGTCACACCGCGTTGGGTTCTCCGGTTTCCTCCCACTGCTAAAGACCCCTACGCTCAAGCGAATTATTTAAATAAAATAAGACCATTTAGTCCCGAAATGACCTGGTTTGTGTCGAGTGGGCGTTAAACCTCATCTCTCTCTCTCTCTCTCTCTCTCTCTCTCCCTCCCTCTCCCTCCCTCCCTCTCTCTCTCTCTCTCTCTCTCTCTCTCTCTCTCTCTCTCTCTTCATCGACGATTGGGTTCGTGACAACCATCTTCATTGAGGAATAAAAGTTTTAACATCTGGACAAAGACAAGGGTTCCATGCCACGTTGAAACAAGTTTTTTGGGGGAGATCACGGTGGCTAAGTGGACAAGGCGCTAGTTCGCTAGCCTGGAGGTCGGGTGTTCGATAACTGCATACGCCGAGAAAGTTCATCTCGATTTGCCGGAGTAATTCCCCCTTGTCAGTGATGCAGAAGGAGGGCCTGACAAGGACAGCTGTCTAGTCATAAAAGACCCCTTGGCAGTTGGAATTCGATATAAGAGTAGGCCGTAGCCCCGCTGCCCGGACAAAATTCCCTCATAACACACTGTATGGCGTATGTCCGTCTTTCATTAGCCCAGGTTAGGTGCATTTAAATACAAGTTTTAGCATCTAGACAAAGTCTTTGACACATGATAATGGACCATCTACTATGTCTACTATTAAACTTGCCAAATATTTTCCAGGATTATATCTACTGGACCCAAGGTTTAAAATTCAGAGTTTTAGGACGAGAAAAAAATAATTCTAGAGAAGTTACCAGATACAGAAACTTAGAAAAGTATGGCCGGTGGGATATTCAGCATAATATGTTTATGGGTATTCTTGCCATCGATCCAAGAAAACAGACAGAAAGTAAGAATATTTTATGGTTGACGCCTATCTATAGTAGCCTTCTGACTACACGACACACAATGGTTGCCGCCATTCTATGGTAGCCTACTGACTACACTATGGTTGACGTCATTCTATTGAAGCCTTCTGACTACACGACACACAATGGTTGACGTCATTCTATGGTAGCCTACTGACTACACACCATGGTTGACGTCATTCTATGGTAGCCTACTGACTACACACCATGGTTGACGTCATTCTATGGAAGCCAACTGACTTCACATCATGGTTGACGCCATTCTGTGGTAGCCTACTGACTACATACCATGGTTGACGTCATTCTATGGAAGCCTACTGACTACACACCGTGGTTGACGCCATTCTATGGTAGCCTACTGACTACACGCCATGGTTGACGTCATTCTATGGTAGGCTACTGACTACACACCATGGTTGACGTCATTCTATGGTAGCCAACTGACCACACGCCATGGTTGACGTCATACTATGGAAGCCTACTGACTACACATCATGGTTGCCGTCATTCTATGGAAGCCTACTGACTACACACCATGGTTGACGTCATTCTGTGGTAGCCTACAAAGCCGTATATAGATAAAGTTGCGACAACTGTGAAGCCAGAAAATTCACATGACGTCATGAAAATATGACGTCATACGTAAAAAGACGCCATTTTGGGTCCCAGGTAAAAATGTAGCATACCTATATATATAAAATACCTATACAGATTTGCCCTTGTTGTATTGGATACCTAAATTACATAAAACTCATTACAAGCAACGTTTTATAGCAGGTTCATCCCGTTGTTCTACAAAACCACTTTCAAGGGTATTGACATCTATATCTATACTAACAGCTGTTAAAGAGGGTATTCAAAAATACTGTCACAAAGTATACTCTCGAAGTGGTATAAATCAAATGTGGATATTAAAAAATTCCAAAGAATTACTTGATGATTTGCAATCTAGATCCCTTGCTTCAGTCTCATCTATTCAAACGTTTGACTTTTCTACTTTCTACCTTGTACACTAAAATTCCCCATGCCATAGTAAATTAAAAGCTCGATTGAAAGACATTATTCACACTCACAGTGTCTTTTCGTCTAAATCGGGTAGGCTACTGCTAGATTTAGCTGTAAATTATAATTCTATAGATATCAATATTTAGTTGTAAATTGTAATTCTACATATTTCGTTAAGTATCACAGTGATTCAAAAAACAAATACACGGCCATCAAGATAATTCAGATGTTGGATTTTTTAATTGATAACATATTTGTTGAATTTGGAGGGGAAATTTATCAGCAAGTAGTAGGTATCCCCATGGGCACCAACTGTGCACCTTTGCTTGCTGATCTGTTTCTCTATTCGTACAAAGCCGAGTACATACAGATGCTCGTAAAAACAAATAAACGATCAGTCAGACTTTTTAATTTCACTTATCGATATATCGATGATGTTTTAGCTTTAATAATCCTAAATTTAGTGATTATGTAGACTTCATATCCTGATGAGCTCGAAATTAAAAATACCACTGACAGTGACAATTACGCTTCCTACTTGGATCTGCGTCTCGATTATGACAATTGCCATAAACTGAGTGTTAAATTGTACGATAAACGGGATGACTTTGACTTTCCAATAATTAACTTTCCATTAATTAGTAGTAACATTCCAATATCACCAGCTTATGGAGTGTTTGTGTCTCAGCTAATTCGTTACACGAGAGCTTGCTCCTTTTATTCTGATTTTTTAAGTAGATCGAGGCATTTGTCATCTAAGCTTCAACTACAAGGATACTTGGCTTGCGCACAAAACTTATTAAAACCTTTAAAAAGTTTTATGGCCGTAATATTGATTTGAATATAACGTGCCTCTCTCGGCTATTATTCTAGATATTTTTAATTGACACGTATACTATTACCCTAATAATGTCTACTACATCGTTAAGACAGTTCATCACGTGCATTTTGCATACTATAGTTCATTGGCCAATCACGCTATTTGACCGACATTTCGCCTAATAGATTGGATGCAGCTATGGCGGGTGTGGCGCCAGGCAGGGTAAGCTGACTCTTCCGGACACCTGTTACCACTGCTTGTCGTGTATTTTGTACACGAGAAGCAGTCCATTTGCTGATTACACTATTTTGCTTGCATGCACTATTTTGCCTATACGTTTTTAGGACTTCGAATTCTGTCTGATGGTTTGGATTGTTCGTACTTGCATTAATTTTGATTGACTACCATTTAGTGCAAGTAGTCCACATATGTGCGTACATTTGTTTTTACTGTTTACAACAGACACAATAAATTTTACAAAACGTTTAGGAATTTGGACATCAATAGTTCTGTATCATAATATGGAGGGGATCACGGTGGCTAAGTGGATAAGGCGCTGGTTCGCTAGCCTGGAGGGTGAGTGTTCGATCCCTGCATTGGCCGAGAAAGTTCATCTCGATTTTCCGGCGTGATTTCCCCTTGTCAGTGACGCAGAACGAGGGCCTGACAAGGACAGCTGCCTAGTCGTTCGGATGGGACGAAAAACCGAGGTCCCGTGTACAAATTGGAGTGCACGTAAAAGATCCCTTGGCAGTTGGAATTCGATATAAGAGTAGGCCGTAGCGCCGCTGCCCGGGCAAAATTTCCCTCATTGCACACTGTGGCGTATGCCCGTCTTCAATTAGCCCAGGTACGGTGCATAAGCGTAGGACGTTAAACCCCATTTCATTCATTCATTCATAATATGGAATATTAAATAATAATCATAATTTTAATTGATACAGCGCAACAAAACTCATCCAATGGCTGCTCAATTGCGCTTCACAAAACTGAGACATAGGATTTATATTTCTCTAAAATAAAGTTAAAATAAATTGCACATGCAAACATTATTATCAATTTGTTAGATAACTATGTTGCTCTGAAAAGCCTGGGCGTGAAGAATGTATCCATTAGAAATAAATTTGTATAGTAAAGCTATATGACGCCATGACGTCATAGTATTTATAGCGTCATAGTTGGGACCCAAAATGGCGCCTGTAAATCAGTTGTCGTAACTTTCCCTATACAGGGCTTTGGTAGCCTACTGACTACACACCATGGTTGACGCCATTCTCTGGTAGCCTACAGACTACACACCGTGGTTGACGTCATTCTATAGAAGCCTACTGACTACACACCATGGTTGACGCTATTCTATGGAAGCCTACTGACTACACATCATGGTTGACGCCATTCTCTGGTAGCCTACTGACTACACGCCATGGTTGACGTCATTCTCTGGTAGCCTACAGACTACACACCGTGGTTGACGTCATTCTATAGAAGCCTACTGACTTCACGCCATGGTTGACGTCTTTCTATGGAAGCCTACTGACTACACACCATGGTTGACGCCATTCTATGGTAGCCTACTGACTACACATCATGGTTGACGCCATTCTCTGGTAGCCTACTGACTACACTCCATGCTTGACGTCATTCTATGGTAGGGAAATTAATTGTAATCGAATTCATATGAAGTTAGGAGTTTTACAGAGTTTTTATATGTACGCATACAATCTGTAAAATAATCAGACTGCTTTTTTTTCACCAGAGCAGATAACAAATCATTCCCTTCTTCTTTTTTTTAAAATATTTTTTAGGTCCAAGTCTGTGTGGAGATAATAATGGTGGATGTTCCCATTTCTGTCTACCGACATTGATACAATCTACTCCACCATATAACTGCGCATGTCCAGATGGAATGACTTTAATGGATGACAATTCAACATGTTCAGATGAAATACAGATTTAACCCTTGTGACGCGATGCCCTGTTTGATTAGTTACAAGAAATTAACACTAGTCATGATATTTTTAATAATAATAATAATAATAATAATATCAAGATTTATATAGCGCATGCCTACTAATCATTTAGTTCCTAGTGCGCTTTCAGCGGAAAAAAGAAGAACTGTGTGTAAATAAATGATATAAAGCCATGGGGTTGTTAAAAATCTCTCTTGCACAATGTTTCATTTTAATCATACATTATGTAAGAGCTAAATCTGTCTATTGTAGGTCTTTCTTTTATCCAAATTATTATTAAACATTAAGGTGGCAAGGTGCCTAAGTGGGTAAAACGTTAGCTCGCCAGCCTGCATCGAGATTCCGGCGTGGGTTTCCTTTGTCAATGGTGCAGGACCAAGGGCCCGACAAGGGCATTTGTCTAGTCTTTCGGGTGGGACCAAAAACTGAGGTCCCGTGCACACATTGACATGCACGTTAAATCTTCCTTGGCAATTGGAATTTGATATACGAGAAGATCGTAGCGACACTGTCCATGCAAAACATCCCTCATATCACATTACATGACGCATGGATGTCTTCATAACTATTGACCCAAATTTGATGACCTTGATGCCTATTCCCATGTGTTTTGGGGCACATATTAAGACAACTTTGGATTTCACTGAGCTGTTCAATCATTGCGAAATTGAATTCATGACCTTCAGCAGCTGTCCACTATCACCTAATGCACAAACACCCCTGCCCATAGAATAAGTTTCAGCGCGTTCAGATTTGAGTGTCATCTTCCACCTCAATATCGACCTATTGCGTGTCGTTTGAATTGTCACAGTTTTCAGTTTGACAGGGGCCGCATAGAGCAGTGTAGGTGAGTCCATAGCGTCGGCAGCTGCATCGAGAGAACTTGCATCTTCCCCCGAACAGTTGCATTTGATAATATTTAAGAGTTCGCCAGGCACAGCAATGTTTTGGGTCATATCCCGTTAGGTCCCTTTCATTTGCCATCCCCGTCTATACCATAATTTGAAAGTACACACGTTGGCTATGAAATCTTGTTGCAGATGATGTTGGGTGAATCCGCTTAGGGATGACAGATGCTTCAGCATTTGCCACTTTCTAGGTGAAAATGATATAGCATAGAGATGATAGCGTTTCATCTGATTTGCCACAAAAACCTCAACCACGGAGTCTTTTCCAAGATCTGATTTGTTCTCTTGAGATTTATTTTGAAGGGTGAAATGAACTAGCACATGACTTCATGGCAGGATAAGATTTCACTAATCTGCGGTAGGCAGACTTTTTCCGATGCCTAAATCCCTTGAAGTTGAATCAAAGCCTGAGTAGACATGTAATAATAATAATAATAAATTGTCTTATATAGCGCTAAAATTATGTCAGCTGGTCATTTCTAAGCGCTTCACACTGAGGTCAACTATTTGTTTTTGCACAGATCTTTTGTAAACAGATGTGTCTTTGATGTTGTCTTAAAGATTGAAAATGAGATTTTTGAGCGCAACTGTTGAGGAACCTCATTCCATAAATAAGCACCATGCACTGGTAGGGAGTATTTTCCATACGACTTATTAAATCTTGGAACTGAAAGCAATGTTTTATCTGCTGATGATCGTAGGTTCTGTCGCAAAGGAGTATTAAATGAAAACAGTTCACGCATATACTGTGGTGCAGTATCACAAAACATGGCTTTATGGATAGTTGTCAGAATTTTATAGTCAATTCTAGCTTCAACGGGCAGCCAATGGAGTTGCACAAGTTTATTGGTGATGTGATCCGATTTTTTAGATCGAGTGACTAAACGAGCTGCATTATTTTGAGAAACCTGAAGGCGTTTTAAACAATATTTTGGTGCTCCCGTTTGCATAATCCAGTTGAGATAGCACTAGGGATGACACTACTTTTGCACAAATTTTGTCGCTCAAATATTTTCGTATTTGAGATATAGGTTTCATCCACATGTAAATTTTTCTTATAATTAGTAATGAAGTAACAAGATCAGCAAATCTGTGACAATTCAAACATCACCCAAGAGGTTGATACTGGGTAGGGGGATGACACTTAAAGCTGAACGATCTGAAACTTATTCTATGATAGTGGACAGCTGAAGGGCAGGAATTCAATTCCATAATGATTCAACAGCTCAGTAGTATCCAAAGTTTTCCTTGTCCACCTAAAACACTGGGAAAAGACATCAAATTTGAGTCATTTGGAGGTGTTAGCGGCCATTTTTGACATAATAGGCCAACATCAATTTCAATGATCTTAACCCAGGGAAAGACGCCAACGATCATCAAATTTGAGTTTATCAAGACGTTTCGGTGGCCATTTCTGACGCCATTTCGAGAAAACACTTTCCGGGGATCCTGCTTTGGTAAACCTTAAGTATGTTATGAAGTACACTTAACCCTACCCGAATCGGTTGAGAAACCTTATGTTGCAATTATTTGGGGTTTGAGGGGGTATTTTCCATATGTTGATATGACTAATATGTATTAAACGTGTAGAGACAGGGTATACTAATAATACATCAGATACCAGAATCTGTTTACCACTCCCACTATATGTATTACACGTGTAGTGCTAGACACAGCGTGATACTAATAATACATTAGATACCAGAAGCAACACGTTGTGGGTATTGCTTTATACAGTTATGCATTGTACATCTCTTTAGTAACTTTACGGTAATGTGTTAAGCTGCACGTGTGACGTTGCACTGTGGGATAGCTATGGCGTAATTATAGTGAAGACAGCGTTCGTCGTCTGTCGCCGTTTGTCGGCCTTTATTGTACATGTCATGTGCGTCATGAACTATTGATAACTGGTAATCTATTTCATATTATTATAATATACTTTCTTATTTGATAACCATGATGTTGGTGTTATTTGTTCGGCTAAAACCCTACAATTGGTGGCTGGAGTAAAAAACGATGCGGTTGATAGTGATGTGATTACCGTACATCCCAGTGTAAACTGTTCAATTCCTTCATGTATTTTTGTGACCTGTTTGTGATTTCTATTATCATGGCGTGTGGTAGTACTATGAAGATGCCAATGTTCGACCCAAAGGTGATGTCTTTTTACCAGTATATAGAAGACATTTATGAAGTGAAATCATGGGGTTTTGATTGGACTGCTGATCAGAAAATGAGAAATTTGGCTTTGATTTTGCCAACAGGTTGGTGTTCTAAAGTTTTTCGTGATTTACCTGCATCAGATAAGCGGTCTTATTCTGTTTTGAAGAATAAATTGATTAAAGAAATTGACAGAACTGATGAACGACGTCAGTCTGCAGCTTCAGATTTTTACAAGTTGGTTCAACGTTCTACTGAATCCGTTGATGATTTCGCTCATCGTTTACAGAGAAAATGTGATGAGGCCTATTCAAGTTTCTCTAAAGCTAACAGATCAGAGTTATGTGCTCAACGCTTTTCTGAAGGACTTTATGGTTCGCGTGTCAAGGAACAATTAAACATAGTGATATGTCAAGAGCCGAAGATGCCTCATTTTGAATATTTAGTTGATATAGCTAGACGCCTGACTGATAGTAATAGTCTTCATTCTTCAGATAAACAAGAGTCAGTTTTTCGTGTTGTACGGTGTCATTATTGTAAGAAATTAGGACATACTGTTAATCGTTGCCATAAACGTAAAGCAGAAAATTCAAAACCTAAATCTAATAACCAAGATTGGGTTAAGACAGCCAAGTGTTATAACTGTTCACAACGAGGACATTTATCAAAAACATGCCCTCAAGGCCATAACAAATCGAACCGTAATAAAATTTGTGGCGTAAGTGCTTTTGAATCAACTTGTCCGTCCAAAGAAGTTGAAATTGGTAAACTTTCCACTCAAGCGATTGTTGACTCTGGTGCATCTGTGTCATGTATATCGGTGCCATTACTTAATTCAGCATTTCCGCATGGTTTTGACTTAGAAAAGTGTACGTCCAAGTTAACTGGTCCATCATACGATCCGCTACCGATCTTAGGTATTGTGAATACCTTTATACGTCTAGATGGTCATACCATTTCATGTTGTTTACATGTATTAGATACACCTTGTGATAATTTTTTAATTGGTTGGGACATAATGAGTCAATTTGATAAAGTTACAATAACACCCTCTAACAATGATGTTAAATTTGGTAGTTTATTAGTGCAAGATTCTGACTCAATTTCAAATGTTCGTATTTTGAATACTACTATTATTCCTCCTAGATCACAGAAGATATTAAGAGTTCGTCTCGATGCTGATAGTTTGTCAACAAGTAATACTATGCTTCTTGAGCGTTCTGATATTTTTGAAGAAAAATCTGGCTTGTTAGTTGGTCGTAGTGTGTCTACAAAGGAAAATCCAAGTGTTTTGATTATGAATCCTGAGTATATTAGCAAAACTGTTTATAGTTCACAACAAGTTGGTGTTGCTACGGATTTTAAAGACATTGATAATGTTATTGACACTGATCACTCTGTTCAAAATGTTAACACCGATGATAATATTTGGAACATTGGTCCTATAGGTGATGAAAACAAATCTAAACTGTTAAAACTGCTAAACAGTTATAAATCAGACGTGTTTTCAGGTTTGGGCTGTGCTAAAAACTTTGAATATAATCTTCGTTTGAAACCTAATGCTGATTTATCAAAAATCAAGTCTCGTAGACTTCGCTTTAATCCTAGATTGAATGATGAGATGGAATCTCAAGTTAAGACAATGTTAGATGCTCATGTTATTGAACGTAGTCATACTGATGTATTGTCTCCTATTGTTTTAGTCAAGAAACATGATGGCAGTATGCGGTTTTGTCTTGATTTTAGATCATTGAATAAACAATTAGAGGATGAAACATATCCTTTAATGACAGCACAAGAGGCTATGATGCAACTAAAAAACTCTAAGTATTTTAGTGTTATTGACATGTGTTCTGCATTTAATCAAATACCTTTGTCTAAAGATAGTAGACATTTAACTGGTTTTCAAACCACTTCTGGTGTTTATCAATTTACAAGATTATGTTTTGGCTTAAAGGTGGCGCCTCTTGCATTTCAAAAAATTATGCATCTTGTGATTGGTGGTTTAGGTTTTACAAATATTATGATATATCTTGATGATTGTTTAATTCATACAGCTTCAATAGATGAACATTTTGAAACCTTAAGAAATGTTATTAATTGTTTTAGACATGCTGGTCTAACACTTAAGCCTAAAAAATGTCATTTCTTTATGAATACTGTAAATTATTTAGGATTTAAATTTTCTGAAAATGGTATTCAACCTGGTGATAAAGGTTTAATAGCTGTACGTGATTATCCGCTTCCACGTACATGGGAAGAGGTTCGTTCTTTTCTTGGTTTATGTGGTTATTTTATGTGTTTTATTCCTAATTATGCTGATATTGCTTTACCATTAAGTAATTTAATTTTGCATCAAATTTATAAGTGGACAAATGCAACTGAGAACTCTTTTCAAACTCTGAAAAAATGTTTAGTTACTGAGCCTGTTCTCAAACATCCAGACTTTAGTAATACTGCGAATATTCTTATAATTCAAACTGATGCTAGTGAAACTGGTTTGGCTGGTGTACTTCTCCAAGCTGATAGTGATTGTCTAGAACATCCAATTACGTATGCGTCAAAGAAATTAACAAAAACTGAGCGTAACTATTCAACTATTCATAGAGAAGCCTTAGCAATTATATGGGCAGTGAGAAAATTTCGTGATTATGTTTATGGTCGTAAATTTTTGTTGCGTACTGACCATAAACCGTTAACTTTTATTATGACGTCTGCGAAACCTAAGTGTGCTAGGTGGGCATTAGAACTTTCAGAATATCAGTTTGATATTGAACATGTGAAGGGTATTGAAAATACTGTTAGTGATGCTTTAAGCCGAGCTCCAATTGATGATTTTGAAATTGACTTGCCTATTTTATTTAGCAATAACGCGTGGTATGAATAATAAGCAAGATACTATTGAACGTGCTCATTCATTAGGACATTTCGGTGCTCAACGTACTTTAGAATTAGCTAAACTGGTGAACGATAAAATTACTTTGACAGAAGTACAGTCTTTTGTTGGGAAGTGTAAAACTTGTGTTGCAGGACCTCATGCAGTTCCAAGGAGTCCATTTGGTATTACTGCTACCGCGTCTATTCCATGGGAAATTGTTCATTGTGATTTTGTGGGTCCGCTCCCTGTATCATGTTCTGGTTTTGAATACATATTTACATTTATGGATGATTTTTTAACACGACTAGTCATAGCGTGGCCTTTACGAGTAGCTACGACTTATACAGCTATTACTGTGCTTGATAGACTTTTCTCGATTTTTGGACCTCCTCGTATTCTTCACAGTGATAATGGTTCTGTGTTCACATCCAAAGACTTTCAGGCTTATAGTGAGAAATGGAACATTAAACTAAGTTATACGCCTATTGTTCGTCCTCAGGCTAATCCGGTAGAACGTTCTCATCGAACTTTGAAAGCGTCTTTGCAAAAAACTGCTTCTACTGAGAAAAATTGGGACATTGTGTTACCAGAAATTGTGTTCGCTCATAATTCTGTTTCGAATAAAACTACACAAATTCCACCGTATTATGCTATGTTTGGTAGGCATAGTTCTATTACTCAGATATTATCTGATGATCAAGTTTGTCTTCAAGAAGAAAATGATATGCGCGAAATTTGGTCATTTTGTGCTGATCGACAAAAACTGGCTAAAGAGAATCGCCAGAAAGAAACTGAAAATCGTCCGTCTCGTTCCTTTGAAATTGGTCAAAAGGTTGCTGTTAAAATTCTTAATGGACCCAAATTCAAAAAAGAACATTTTCAGTTAGGTTTTATTGTTCAAAAAATCTATGGTGATTTTTTGTGTGTTACTAATACGGATCGTGTTCATAGGAAAACTATTATTGTTAGTAAGGACCTGGTAGTTCCTGATAATTCTGTTTAGATATTTGCTTTATATTTTCATAAAATGTTTATACTATAATTTGGAAATTTGTAACTCAGTATACAGTTCGTATATTTGCATTTTATGTTATGTTATTTATTATCTTTTTATTCTTATAACCATTAACTTCTGAAAGAGGGAGGAAATGTGGGTATTGCTTTATACAGTTATGCATTGTACATCTCTTTAGTAACTTTACGGTAATGTGTTAAGCTGCACGTGTGACGTTGCACTGTGGGATAGCTATGGCGTAATTATAGTGAAGACAGCGTTCGTCGTCTGTCGCCGTTTGTCGGCCTTTATTGTACATGTCATGTGCGTCATGAACTATTGATAACTGGTAATCTATTTCATATTATTATAATATACTTTCTTATTTGATAACCAAGATGTTGGTGTTATTTGTTCGGCTAAAACCCTACAACGTGTAGAGCTAGGGGCAGGGCATCCTCCTCGCAGTGTTCCGTTTGATTAGAGCTAATCTCACTACTCCCTGCTGGACTGAGTGGGTATTATTGTCACTAATTATGACTGGTCAGTGGTCCTATTACTGACCAATCACTGAATTCGTTACAAGGGTATTACCTTTAAAACAGGACGTTTAATTAGGGCAACTGTGTTTACATAACGTTACGTCATGGCTGCACGTTTTTTTATGCTATATTACCAACGCATAGCAGGAATTGCAGTAAAACTAATTGCGTGACAAACGAGGCTATCGGTATTGACGTAAAGTAAACACTACTGTATGGTAACGAACAGACTTTCAACGTTTTTAATACCTTAAATCTTTGTCCAAAATATTAAGGAAGACCCAAGATTAAACGACGGACTGTCATGTTACTGTACGTAAGTGGTAGATTTGATTGGATGAGAAGAATAGACACTTACTTAAAAGTTCAAGAATCTGAAGCCAATCCAGCAATGGCCAGAGAGGGATTTCTCGGGCCGTTGCTTCAGGAATATGGGGGCAGGGTAATACTAATAAGACATCAGATTCCAGAATCTGTCTAGTACTCACACTATATGTATAACACAAGATAGCGAGCTAGCGCTTTACTCCTCGAGATCAAGCGGCAACTCTACCGGAATTTCAATTGTTCTGTAATAGTGTTGTTTGACATTCAAAAGAATTATTTTTTATAAACGTCGGTATTTTAAATAGTGTAATTAACATGTACAACACGGCTTATACATTTAGCAATCTCTATGTTAGTTGGGAAACAGTGGCGAACGCAGGGTATTTGGTAGGGGGAGGCGACTTGTGTCCAATTCTCAGGGCCGGATTAACCACGGGGCACCATGGGGCACAGGCCCCAGGGCCCCCCGCATTAGGGCCCCAGGGCCCCCCACATTAGGGGGCCCCCCACAAAAAATCACCTTCTCTAGAAATGCCATCATTTCATAGCACTCGCATGGATTGGTCCACTGAAATAACGCCAGAATGTGGCATAATTATTTTTTTTTCTGGGGGAGGTACTTCTAAATGGCTCCACACAAGTGCCTGAAAAGCCAAGAAATCATGTTTTCGGCTTCCAATTTTTGAAAGTTTTCAGAAAAATAAGGCGCTCCCTCCCCCAAAAATTGGCAACCTTAAGTATGATCACATTATAGTGATGCTCCTACTGATGAGTCGGTCGGTTTTAATGGCGCCTACACCTGATCCAAACTTTCTTATATCTCTCATGTGGAGGCTATCGGGCGCCACCTCCGGCGCTGACCCAAGGTGTGGACATAAGAAGCAAATGCATCTTCCAAAAAATCTGCCGCAATATAAAATACAAAATTGCCACTCAGGTATCACCCCAGTGGCAGAGAAACGTGTTTCCTACTACGTTTGACCCACCACATTTGACCACATGACATTAATGAGTTCGCTTTGGTCGCCCTTATTAACATTTGACAGGACCTTGTTGGTCTTTGGGGGTGCCGCCACGAAATTACATGATTAGAGATTTTCGTTCTGGACGCCCTATCCACGCCGCCTTACGGTGTTTCGGACTAGTTCTAGCTTAGAGGATAAGGAGTTTCTCATTTTGGTGTGCTTAACATCAAAATGAGAAATAGCGCTGCCGAAATTGACACAGCTCCAAGTGGGTGGAAAACGCGTTTGTGACAGTCTAATTTTTAAAATTTTCGGCGGGAGGGGCTTTAAGACCCCCATCCCCACGTACACACACGCACCGCTCAGTAACTTAAATTGGCGTCCATAACACTCTGCTGCACCCCCACTTTTACAATCCTACATACGGCACTGCTACAGACCCTACTTGCGGAGCTTAGCGCCTTCGTCGCTCGCGGTCGGTGATCAGGGGCCCCCACATGTTCCAGGCCCCAGGGCCACCACCATGGTTAATCCGGCGTTGCCAATTCCGAAACAATTTTGAAGAATCGTGGTGCCATGACAATTTGTGCATATCTGGACTCGAACACTCAAAATCAAAAACTGAATACAGCCCAACCAACAAAAAGCTACACTAGCCTAACCAACAAAAAGCCACAATAGCCAAACCAACAATAAACTGAGAGAAAAAAGTTTCATAGAAACAAATACATATATTAAATGGATATCTCATACTGCTGTTTAGGGGTGGGGGGCTCCACACACACACAGACACACACACACACACCACCACACCCCACCCCCTACACACGCACACACACACACACACCCTGGACCCGCCACAGCTCATGACGCTACAACATACAGTTAAATACCATGGTAAATGTCAAGAGTATTACGATATTAAGTTATATGCTGCATCTGACGACAATGATAAATTATTCACTATATTAAACTAAGGTGACACATTACTGTATCCGATTCAGTTTAAACTGGACTTGAGTACAAACATGTCGACTCTACTTATAATTCTGTTGATGATTCTACCATTCTGTACGGACTGTATAGTAGTCCCTGGACAAGGTAAACCATTTATTTTTATTATACCATTCTATACTGTATCTTACCGTCGCTGACAATGAGGGGCGTGTCCTATTTCGCAGCTAGCAAGGAAAATGTGGACATGTTTGTTAGTCCTGTACAATATTTATGTATTTTATTCATTTACATGTACGTTAACTTTCTTGTTCATAATAATAATATTGGGGAAATGTTATTCTTATTTGAGCAATATGACATGTCATCTTAGAATTTCATGTTTGTCTACTTTGCTCTTGCGTGTTGGGGGCTATACTATATACCGGAAAACAATATTTTTTACTGAATACCGGAAAACTCCCGGAAAACACCATGTCATACTGAATAAGGGAAAATACCGGAAAACCTACCCGCTCCCACACACATACACATGGTACCATGCTTCGAGTTACCTATTTTGTGTTGTTCAGTATAACATGTTATTTTCCGGTAATTTTCTGGTGTTTTCCGGTTGTGTTCTGTTGTTTTCCGGTTGTTTTCCGGTGTTCTCCGTTGTGTTTTAGTATCTTTTCAAGTAATTCCAAATAAAATATTTCAGACGAACGTCCTCTGATCGCCGTGCTTGATTTTAAAGCAACAAGAATGGATGTCTTTGACCCGTCTGATGGGGGCAATGCTACTGTTATTGAAGCGATACATCTGAAGGGTGGGAGAGGCGGTGGGTCTGCTGGAATAGATTTTAACTACAGAGGCAATATGGTTTATTGGACTGATCTATTTACAAGGGACGTCTATAGGTAAATGATACAGATACAAATCTGAATAAAATATTGATTATTAAAAAAAAAATGATAATTCATCCCTTTTTCACGATGAAGGGAGCTTTCAATTGGGGTCGGTTTTATATCCGGAACCTACATGTCCGATCGGGTTACCCGGAAAAAAACGAGTACACCATTTAAAATAAAATAATTTCAAAAGCAATTGTATCTATATCATGAGGAGTATGGTCGCCTGCTCAACCTCAAGGGTTTTCTCCGGGTCCTCCGGTTTCCTTCCACTGCTACAGACCTTTATACGCAGTGAATTATTGAAATAAAATTGAACCATATGTTAGTCCCGAAATTACCTAGTTTGTGTCGAGTAGACGTTAAACCCCATTTACCTCTCCCTCACACTTCTAAGCTTATTTTTAACCTTTCAGCTCGAATTGTATCCGACAGATTTATTTCATTAATGACGCATCTTTCAAAAATCTTTTCCTAAATGACGTAATCAAGATGACGTAATCCATCGGATCCTAATTCCGGTACTGATGTAATCCATCAAATCTCTTTTTTATAATTCGCCTGTCTTAAATTAGCCCAGGTTAGGTGCAGAAGAATAGGACGTTAAACCCCATTTCATTTCATTTTATGTAATTAGCTATGACACAATTACATCGACAGACAATACTCTTGCGTTTATTAAATTAGCTGGCGGCAGTCATATTGGGTATAACATGTGACCGCTTAGAGCCAATGAATTTAGACTATTGCCAATTTCAATGGCTGTCCTCATCAACTTTCTAAGCGAGCTTCTTTTGAAATTTTATTTTAATTATTTTTTTAAGTTTAAAGGTTGATGGTGGTGATCAAGAACAGAAGGTTATATTGGAAGGTGATTTGGGTTCCCCGGAAGGTCTGGCGTATGATTGGATACACAATAATCTGTACGTCAGTGACTGGGAACTACATAAAATCTTGGTAATCGACCCAGAGACTGGAGCCAGGAAAACTTTATTAACTGATGTACACAAAGCACGGGATGTGGAAGTGGACCCCAGAACTGGGTAAGATAATCGGCCACAAGGAGCTTTAAAGGCCCGAATCTCACGTTTGTGGCAGAAATGTGCAAACTAAGCTTTCTTGATTTTAAATGATAGATTACACCCAATAGTGTTACAAAAAAAAGGACCCATCAATAGGCCAAAGTAAAAATTTTGAGAGGCCAAAAATCCAAAATGGCCGCTGGTTTTTGCTTGTAAATTCAAATTTTCACCCAATTATCATAATGTGATCGAGTTTGTAATCAAAACATACATTTTCGGGGTAACTGAATCCATTCCCATACATACTTTTGTGATAGGTGTTACCAATGTGTCAATATTGGGAGCTATTGAAGATGGCGGTCAGTTTTGGCGGGAAAATTGGACTTTTAGAAAAGGATCAAATTTGATGTCAAAATATACGTTTTCGAGGTAGCTGTATCCATTTTTGTACACATTTTAGCAAAAAATGTTTCCCTGTTTCAATACAGGAGAGATTCAAATTAGGGATTTAGATTTTCGATTAGGGATTTGAGATTAATGATACGCATATCTTAGACCTATTACAATGACATTCATCCAGTATCAAGTTAATATCATTTAGAATGTCTCACTGCAGTAGCGGCGTAGGGGTATGTCGACTACGGAAGCTGATCATGCATATTGAAGCAGGTGGTGAACATAATACACAAAATGGTTCAAATGTTGAGACACAAATGGATACAGTATCGCCCGTTTGTCAGATATGAAGTGAACCATTTGATAATGAACAGCCCATCGTTTTTCCGAAAATAACTGTTACTGGAGGCCTTAATCAGGCGGCTAAGCTGGTCGTGATTTTGAGCTCAGTGAAAAAAGGAGCATGTTGAATGTCGCAACTTTCACTATTGCACAATGTTGTTACGCAATTGAAGTGGAGGAGCCTGTATCAAGGTCATGACGGTCCGTGGTACTAAAATTCAGTTTTACGGACTGGGGCCTTTCCCAGGTGAACGCGGAACTGATCATACCTCCGAATGAGGGTAGGCAGACCTTGAATTAGGAGACGGGGGGGGGGCAGGGTTGTAGAATCGATTTGACATCTATGTGAGCCATGACATACGATACATTGACACTATTTTATTTCTTAGTTTTAATGGGAGTAAATCTCTAACTCAATATTATCCAGTCTCCGACATTACAGGGATGGATATCCAATTGGTTAGCGCATACGCGTTGTATCATAAGGTCTTTCATTGAGTCAACTGGCGTGGTTTCCATTCCCCGGTTGTACCTGACATGGAGAAGGGTCGTCTGTCCAGCCTTGTGGGTTTTCTCCCGGTTCACCGATTTTCTCTCACTCTCACTCCCACTCAGTATTTTAGATACAGTGAAAAATTTACGATAAATAAAGGCATTATAACATTAAACATGCATTATTCAATAGCTTAATCTGCCTAATGTTTTCTAAAGTATTAATTAGACATTAATTAACTGATCCAGGCCTTAATCAACTTTGGATAGCATCAGATTGCTCCGATATTAAACAGATTAAAACGTTTCAGTGATAAATCAAATATGGCGCGCCCAGACGCTTCGAGTCTTAGCTTTGATCAACCAGGACGGTGGTTGAAACTGTTGCACAGGTCGGCCGAATCATCAAATGCCAATATCTTCCCTTGCAATAGAGTAATTTAAATGAAATTTTCAAAATAATTCATTTTACATCATCTACTTTCGAACTAGTATAGCAAGAATGGCTAGTTCTTATCTATATCTTGAATCATGTAACTTTAAATGTAAATCAGTTTATAGTAATATGTGCCTTTTGACCTATTTTCGCCAATTGTGGATTCCAAAATGTTAATCAGTTTGCTTGTTATATTTTATTAGTTGGTTATATTGGATAGCTGGTTGGGAAGATACAGCTCTGTTAATGAAGTCAACATTAGATGGACAGAATCAAGTTGTGATATCTTCTGATTTAGAAAGACCAATGAGTTTATCTTTAGGTGAGATTCGACGTCTGTTATTCTCGTTACTGAAATAAACGTAGCTTCGCATTCTGAACTCAACGTTACTAATATCAACGTAGCTTCGCATTCTGAACTCAACGTTACTTATATCAACGTAGCTTCGCATTCTGAACTCAACGTTACTAATATCAACGTAGCTTCGCATTCTGAAATTCAAACAGCTCTAGATTCTGAAATCAAATACAACATATGGCTATACATAGCGATCGAAGCAATACGTGTTGAGCTACGTCAGCCGCAAATTTATTTAAGTTCCTGTTATATTGATACATAAATTGATGTCATCGTTTCTATCTTAGAACGCCAGCCATCCGCAGAATAATATTAAGTTTATATCTATTTACATCGAGATCAAGATGGTACATAAGCTAAATATCATAATTCTATTGCCTAGATTAATATATACATTACACTTGTAATATTCAAATACGGGCGGTGCTCTGACTTTATTTGGTCCCGGGACCACATAATTATTATTAGTACACGCTGTCTCTACACGTGTAATACATATAGACAGATTCTAGTATCCGATGTATTATTAGTATACCCTGTCTCTAGCTCTACACGTGTAATACATATAGTGTGAGTGGTAGACAGATTCTAGTATCCGATGTATTATTAGTATACCCCGCCTCTAGCTCTACACGTGTAATACATATAGTGATAGTTGTAGACAGATTCTGGTATCTGATGTATTATTAGTATTACCCTGTCTCTACACGTGTAATACATATAGTGTGAGTTGTAGTAGACAGATTCTGGTATCTGATGTATTATTAGTATACCCTGTCTCTAGCTCTACACGTGTAATACATGTAGTGTGGGTTGTAGACAGATTCTGGTATCTGATGTATTATTAGTATTACCCTGTCTCTACACGTGTAATACATGTAGTGTGGGTTGTAGACAGATTCTGGTATCTGATGTATTATTAGTATACCCTGTCTCTAGCTCTACACGTGTAATACATATAGTGTGAGACAGATTCTGGTATTTGAGTGTGAAATAGCTTTATTTAACGTCCGCTTCCACCTAAATGATATCGCCGACAATCTGATATCTGATGTATTTATATATATTTATAGATTATGATGAACAGAAATTATATTGGACTGAAGTATATCCTGTAAACCTGATTAAAAGTATTCGTGTCAATGGCGAAGATCTAACAATAGTTCATCGACCAGGCCGTCATTATTATTTTTCACCAAAGTACATAACAGTGTCCAGGGTAGGTTACTTAAATGCATTTTCACTTCCAATTAGAATATAGGGACAGTGGGATCATAAGGAGTAAAACTTAGTCAAGTTGCGGCGTGGTTCCGATTGCCCGCTGGTTTTGTGCTTCCACAGCTATAGTCCCCGGCGAATTATTGAAATGAAATTGAAACATGTGTTAGTGCCGAAATGACCAACTTTGTGTTGAGTGGATGCTTTGTCGATTCGATAAGAATATAGTTGCCTTCAATTAATTTAATACATGTTCGGCAGTTTCAGTCCCAACTGTTACATTATAGATCGTGTGTACTTGACATTATGTTATACAAACTCTTGCTGCTTTATGTACTGGAATAAATAGATTAGACATTAGCTTTTGCTGACATCTGCTGATTTCTGGGAGAAACCGTATAGGCTTTTGGTGACATCTGATATCTGGACGAAATCGTATAGGCTTTTGTTGACATCTGATTTCTGGGCGAAATCGTATAGGCTAAAGTTTTGTGGTGTAAACGGGATGGCTAGACAACAGGTTTCCAGCTTTCTCACCTTTTGTAATTTTATTGTAAAATAATGTCAATGCGGGTCTCGGAAAATTTACTCACCGGGTTCTCGATTATCACCGACAATTAGCCTGGCAGTAGGTCGACAAACAGGGAAATATAGTCCTCCTTAATGTTTATCACCAATTAGTCTGGCAGCAGGTCGACAAACAGGGAAATATAGTCCACCTTAATGTTTATCACCAATTAGCCTGGCAGCAGGTCGACAAACAGGGAAATACTACACCCCATCCAACGTTTTATCTTATGGATGATACATGTTCAATATGTGTTGATTCATAATCCGGATTTACTACTACCCGTTGGTCGAATATGGAATGAAAAAACACCAAAGCTTACCACATCTGACGTGCTACAAATCCGTGTGAGCATGGAGATAGGGGAGCATTCTCAACCTCGTGGGTTTCCTCCGGGCACTCCGGTTTCCCCCCAGTGCTAAGGACCCCTACCCGCAAGCGAATTGTCGAAATAAAGGTTAAACCATATGTTAGTCCAGAAGTGACCTAGTTGTGTTGTGTGGACGTTAAACCCCATTTCTCTCGCTCTCTCGCTCTCTCTCTCTCCAAATCAGTCCACATAGTGTCACATTATGTGAGATTTAGTTCGTGACCAACCACCTGCACTATAGAAGACACGTTTTAGCATCTAGACAAGGTCGTTGATAATGGATCACCTGTCTGATATGTAAAATATAGATATATAGATATAAATATATGTATATATTTTATATTCCAGGATTTAATCTACTGGACCCAAGGTTTAAAATTCAGAGTTCTAGGACGTGAAAAAAATAATCCTGGAGAAGTTATCAGATACAGGAACTTAGAAAAGTATGGACGATGGGATATTCAGAAAAATATGTTTATGGGTATTCTTGCCATCGATCCAAGAAAACAGACAGAAAGTAAGAATATATTTTATCTGTAGTATTGAACGATGTACCATGGTTGGCGTCATTCAATATGACTACACAGCCTGGTTGACGCCGTTTGGTGGCAACCTACTTACCACTCGGCAAACGTCGGCAGATTCCGCACCCCCCCCCCCCCCATTACAACGTTTAGCGCCTTCGGCAATACAACCCCCCCCCCCCCTGCAAAAAATCCTGGATCCGCCCCTGGTATGACGGTAAGTGTTATGTACCTACGCCTATACAATTGTGATGAGGCACCGGTTTACTTATGAAGAAAACTTGCCGCTTTCACAAAGTAGTTCTCACAATTGCTTCCTTCGAAGAGTGTGTAGAATTTCCGTTTTTTCATCAGGGGAGATAACAAATCATTCCGCTCTTTTGTTTAAACTCTATTTTTATATTTCTAGGTCCAAGTCTGTGTGGAGATAATAATGGTGGATGTTCCCATTTCTGTCTACCGACATTGATACAATCTACTCCACCATATAACTGCGCATGTCCAGATGAAATGAATTTAATGGACGACAACTCAACATGTTCGGATGAAATACAGATTTAACCCTTATGACGCGAGGCCCTGTTTGCTTATTTAACCCTTATGACGCGATGCCCTGTTTGCTTATTTAACCCTTATGACGCGATGCCCTGTTTGCTTATTTAACCCTTATGATGCGATGCCCTGTTTGCTTATTTAACCCTTATGGCGCGATGCCCTGTTTGATTAGTTACAAGAAAATAACATTAACCATGATATATTTAATAATTATGATAATAATAATAAATATAATAATAATAATAAACATAATATCTGAATACAGTGTTTCCACTGCGGAACTGGTTCCGTCAACAGGTGGAGGTCCTCCGTCTTCGAGCGTTTTGGCGCTTTCCACAATCAGACTCAACCCAGAACCAGTTAGCACTTCCAGTGCTCTTCTATCTTCCTCCACAACCAATTGGATGCTTCCTCGGCTTGTTTGCTTACTTTGGTAATTAAGGTCCTGCGTGTCGGTCCCGTGATGACTAAGTTCCTGAGTGCTCTCCAAAGTGTCGCGTTCAGTTCCTTATGCAGTATTAAATATTTTCTTGTTGGTCACATAAAACTATCATTCGGCAAACCTCGACAGATCCCGGTACCCTCCGTAAACCTACATCTAGACTCGTATGTATGACAGTAAGGGATATGTACCTACGACCATACATTTTTTAGTTTGTTGATATAATCTCCATGGGGGCAGCCATTTTTTATCCGGGTCTTTTAAAATAGTTCCAAAATGGCGGAATTCGTGATACATTCGAGTCTAGATGTAGGGTACCGGAATTTGTCGAGATTTGCCCAATGATAAAACTATGTTAATAATAATAATAATAATAAATTAGTCATTTATATAGCGCGATTTATCCAGGATGCCTGCTCAAATGCGCTTAGTCGTAAGCTCTCGTGAAAAGAATAGTCTTCAATCCGGATTTAAAGGTGTTCGTATCTTCTATTTGTTTTAGTGTTAGGGGTAGATCGTTCCATAAAACAGCAGCAGACTTCATGAACATCCTATCACCGTAGGTAGTTCTGGATGTAGGGACAGAAAGTTTGAGTCCACTGCCTGATCGTAGCTGACGTGTTGGTTTGTACTCTTGTAGCAATTCTTGCAGATATAGAGGTGCTTTACCATTAATGGATTTGTGAGCAATGACTAGAATTTTATATTGGATTCTGGATCTAATAGGGAGCCAATGTAATGCTTTTAGAATAGGTGAAATGTGTGATCTGATTGGGGTTCGGGTAACTAATCTTGCAGCAGTGTTTTGAATCCTTTAAAGTTTGTTTAGTAAAGTTTGATTGATTCCATATAATAGGCTGTTACAGTAGTCAAGTTGTGATGTTACCATGGCATGAACTAGAGATTTTACGGAAGAGTTATCTAGATATCGCCGAATATGTCTAATATTTCTGATATGAAAATGTGCCTTTCTGCTGATATTATTGACATGTTGGTCTAAGCGAAGTGTTGAATGCATTATAACTCCAAGATTCCGAGCACTGGCTGCAACTGAATTCCAGCTGCCAAGGGTTTTTTTACGTGCACGCTAATGTGTACACCGGACCTTGTTTTTTTGTCCAACCCGAACGACTAGGCAGCTGTCCTTGTCAGGCCCTCCTTCTGCATCACTGACAAGGAGAAATCACGCCGGAAAATCGAGATGAACTTTCTCGGCCAATGCAGGGATCGAACACCCGACCTCCAGGCTAGAGAACCAGCGCCTTACCCACTTAGCCACGTGATCCCCTTGAAATCCAGGAAGTACCTGGTCAATTTCCCGGGGCTCAATACTGACTCATATACAACTGGTGGTAGTTTTTTTCTTTGATGTGAATAGCAGTTATATCTCATAACAACCTGTCATGACGTGATAATAGGTTGATATATTCTTCATATCAACCGCTGATGACGTCACGACAGGTTGATATTTCATATCAACCGCTAATGACGTCATGTCAAGTCGATGTATTCGACTCATATCAACCGCTGATGATCAAAATAATACAAAAAACACAGAAATAAATTTTTATTATTTTGACAATTAAAAATTATTATGGAACAGTTTGAAACATTCAAGACAGAAATAGACGACGTACTTATCAGCATATTTAAATCGGTTTTCCATATCTTTCAGAATCTTCTTTCCGTCCACACAATCCTAGACTTGAAAGTATTTATCGCCCAAGATTTCCATTATAAACTATTTTTGGGTACAGTCCATGCACTTAAATAAAACAGTCGGCCAAATCCTTCTGTCTATAAAACAAAGCAAAAGCCTTCAATCGTAGTTCACTGTCAGAATTATCGGGAAAGAATGTCTTTTGATCCAAATTTTCTTTAGGCTTTGGATAGATCCTCATCGATAGTTGCATTCACGCCAATTCCATCGTCAGTATGTTGGCTAAAAGGGGTTGATTATTCGTCTGACTCCGTATTACTTTCCATTTTGTTTTTGTATGAAATTCAATTCTTCAAAATGGCGCTGTGTTTACAAAAATACCATCTCGTAATTCCACGTGATTAAATCGGTAATCTTCGTTATTTGACGGAAACTACCGAGTCGTTATCCAATCATTGTTGAATATTAATGGAAAAGTCCATTTAAATTTAAGGGTGGGCGTTGTATATGTCAGATATTAACCAATCATGCCTCAGTTGCTATATTTATATCACTCTTGGGCTGCGCCCGCGGGTTATATAATATAGCACCCTCGCTCAGGTTAATATCCTATACATACATGTATCATCTTTATATAAGGAAGATCGGGTTTCGTTTCTCTTTAGATATCATTTGGGTGGGGGTGGGGGCTTCCCAGGGGATCATCAGAGCCTCCTAGGCTGAGAGGCTTGGAAACAAACATAATTCGGGCATGATTCAGACACCACTGGGCGCTTGGATAAATAAGACCACCTCCTTAAAGTTGGGTTCCCAGCAAAGAATTTATCGGTTGGTTATTTCCAATACAAGTATGTCAAATTTGGTATATATGGAAAGTATAGACACCCAATCTTACTAGAAAAATACTGGATTATGCGAAAAACGCCCATGGGCAAGCACTGGGTAATATTGTCAGGGAATCACTAACTAGTAACCCAAGAGGTTCTGCTGGCTTATTGTCTGCTAGCTAAGATCGGGGAGCAGTTGTTATTTCTTGCTCAAATGGTTAGGCGGTTTGGGGGACATTGAGTGTTGTCAACGTACAAAAGACTCTGCGATTAAAAGGTCTAAAAAGAAGTAGACAGAAATAACTAAGAATTTACTTAGGCCTCAGTAAGTATGGTAAATGTACAGTAAGTATAAAGGATACATTCTGAAAAATGGACCCTCCCACAATGAAGTTAAGTTAGCAGACATTGCGTCTAACAACAGCTTACTAATAGCTATGGGTATCCACGACGAAAGCAAAGTTTTGAAAGGGAATTGAAGCAAATTTTTGATAGATTGGTTACTTTGAATATGTTTTTAGTCCACATATATCGTCAATTCACAAAGTTTGTAACCGGGAAGGCATCTTTAAGTCGTAGGAGAGCCATATGATGTTGAGTGGTACGTCAGTAAACTTGTCCTGCGAAATATTAGGGTGGAGAGGAGGATGTTAATCGTGGTCTAGTAAACACACACCACTGGGGAAAGATAACTTATATATGTGTAGCTTTCTTATATTTAATTGCATAGTTGTAAGTGTAGTTTCCTGTATTATGGATGTTGTAAAGATAATAAAACATAGTCAACGTAAAAGGGTTTCTGTCTTAATACATGAATCCCCCATTTGAAAAATGTGGGGGAGATGTGAGAAGAGAGGAGCGACCAGTGATGGGTTATATTTCATATGATGTGATAGAGACACAGATAGTTGATGCGCTACAAATGTACGATCAAGACAACTGTGATAACTAACAAATCTACAAGTCCTTAAAGGGACTAAACACGAAATATTCTAATTAGGTCTGCTTGGTGCTGCACTGTGATAGACCTTCTTGTCAACCCACCAATATAGCTCGAAATCGGCAAAACATATTTTGTGTTTGCAGAACAACATCTCTAGAATCAGTTACCCAAAATATAACAAAATCAAATTAAAGAATCCAAATTAAACATTGAACCAGTTATTCATTAAAATTAAACAATCCAAATTTATCCATACATTTAATTAAACATTAAAAAACACATCTTTTCTAGAATAGTATGATGTGACCCACGCAGAGAAAGTACTTGAAACTGCATTAGGAACTAAATGTTTAGTGAGCATGCGCTATATGAATCATAATAACATTATTATTATTATTATTATTAAAAATGTAATCGACTAATGTTATTTTCGTGTTAGTAAGCATTAACAGTGCATCGCGTCATAAGGGTTAAATCTGTATTTCATCCGAACATGTTGTGTTGTCGTCCATTAAGTTCATTCCATCTGGACATGCGCAGTTATATGGTGGAGTAGATTGTATCAATGTCGGTAGACAGAAATGGGAACATCCACCATTATTATCTCCACACAGACTTGGACCTGGAAAAAAAATAGAGTTTATCCAATAGAACGGAATGATTGGTTATCTCCCCTGATGAAAAAATGGAGTCCGTTTATTTTACTGTTTTTTTTGCGTACATATAAATAGATCAAAATTAAATTTATCTAGTGACGTCAATGTTAGTCGCCACAAAATAAGAAACCCAATTTGAAATAATGGTGATTAGAATGTTGATTAGAATGGTTTGTCGTGTAGTCAGTAGTCTACCACAGGATGATGTCAACCATAGTGTGTAGTCAGTAGGCTACCATAGAATGACGTCAACCATGGAGTGTAGTCAGTAGGCTACCATAGAATGGCGTCAACCATGGAGTGTAGTCAGTAGGCTACCACAGAATGACGTCAACCATGGTGTGTAGTCAGTAGGCTTCAATAGAATGACGTCAACCACGGTGTGTAGTCCAAGGAGCTTTAATGAACTGGAGACGGCATGACGTCATTTTACCATTATGACGATTGAAGCAAGTGACGCCATATTGGTTGACCCAAGAAGCGCACTAGCTGGTTGTACTTGTGTATAGAGTGAATGAAACTCTTGTTTTTTTTTAAACGAGAAACAGAATTATCCCAAAGGAAATTTGTTTAACAAGTCAAAGACAGCATATATACAGATAAAAATAGCAAATTATTAGATTATAATAAATCATGCAATTTCCCCGTATGGTTAGAGAAAAAAAATATCACCTCAAATAGAGTAGGCCCTACAGCAGAGTATAGAGATTAATGCAAAGTTTCAATACACATAGCATATTTCATACAGACAGGCCCGTACGAATTTTTCCAGGCGGGGCCCCGAATTTTTGTAACACTACAGATAAGAGACTATCAGCATAGTTGGTAGATCTTTATTGAGAACATAGAATAGACATAGATCGGAAGGAGCTCTATTCAAGTCTGACTTACTGTCAGTTGATTCTGGCTTTATAAAGCATACAGTAATTGAAAATAATGATACATGACAGATTAACTTATTTGGAATTGAGATTATAGTTTCTATAACCACACCTCGTCTTTCCATTTTAGGCGCGAAGTTCTGCTGAGTGTTCAACACATAGAACATGTGTAGATTATAAATAACATATGGATAATTAAGATATTTAATGAGATCGTGCGTATTGTCAAAACTAAGAGAGGTCATTTGTGTGTTGCCCGTAAATAACATATTGAACACATTAGCAGAAGTTGTTTATAGTTGAAAATGTCCAATATAATATAATGTAAAATCTAGAAAAGTTCTATGTATGTATTACTTTGTCACATTCCTTCATCACCCACGAGTTATGTACCAAAAGGACATAACAAACACAATTCTCACATGTGGGAGCACACGCGATATAATACAGCAAACATAAAAATACTAACAGTACATATGATATACGACAGCTAACACGATGTAAAAAGAGTACTCAGGATACCACATTAATAAAAGTATATTACACACGGAATAAAACAGCACACACGATTAAGACATCTAACACAATATAAAAAGTACTGAGTATATAATGAAAAAAAAAACCCGCGATTTATATTTCACTGGAGCAACGGTGGTTCTAGAATTCATGTAGAACAATACCATTTATTGCGTCTACACCTCTCGCTACACCATTAAATTCTGCCATTCTTCTTGACTAAATGATGACAAAGTTAATGTCATTTGATTATGTCTTAATGTTGATGTGGAATCATCTGTTCCATGGAGCGTATTCTCGTCCTCGGTCTCAGCCGACACCAATCTCCTTATGAGCAGCATACGTTGCTCTGACATACATTAAATACAATAGAATACAATAGCTACACTGTAAAACTCTAAATATGGAAATTACAATTCTAACATCTAAATTCACTGATAAACATGCTACAATATTATATATAAAAAAAATACTAGGTTAGACTATCAACACATTAAAAAAATCTACAAAAAAACACTGTTTCAATGTCAATATGTTCACTGATTTTAACACTTCATAATTAGATGGACTATTCACAGTTCTGATTCTTGCACAGCTAATTGGATGATGGTAAACACTGCTGCAATCAGAATCTTCACTTCAGATTCATTCTGGAATTCCCATGTGATGTTCGTTGTTGTTTAGCGTTAAGATATGGTACAATAAATCCCTTTAAAATGACCAGTGTACGTTCCCAATTAGACCAATTATTACAATTACATTACCCTTAATTTATAACATTTATTTTAAAATTAATTTGATACGATTATATCTAACTTAATCATATGCTTTCCTTTAAGTTTACTTAACATTAAAATTGTATTTTCTTTAGTAGAAATACACCTGTATTAATCCTTAATTCGAGTTACTTTTAATTGAATAAACTATTAACAAATACAACTCAATTTGTCCCCTTAATAACAATTATTAGCATTAATTAGTACTCATCACCTACAGTAATTAAGAATATCCAACCTCATTAGTATTTTCCTTACTTACTGACAGTGAACAGTTTTATCTCATAATTAACAAATCATCTTTAATTAATTATCTTAACCGTATCGGTTTACTGTGTAACGCTATACACCAACAGTTAACACGGAGGGTATAGGATAGAAAGGTACACCTTTTAACATGGCGTATACGAACGAACCTGCGTGTATAACACAAGCTGGTAGCAGCATGTGTGCTAATTAACACACTGAGATCAGATAAGACAGACACGTCACGTTTGCAAATTTTCATATAGATCTCCCTATTAACATTTTAAATCTTAGCGTTAATTCATTTCTTTAAACAAATGTGATCAGTATTTATTTCAAGAACTGAATGTATTATATTCCCTATAAACACATAATTATAACAAACAACAATTTACAAATAAGTTGCCAATACATTAGTATGTTTTTACGTATACGCTACGCATGATATATGAGGAAATTCAAAATTTATTCGTCATGCTATATCATCGCACATCCAAAAATCAAATTTAAATCACCCATTTTACCATGGTATATTTTCACGTTTTTAACACAAATTTATACTTTTTTAACAAAACAAAACGACACGAATAATCCAGAAACAGTTATATTGCATACGCTATTCGCTATATATGGCAATGCACCCTGATTCACTTTAAACCATTATTTAAATCCTAATACCGACCCACACGCTACTCGCGAATTTACAAAGGGCCAGTCAGGTTCAAATTTCCCTTGGGCATATTCCTTTACCCATAAACATAAATTTTACACAGATCCATACTGGAAAAATACCCAGTTAAACACATATACATTACTTGGACACAACACAACATTACATTTTTACAATCTAGATTTATAGTTCAGAGACATAATTTATTTCCTTTTTAGCTTAATTTTACCTTTTCAATTTTACGATTCGTATTTATTCCTACCTTTATAGACAATTAGTCTAACTCTCAGTTACTGAACAACGTATTACATCTACTACTTTTATAGCATTTTGCAGTTCTTTGTGACACTGGCTAGATGTGGAAATCGGCCATAACCCCACATCTAACGTGTGACGAACGCCTCTTCGTTTCTACATATTATTATAACCTTGTGATCGTCCATTTTAAACGTCACGTAGTTCCCTAACTTATTTCCCTAACTTAATTATTTTACTAGTTTGACATTAATTTTAAAACTTTATATTTAGCGTATCCCTAACCTTAAAAATTGAATATAATTATCCCTTGGTCTATTTGGCTTTCCATGGTCAATTTATTAGGAAATATGCACCTACCTTAAAAAAACGTCTGGAAACTTCATCTTTTCCAAGGTTTTCCCCAGGATCCCATTCAGAAGTTATAGATACCATTCTGCTGTCTTCAATCAGTGGCCCATGATCATCTGGAACGACGTCCCGCTGTTATGGCGATTCACTTCCAAGTTAACAGTAGCGGCCGCCATTACTGGAACTGGTTCACGCTGTGTCAGGTTCACTGGTTCACGAGCACCATTTCTATTATCTGTAACACTACAGATAAGAGACTATCAGCATAGTTGGTAGATCTTTATTGAGAACATAGAATAGACATAGATCGGAAGGAGCTCTATTCAAGTCTGACTTACTGTCAGTTGATTCTGGCTTTATAAAGCATACAGTAATTGAAAATAATGATACATGACAGATTAACTTATTTGGAATTGAGATTATAGTTTCTATAACCACACCTCGTCTTTCCATTTTAGGCGCGAAGTTCTGCTGAGTGTTCAACACATAGAACATGTGTAGATTATAAATAACATATGGATAATTAAGATATTTAATGAGATCGTGCGTATTGTCAAAACTAAGAGAGGTCATTTGTGTGTTGCCCGTAAATAACATATTGAACACATTAGCAGAAGTTGTTTATAGTTGAAAATGTCCAATATAATATAATGTAAAATCTAGAAAAGTTCTATGTATGTATTACTTTGTCACATTTTTTCAAGGGGGGGGGGGGCTGGAAAAATTCGGCGCCCTTTCCATTGAACACAATACGTGGCCAGCGACTTACATGCCCTTCATGGGCGCCCCAATGCATAATGCCTTGAACCATTGCGAGAAATTCTGCTCCCCTATCCATTGGACGCAATACAAAGTAACGTGTCCATATCAGTAAGGTCGCTCTATAAAGTTAGGCGCCCACTACGAGATTGATGGGACGCCTAACCAATGCCACTCATATTTATGTCGTTATATATGAGGCGCCCCATCCCCAAAATGCTGAGGCGCCTCAAAATGAATCAAATGATTAACACCTAACTTAAGGGAGCGTCAAAAACTGTTTCATCTGTGGTGTGGCTTATCCCCGGGGCGGGGAGGCGTTTACGACTTGTACAACGGGGCGCCCAATACAACATGTTTGGGCGCCCCTTGAAGGGCTTGTGTTATATTCACCCGTTACACAGCGCGCCCCGCATGATCATGGTCAGGCAATTTATTTTATCTTGTGTTTATGGACTTCGTATGACTCAGTATCATAGGTCAGCAGAGGCTGTTTAAGGTCTGCCACTCGAATTATTAGTGAATCTCACCAGTTATTAATATTGCACTGGCATCCTTCGTATATTCTTTAGATTCACTACAACGTCCTCTCCATACAAAATAGTGATTTCATTACAAAAATTATTTTACATATTGAACTCGTTTAAGAAAAATACCGTATTTGTTGCCGTTTATGGCGCCCCTTTGCCGGATTTGAAGCATCCCTTTCGTATTAGTAATGTATTTCAGATATTATAAAACTTAGTAGACTTGTTAGGGAATTTTTAGAACTCGCGTTTATTTTTCTTCCAAGAATCTGTCGTGAAGTGTATTTAATTACTGTCAAGTATATAACGGTTCCCGATCTTCCATTAGCCCAAGTTAGGAGCATAATAGTAGGACGTTAAATCCCATTTCAAAAACGGTTCCCGATACACATATCATCGATATTGCGATACTAAACCTTGTATCAGATTCCAGTGTGAAGACATGCTCCCGTAAAAGAGGCCGGCAGTGTGGCGTGCGAGAGATCATTTTCTTGTTTGCGGCGACTGAAGACATGGCAGATATACACGGAAACGCGACTAAACGGTCTGGCTTTATTACAAGTCAACCAAGAAACCGACCGCATACCGACGCCCGAAGAAATCTACCATAAGAAAGCCAACTGGAGAATGTAGGAAATTTTCAAGTTAAATACCCGAGGGTGATGAGATTGATTCAAACCCGCGCCATGAGTGTTAAACCTTAAAATCCAAACAAGTCGCTGCAGTCGCACTCTAACCCGACTCCAAACTTTTCGTCTTTCTCATAAATTATTATAGGTACGCTGAAGTCGTATTCCTTCCTTCAAGTTTTTATAGTGTTCATATCAAAATATCATAATAGGCCTACGCCAATATCGCAAATTGAAATTTGACATTTTCATAGTTCTTCTCCTCGGGTGCAAACCATATTTTCTAAACTTTTATCGATGAAACGCCCACTTGTATCAACTAGGTTTACACAAGCGCTGTCTCTAGTTTACCCTCCAAAAAAATCTAAAAACTAATTTTATGTTGATAGAATATTTGGTCAATATGCCCCTACTCTATGGAACTCTCTACCTCCTGAAATACATTCTGAAACTAATATTAGTGTTTTTAAATCAACAATTAAAACAACCCTTTTTAAATGACATTTTGTTCTTTCATCCATGTAGGCTACTAATTTATTCGTTATGTTACATTTATTTTTTAAGTATCTTTAACGTACAATGAAAATTTCATCCATACATTAATTTGTGGTTCATTGAATTTTATTTATACAATATAATTGTTTTTAATGGAATTTTTGTTTTAATAATTATTATATTTTTATTTTTATTATTGTAAAGGCATTATAAAGATTTTTTGCCTTTTTTATGCTGTTATGTAATGCGCTATATAAGAATAAACTATTATTATTATTATTTAAATCTTGTGTCTCAATAGAGTTTATATCTAACAGTCTATTTTTTTTCTAATGGTTGTGTTAATAATGGATAAGAATGAAATGTAATTCCGTTGAGTGCAACCGATAGCAGAGCAGGACGGCATATCGTCAAAAGCATTAGAAAGACGCTCTTTTGAGTCAACCAATATGGCGTCGATGACTTCACAAAAATGACGTCATGCCGCCTCCACGTCATTAAAACTCCTTGGTGTAGTCAGTAGGCTACCATAGAATGACGTCAACCATGGAGTGTAGTCAATAGGCTACCATAGAATGACGTCAACCATGGTGTGTAGTCAATAGGCTACTATAGAATGGCGTCAACCATGGAGTGTAGTCAATAGGCTACCATAGAATGACGTCAACCATGGTGTGTAGTCAATAGGCTACTATAGAATGGCGTCAACCATGGAGTGTAGTCAGTAGGCTTCCATAGAATGACGTCAACCACGGTGTGTAGTTAGTAGGCTACCATGATGTGAAGTCAGTAGGCTTCCATAGAATGGCGGCAACCACTGTGTGTCGTGTAGTCAGAAGGCTACCATAGATAGGCGTCAACCATAATATATTCTTACTTTCTTTCTGTTTTTTTGGATCGATGGCAAGAATACCCATAAAGAGATTTTTCTGAATATCCCATCGACCATACTTTTCAAAGTTCCTGTATCTGATAACTTCTCTAGAATTATTTTTTTCACGTCCCAAAACTCTAGATGTATAACTTTGAGTCCAGTAGATAAAATCCTGAAAAATATTTGTTTTGTTTTATATTAAACATAGCAGACAAATGATCCATTATCAACGACCTTGCCTTGATGCTAAAACTTATATTCTTCAGTGAGGGTTGTTGGTCACGAACTAAATCTCGCATATTGCGACACTATGGGGGCTGATTTGGAGAGAGAGAGAGCGAGAGAGCGAGAGAAATTGGGTTTAACGTCTACACAGCACAACTAGGTCTTATGGTTTAATTTTTATTTCAATAATTCGCTTGCGGGTAGGGGTCCTTAGCAGTGGGAGGAAACCGGAGTGCCCGGAGGAAACCCACGAGGTTGAGAATGCTCCCCTATCTCCATGCTCACACGGATTTGTAGCACGTCAGATGTGGTAAGCTTTGGTGTTTTTTTATTCCATATTCGACCAACGGGTAGTAGTAAATCCGGATTATGAATCAACACATATTGAACATGTATCATCCATAAGATAAAACGTTGGATGGGGTGTAGTATTACCCTGTTTGTCGACCTGCTGTGAGGCTAATTGGTGATAAACATTAACTTTAAGGTGGACTATATTTCCCTGTTTGTCGACCTGCTGTGAGGCTAATTGGTGATAAACATTAAGGTGGAGTGTATTTCCTTGTTTGTCGACCTGCTGCCAGGCTAATTATCGGTGATAATCGAACACCTGTTGAATAGATTTTCCGAGATCGGGGTTGAAAAAATTGTACAATTAACAAAAGGTGAGAAAGATGAAAACCTGTTGTCTAACCACCCCGTTCACACCACAAGCCTATACGATTTCACCCAGAAATCAGATGTCAACAAAAGCCTATACGATTTCCCCCAGAAATAAGCAGATGTCAGCAAAAGCTGATGTCTGAACTATTTATTCAAGTACACGATGCTGCTAAAGTTCGGGACTGAAATCGCCTAACATCTACTGAAATAATTGAAGGCAATTAAATTATAGTTGAACCTACCAAGTAAAGTAGGTCAGTAGGTCTAGACTAATGTATGGTTCAATTTCATTTCGATAAGTCAGAGAAATGGGGTTTAACGTCTACTCGACAAAAACTAGGTCATTCCTGGACTAACATATGGTTTCAATTTTATATTAATAATTCGCTTGCGCGTAAGGGTCTTTAGCAGTGGGAGGAAACCGGAGGACTCGGATAAAACCAACAGAAAGCTGTGAGGGGAAGCAGGAGGACCAAGAGAAACCCACGATGTTGGAAAGGCTACATAACAAACGGGCACGCCACTTAACTCATGATCCCGGAGAACGCTGGATCGAAAACAGTCCTTCGCATTTTATAACGTCATATGTGGATTGTTGGTTAGGATAAGGGCTAGGGCCTGCAGAGTCTCGAGATGTAGACAGGGCTAGCCCTAACCCTCGGCCAAGTCTAACCCTTCCCGGGCTTTTCCTAACCCATTATCCACATATGACGTCATAAAATGCTAAGGGCCGTCTTCGGTCTAGCGTTTTTCCGTGAATCACAGCTCCCCTATACTTTTGTTGGAAGTGATAATACATATTAATTAACCTACCCTGGATACTGTTATGTACTTTGGTGAAAAATCATAATGTCGGCCTGGTCGATGAACTATTGTTAGATCTTCGCCATTGACACGAATACTTTTAATCAGGTTTACGGTATACGTTTCAGTCCAATATAATTTCTGTTCATCATAATCTATAAATATATATAAATACATCAGATACATCAGATACCAGAATCTGTCTACCACTCACGTTATATGTATTACACGTGTAGAGCTAGAGACAGGGTATACTAATAATACATCAGATACCAGAATCTGTCTACTACAACTCACACTATATGTATTACACGTGTAGAACTAGAGACAGGGTAATACTAATAACACATCAGATACCAGAATCTGTCTACCACTCACACTATATGTATTACACGTGTAGAACTAGAGACAGGGTATACTAATAACACATCAGATACCAGAATCTGTCTACAACTCATACTATGTGTATTACACGTGTAGAGGCAGGGCATACTAATAATACATCAGATACCAGAATCTGTCTACCACTCACACTATATGTATTACACATGAAGAGACAGGGTAATACTAATAATACATCGGATACTAGAATCTGTCTACAACTCACACTATATGTATTACACGTGTAGAGACAGGGTATACTAATAATACATCGGATACTAGAATCTGTCTACAACTCACACTATATGTATTACACGTGTAGAGACAGGGTATACTAATAATACATCAGATACCAGAATCTGTCTATATGTATAACACGTGTAGAGACAACGTTATACTAATGAAACTTATGTGGTCCTGGAGCCCCACAAAATCAGAGCACCACTCGTATTTAAATATTGCAAGTGTAATGTATATATTAATACAATAGAATTATGATATCTAGGCTATGTACCATCTTGATCTCGATGTTAATTGATATAAACGTGATATTGTTCTGCGGGTTGCTAGACAATTGAATTATGATATTTAGGTTTGGTACCATTTTGACCTCGATGTTAATAAAAATATAATATTATTCTGTAGATGGCTGGCGTTCTATGATAGAAACGATGACGTCAATAAATTAGTGTAAAAGGAACTTGCTTCAGTCGCTATGTATAGCCATAGCAGAGGCGGATCCAGGGGGAGGGCCCTAGGTGCTCCCCCCCCCCTAAATCCCTAAATAACAGTATAAAAAATTAGATATGCGCCACAAATCACCACTGACACCCCGATTTTTTCAAAAATTTTCTCAGGGGCCCACCCTAACTGGATTTCCTGGATCCGCCTCTGAGCCATAGGTTGTATTTGGATTCAATAATCTAGAGCTGCTTGAATTTCAGAAACTGAAACAAGTCTGATATTAATTTGAGACTACGTAAATATCAGACGCCGAATCTTGTCGGTCTGTCGAAATCAGAATCTCACCTAAAGATAAACTTATTGGTCTTTCTAAATCAGAAGATATCACAACTTGATTCTGTCCATCTAATGTTGACTTCATTAACAGAGCTGTATCTTCCCAACCAGATATCCAATATAACCAACTTAAATACAACATTTATTAACACTATAGAACAAGGAAAGATTAAATTCAAGATGGCGTCCAAGATGGCCACCCAACCAGCTATCCAGTATAACCAACTAGTAAATAAAACATTTATTAACACTACAGAAAAATGTAATTCAAGATGGCGTCCAAGATGGCCAACATTAACAGAGCTGTTTCTTCCCAACTAGATATACAACATAACCACTAGTACATACAACAATTACATTAATTAACATTTTGAAACTTTGCAATGAACAAATAAATTAGAAGACAAGGGAAAGTACAAAACCTCGTTTTAAGTCTAATTTAGGGGCCGTGTCGGGGGTTAAATGCAGTGATCGAACACCCGACCTCCAGGCTAGTGACCCAGCGCTTCTTTACCCACTTAGCCACGTGACCCACCACCCCCGCCTAGTTAAAAGGCAATACTTGTTTATGTGCGATTGTGGACGATCTTAGTTCTATTGTAGTGGTGTTTTTCCAGAGTCCAAAATGGCCGCTTTATATAATTGAGGATTTTGGGGTAATACTAACCCTAACCCGTTTTAGAAGGGGTAAAGGGTAAATTAGATCCGAGTTCAGTCTTCTAAAATGTGTTAGGGTTTGGATTAGGGTTAGTATTTCCCAAAATTCGCAATTATATAAAGCGGCCATTTTTGACTCCGGAAACACCCGAACCTCCCCAACCGGCCTACAATTAGCATCTACCAGATTTCTTACCCAGTTCTGGGGTCCACTTCCACATCCCGTACTTCGTGAACATCAGTTAATAAAGTTTTCCTGGCTCCAGTCTCTGGGTTGATTACCAAAATTTTATTAAGCCTCCAGTCAGTGACGTACAGATTATTATGTATCCAATCATACGCCAGACCTTCCGGTGAACTCAAATCACCCTCCAATATAACCTTCTGTTCTTGGTCACCACCACCAGCTTTTAAACTTCATAAATAAAATATTTCAAATTATACCGTCAATTAATGAAATGAAATGAAATGGTGGGGGGGGGGGTAACTTCTCACTATTCTGCTCCGAACTGGGCTAATCAAATGAACTGACTCACTAATCGTGCCGAAAAAAAACCTCGGGAAGCTAATTTCAGAATCTAATGGGAGGCGGTTCGGTCGCATAAACAGACATACTTGAAGTAGTGAGGTCGGTTCAAATGTTCGTGAGAGAGAGAGAGAGAGAGAAATGGGGTTTAGCGTCCACTAAACACAACTAGGTCATTTCGGGACTAACATGTGATTTAATTTTATTTCAATAATTCGCTTGCGCGTAGGAGCCTTTAGGGAGGAAACCGGAGTGCCAAGACAAACCCCACGAGGTTGAGAAGGCGCCCCTATCTCCACGCCACATACGCTCACACCAGAGCTCGGAACCACAGCCGCAAGCCAGAGTTGGCCGGCCAGCTAGAGATGGAAGCGCGGTACTCTAGGCCACTAGCCCCCCCCCCCTCTTATGTTCGTAGCATTCTGGTTACTGTGTAAATTGGTTGATATTTCGTATTGGCATCTGTGATTATATAGTTCAAATTATTATTTACCATTGAACATGTTTCCAACTTGGTTTCCCCTTGTCAGTGGTGCAAGACGGAGGGCCTCAAAAGGACATATGTCAAGTCGTTCGGATGGGACGAAAACCGAGATCCCGTGTATACATTGGCGTGCACGTAAAAGTTTCCTTGGCAGTTGGAATCTGATATAAGTCAGTGATGCAGAACGGAGGGCCTCACAAGGACATCTTTCAAGTCATTGGGATGGGACGAAAACCGAGATCCCGTGTATACATTGGCGTGCACTTAAAAGATTCCTTGGCAGTTGGCATTCGATATAAGTTAATAGTGGGCCATACTGCCGCTGCCCGGGAAAAATTACCTTCTGCCCGTCTTCACATGTAAGTCCCGAAATGACCTAGTTATTTTTACTTTGTTGGGATAACTCTTCGGGCGTTGTTTAAGGGGAGTTACTTGTCAGACATTGTATAAGGGGAATAACTCTCGCGTACATTATATAACAACTACAACCCCAACCCCAGTCATTACCTGTAGACCTTATTCACAAATATATCCGTCCAATAAATCAAATTCCCTCTGTAATTAAAATCAATACCACAAGAAGCACCACCTCTTCCGCCCATTAAATTTATCTCTTCAATAGCAGTAGTATTCCCGCCATCAGACGGGTCAAAGATGGCCATTACTGTATGGAAATCGAGAACAGCGATCAGAGGACCTTCATCTAAAATATAGATTGTTTTCAAATTTATGGAGCCGAATTGCTGCCATATTAAGAACAAATATTATGGTTGAATTTGCAAAATTATTATGTTAAATTTGCAAAATTATTATCGTTGAATTTGCAAAATTATTATAGTCAAAATAGTCAAAATAGTCAAAGTGGTAAAAATGGTCATTTTCGAGATTTTTTTGCACTAGTAAATACCACATAACACAAAATCACTATATCAGTATCAAGACAAACCAATCATGATATTTTCTCTTAATATGGCAACAATTCGGCTCCATAGAAATGTTGAACTTCAAGATTTCAAGTTAAGTTCTTACGTAACACCAACACGGTAAGTTTATTTAGCCTTATTTCTTCTGGGCTATGTTATAGCAATTCTGATTGGATGACAATGTGATTTTATGATAGATGACAACACTCTGCAAACCTCAGCCGATTCCAGCACCCTTTATCTAGGATCGGCTGTATGACAAAGTCCGCCATTGGAACTACTTTCAAGCTCCCAGATTACTAACAGCGTCGCCCATCACGGCACCTTTGAAGAATGTTTTATCAAACAAAGCTTTCAAAGTCTGGAGCCGTTTTTCATTCAAACAACAGTCATGGTGCAGTCTAGTTCCTTTGGGAACGGTCTCTGATCGAAATGGAGAGAGAGAGAGAAATGGGGTTTAAAGTCCATTCAACACAACTAGGTCATTTCGGGACTAATTTTTATTTCAATAATTCGCTTTCGCGTTGGGGTCTTTAGCAGTGGGAGAAAACCGGAGTGCCCAGAGGAAACCCACGAGGTTGAGAAGGCGCCCTTATCTCCATGTCACATACGCTCACACTAGGGCTCGAAACCACAGCCACAAGCCAGAGATTGCCGACCAGCTAGAGGTCGAAGCGAAGCACTCTAAACCACTAGACCATCCCAACCCCCTAATCGAAGTAGATTATGTCCTCTGATAGTTCATACCGTTTGCTACATAGCTGCAATATGAAAATACGGTAGAATATCTCTCGTTCCCGCATCTTTCCTCGGGCTATTTTTGGAACTCTTACATTCTTTTTTTACCCTGAATTTATCAAATAATAACCATGTTCGAGTCTCATAATGGCTGCTCAGTTCAAAAGTATTTTGTGTATGTTTTAGTCGCAAAATTCTGATTGAAAATAGTGTTGAATTAGTATAAATGTGTGTCAGCTGTGAAAAGAAATGATTCATTTGGCAAGAAGAATCAAGATGAAAATTAATTGGCGCGGATTCAAAAGACCAGAAGTGGGGGATTAGCGGTATTTTCATATTCCAGCTATATAGCAAGCGGTGAAGAATTTTCAAGAGAAAGAGAGAGAGAGATTGGGTTTAACGTCCATTTAACCCAACTAGGTCATTTCGGGACTAACATATGGTGTATTTTTTTAACAGTGGGAGGAAACCCGAAGACCCGGAGAAAACCCACGAGGCTGCACAGGCGATCCTACTCCTTGCCACGTACAACCGAGGATTCGAAGCCACGCAGTTGACTCAATGACGGACAAGAACTCTCAAAGGACATAGTCCGATCAGCGGTAATTTGACACCTTCACGTATTGCTTAAACACATACTCCTTCCCTTCTCCATCGGACTGGGGTGGCCTAGTGGTCTAGAGTGTCGACCTCTTGCTGGCTAGTCACCTCTGGCTTGTGGCTGTGGTTTCGAGCCCCGATGTGAGCGTATATGGCATGGAGATAGGGTGCCTTCTCAACCTCGTGGATTTCCCCCGGGCACTCCGGTTTCCTCTCACTGCTAAAGACCCCTACACGCAAGCGAATAATTTAAATAAAATTTATAAAAAACATATGTTAGTACCGAAATGACCTAGGTGTGTTGAGTGGACGTTAAACCCCATTTCTCACTCTCTCTCCCTCTCCCCGGGTTGCACTTAAAATCATCTAGATCAGATGTAGGATGATGCAGTGCGCACACGCTTATCATTCGACAATCCAATCCCCTTCGCACACATGTAAGAACTGTTGAAAAATAACTTGTACCAATCGCAGTTACTTGCAAAAAATGTTAAACTGAGTCTTTATTACCCCAACTAATTGTTAAGTCCCTCTTCCACATTTGATCTAGATAAGATTCCCCATCTTATATTTGATCTAGATAAGATTCCCCATCCCACATTTGATCCAGATAAGATTTCCCATCCCCCGTTTGATCTAGATAAGATTTCTCATCCCCCGTTTGATCGAGATAAGATTCTCCTTCCCTCATTTGATCTAGATAAGATTCCCGATCCCACATTTGATCTAGATAAGATTCCCCATCCCCCGTTTGATTTAGATAAGATTCCCCTTCCCGCATTTGATCTAGATAGGATTCCCCATCTCCCGTTTGATCTAGATAAGATTCCCCATCCCTCATTTGATCTAGATAAGATTCCTCATCCCACATTTGATCTAGATAAGATTCCCCTTCCCTCATTTGATTTAGATAAGATTCCCCTTCCCCCATTTGATCTCGAAAAGATTCCCCATCCCAAATATGATCTAGATAAGATTCCCCATCCCCCATTTGATCTAGATAAGATTCCCCATCCCTCATTTGATCTAGATAAGATTCCCCATCCCTCATTTGGTCTAGATAAGATTCCTCATCCCACATTTGTTCTAGATAAGATTCCCCATCCCCCATATGATCTAGATAAGATTCCCCATCCCCCATTTGATCTAGATAAGATTCCCCACCCCCATTTGATCTAGATAAGATTCCCCATCCCACATTTGATCTAGATAAGATTCCCCATCCAACATTTGATCTAGATAAGATTCCCCATCCCACATTTGATCTAGATAGGATTCCCCATCCCCCATTTGATCTAGATAAGATTCCTCATCCCACATTTAATCTAGATAAGATTCTCCATCCCACATTTGATCTAGATAAGATTCCCCATCCCCCATTTGATCTAGATAAGATTCCTCATCCCACATTTAATCTAGATAAGATTCCCCATCCCACATTTGATCTAGATAAGATTCCCCATCCCCCATTTGATCTAGATAAGATTCTCCATCCCCCATTTGACCTAGACAAGATTCCCCTTCCCCCATTTGATCTAGATAAGATTCCCCATCCTCCATTTCATCTAGATAAGATTCCCCATTTGATCTAGATAAGCTTCCCCATCCCCCATTTGATCTAAGATAAGATTCCCCATCCCCCATTTGATCCAGATAAGATTCCCCATCAACCATTCGATCAAAGATAAGATTCCCCATCCTACATTTGATCTAGATAATATTCCCCATCCCCCATTGGACCTAGACCTAGATAAGATTCCCCTTCCCTCATTTGATCTAGATAAGATTTTCCATCCCCCGTTTGATTTAGATAAGATTCCCCATCCCCCATTTGATCTAGATAAGAGTCCCCATCCCCCATTTGATCTAGATAAGATTCCCCATCCCCCATTGGACCTAGACCTAGATAAGATTCCCCATCCCACATTTGATCTAGATAAGATTTCCCATCCCACATTTGATCTAGATAAGATTCCCCATCCCTCATTTGATCTAGGTAAGATTCCCCATCCCCCATTTGATCTTGATAAGATTCCCCACCCCCATTCGATCTAAGATAAGACCCCCCCCCCCATTCGATCGAAAATAAGATTTCCCACCCCACATTTGACCTAGATAAGATTCCCCATCCTACATTTGATCTAGATAAGATTCCCCATCCCCCATTGGACCTAGACCTAGATAAGATTCCCCACCCCCCATATGATCTAGATAAGATTCCCCTTCCCTCATTTGGTCTAGATAAGATTCCCCATCCCACATATGATCTAGATAAGATTCCCCATCCAACATTTGATCTACATAAAATTCCCCTTCCCTCATTTGATCTAGATAAGATTCCCCTTCCCTCATTTGATCTAGATAAGATTCCCCATCCCCCGTTTGATCTAGATAAGATTCCCCATCCCTCATTTGATCTAGATAAGATTCCCCTTCCCTCATTTGATCTAGATAAGAATTTCCATCCCCCGTTTGATTTAGATAAGATTCCCCATCCCCCATTTGATCCAGATAAGATTCCCCATCCCACATTGGACCTAGACCTAGATAAGATTCCCCTTCCCTCATTTGATCTAGATAAGATTCCCCATCCCTCATTTGATCTAGATAAGATTCCCATCCCCCATTTGATCTAGATAAGATTCCCCATCCCCCATTTGATCTAGATAAGATTCCTCATCCCACATTTGTTCTAGATAAGATTCCCCATCCCCCATATGATCTAGATAAGATTCCCCATCCCCCATTTGATCTAGATAAGATTCCCCACCCCCATTTGATCTAGATAAGATTCCCCATCCCACATTTGATCTAGATAAGATTCCCCATCCCACATTTGATCTAGATAAGATTCCCCATCCCACATTTGATCTAGATAGGATTCCCCATCCCCCATTTGATCTAGATAAGATTCCTCATCCCACATTTAATCTAGATAAGATTCTCCATCCCACATTTGATCTAGATAAGATTCCCCATCCCCCATTTGATCTAGATAAGATTCCTCATCCCACATTTAATCTAGATAAGATTCCCCATCCCACATTTGATCTAGATAAGATTCCCCATCCCCCATTTGATCTAGATAAGATTCTCCATCCCCCATTTGACCTAGACAAGATTCCCCTTCCCCCATTTGATCTAGATAAGATTCCCCATCCTCCATTTCATCTAGATAAGATTCCCCATTTGATCTAGATAAGCTTCCCCATCCCCCATTTGATCTAAGATAAGATTCCCCATCCCCCATTTGATCCAGATAAGATTCCCCATCACCCATTCGATCAAAGATAAGATTCCCCATCCTACATTTGATCTAGATAATATTCCCCATCCCCCATTGGACCTAGACCTAGATAAGATTCCCCTTCCCTCATTTGATCTAGATAAGATTTTCCATCCCCCGTTTGATTTAGATAAGATTCCCCATCCCCCATTTGATCTAGATAAGATTCCCCATCCCCCATTTGATCTAGATAAGATTCCCCATCCCCCATTGGACCTAGACCTAGATAAGATTCCCCATCCCACATTTGATCTAGATAAGATTTCCCATCCCACATTTGATCTAGATAAGATTCCCCATCCCTCATTTGATCTAGGTAACATTCCCCATCCCCCATTTGATCTTGATAAGATTCCCCACCCCCATTCGATCTAAGATAAGATCCCCCCCCCCCATTCGATCGAAAATAAGATTTCCCACCCCACATTTGACCTAGATAAGATTCCCCATCCTACATTTGATCTAGATAAGATTCCCCATCCCCCATTGGACCTAGACCTAGATAAGATTCCCCACCCCCCATATGATCTAGATAAGATTCCCCTTCCCTCATTTGGTCTAGATAAGATTCCCCATCCCACATATGATCTAGATAAGATTCCCCATCCAACATTTGATCTACATAAAATTCCCCTTCCCTCATTTGATCTAGATAAGATTCCCCTTCCCTCATTTGATCTAGATAAGATTTCCCATCCCCCGTTTGATCTAGATAAGATTCCCCATCCCTCATTTGATCTAGATAAGATTCCCCATCCCCCATTGGACCTAGACCTAGATAAGATTCCCCATCCCCCATATGATCTAGATAAGATTCCCCATTTGATCTAGATAAGATTCCCCATTCCACATTTGATCTAGATAAGATTCCCCATCCCCCATTTGATCTAGATAAGATTCCCCATCCCACATTTGATCTAGATAAGACTCCCCATCCCCATTTGATCTAGATAATATTCCCCATCCCCCATTGGACCTAGACCTAGATAAGATTCCCCACCCCCCATATGATCTAGATAAGACTCCCCATCCCCATTTGATCTAGATAATATTCCCCATCCCCCATTGGACCTAGACCTAGATAAGATTCCCCTTCCCTCATTTGATCTAGATAAGATTCCCCATCCCACATTTGATCTAGATCAGATTCCCCTTCCCTCATTTGGTCTAGATAAGATTCCCCATCCCTCATTTGATCTAAATAAGATTCCCCATCCCACATTTGATCTAGATCAGATTCCCCTTCCCTCATTTGGTCTAGATAAGATTCCCCATCCCTCATTTGATCTAGATAAGATTCCCCATCCCACATATGATCTAGATAAGATTCCCCATCCCACATTTGATCTACATAAAATTCCCCTTCCCTCATTTGATCTAGATAAGATTCCCCTTCCCTCATTTGATCTAGATAAGATTCCCCATTTGACCTAGATAAGATTTCCCATCCCCCGTTTGATCTAGATAAGATTCCCCATCCCTCATTTGATCTAGATAAGATTCCCCATCCCCCATTGGACCTAGACCTAGATAAGATTCCCCTTCCCTCATTTGATCGAGATAAGATTCCCCTTCCCCCATTTGATCTAGATCAGATTCCCCATCCCACATTTGATCTAGATCAGATTCCCCATCCCACATTTGGTCTAGATAAGATTCCCCATCCTACTTTTGATCTAGATAAGATTACCCATCCCCCATTGGACCTAGACCTAGATAAGATTCCCCTTCCCTCATTTGATCTAGATAAGATTCCCCATCCCACATTTGGTCTAGATAAGATTCCCCATCCCACATTTGATCTAGATAAGATTCCCCATCCCACATTTGATCTAGATAAGATTCCCCATCCCACATTTGATCTAGATAGGATTCCCCATCCCCCATTTGATCTAGATAAGATTCCCCATCCCTCATTTGATCTAGGTAAGATTCCCCATCCCCCATTTGATCTTGATAAGATTCCCCACCCCCATTCGATCTAAGATAAGATCCCCCCCCCCATTCGATCGAAAATAAGATTTCCCACCCCACATTTGACCTAGATAAGATTCCCCATCCTACATTTGATCTAGATAAGATTCCCCATCCCCCATTGGACCTAGACCTAGATAAGATTCCCCACCCCCCATATGATCTAGATAAGATTCCCCTTCCCTCATTTGGTCTAGATAAGATTCCCCATCCCACATATGATCTAGATAAGATTCCCCATCCAACATTTGATCTACATAAAATTCCCCTTCCCTCATTTGATCTAGATAAGATTCCCCTTCCCTCATTTGATCTAGATAGGATTCCCCATCTCCCGTTTGATCTAGATAAGATTCCCCATCCCTCATTTGATCTAGATAAGATTCCTCATCCCACATTTGATCTAGATAAGATTCCCCTTCCCTCATTTGATTTAGATAAGATTCCCCTTCCCCCATTTGATCTCGAAAAGATTCCCCATCCCAAATATGATCTAGATAAGATTCCCCATTCCCCATTTGATCTAGATAAGATTCCCCATCCCCCATTTGATCTAGATAAGATTCCTCATCCCACATTTGTTCTAGATAAGATTCCCCATCCCCCATATGATCTAGATAAGATTCCCCATCCCCCATTTGATCTAGATAAGATTCCCCACCCCCATTTGATCTAGATAAGATTCCCCATCCCACATTTGATCTAGATAAGATTCCCCATCCAACATTTGATCTAGATAAGATTCCCCATCCCACATTTGATCTAGATAGGATTCCCCATCCCCCATTTGATCTAGATAAGATTCCTCATCCCACATTTAATCTAGATAAGATTCTCCATCCCACATTTGATCTAGATAAGATTCCCCATCCCCCATTTGATCTAGATAAGATTCCTCATCCCACATTTGATCTAGATAAGATTCCCCATCCCACATTTGATCTAGATAAGATTCCCCATCCCCCATTTGATCTAGATAAGATTCTCCATCCCCCATTTGACCTAGACAAGATTCCCCTTCCCCCATTTGATCTAGATAAGATTCCCCATCCTCCATTTCATCTAGATAAGATTCCCCATTTGATCTAGATAAGCTTCCCCATCCCCCATTTGATCTAAGATAAGATTCCCCATCCCCCATTTGATCCAGATAAGATTCCCCATCAACCATTCGATCAAAGATAAGATTCCCCATCCTACATTTGATCTAGATAATATTCCCCATCCCCCATTGGACCTAGACCTAGATAAGATTCCCCTTCCCTCATTTGATCTAGATAAGATTTTCCATCCCCCGTTTGATTTAGATAAGATTCCCCATCCCCCATTTGATCTAGATAAGAGTCCCCATCCCCCATTTGATCTAGATAAGATTCCCCATCCCCCATTGGACCTAGACCTAGATAAGATTCCCCATCCCACATTTGATCTAGATAAGATTTCCCATCCCACATTTGATCTAGATAAGATTCCCCATCCCTCATTTGATCTAGGTAAGATTCCCCATCCCCCATTTGATCTTGATAAGATTCCCCACCCCCATTCGATCTAAGATAAGATCCCCCCCCCCCATTCGATCGAAAATAAGATTTCCCACCCCACATTTGACCTAGATAAGATTCCCCATCCTACATTTGATCTAGATAAGATTCCCCATCCCCCATTGGACCTAGACCTAGATAAGATTCCCCACCCCCCATATGATCTAGATAAGATTCCCCTTCCCTCATTTGGTCTAGATAAGATTCCCCATCCCACATATGATCTAGATAAGATTCCCCATCCAACATTTGATCTACATAAAATTCCCCTTCCCTCATTTGATCTAGATAAGATTCCCCTTCCCTCATTTGATCTAGATAAGATTCCCCATCCCCCGTTTGATCTAGATAAGATTCCCCATCCCTCATTTGATCTAGATAAGATTCCCCTTCCCTCATTTGATCTAGATAAGAATTTCCATCCCCCGTTTGATTTAGATAAGATTCCCCATCCCCCATTTGATCCAGATAAGATTCCCCATCCCACATTGGACCTAGACCTAGATAAGATTCCCCTTCCCTCATTTGATCTAGATAAGATTCCCCATCCCTCATTTGATCTAGATAAGATTCCCATCCCCCATTTGATCTAGATAAGATTCCCCATCCCCCATTTGATCTAGATAAGATTCCTCATCCCACATTTGTTCTAGATAAGATTCCCCATCCCCCATATGATCTAGATAAGATTCCCCATCCCCCATTTGATCTAGATAAGATTCCCCACCCCCATTTGATCTAGATAAGATTCCCCATCCCACATTTGATCTAGATAAGATTCCCCATCCCACATTTGATCTAGATAAGATTCCCCATCCCACATTTGATCTAGATAGGATTCCCCATCCCCCATTTGATCTAGATAAGATTCCTCATCCCACATTTAATCTAGATAAGATTCTCCATCCCCCATTTGATCTAGATAAGATTCCCCATCCCCCATTTGATCTAGATAAGATTCCTCATCCCACATTTAATCTAGATAAGATTCCCCATCCCACATTTGATCTAGATAAGATTCCCCATCCCCCATTTGATCTAGATAAGATTCTCCATCCCCCATTTGACCTAGACAAGATTCCCCTTCCCCCATTTGATCTAGATAAGATTCCCCATCCTCCATTTCATCTAGATAAGATTCCCCATTTGATCTAGATAAGCTTCCCCATCCCCCATTTGATCTAAGATAAGATTCCCCATCCCCCATTTGATCCAGATAAGATTCCCCATCACCCATTCGATCAAAGATAAGATTCCCCATCCTACATTTGATCTAGATAATATTCCCCATCCCCCATTGGACCTAGACCTAGATAAGATTCCCCTTCCCTCATTTGATCTAGATAAGATTTTCCATCCCCCGTTTGATTTAGATAAGATTCCCCATCCCCCATTTGATCTAGATAAGATTCCCCATCCCCCATTTGATCTAGATAAGATTCCCCATCCCCCATTGGACCTAGACCTAGATAAGATTCCCCATCCCACATTTGATCTAGATAAGATTTCCCATCCCACATTTGATCTAGATAAGATTCCCCATCCCTCATTTGATCTAGGTAACATTCCCCATCCCCCATTTGATCTTGATAAGATTCCCCACCCCCATTCGATCTAAGATAAGATCCCCCCCCCCATTCGATCGAAAATAAGATTTCCCACCCCACATTTGACCTAGATAAGATTCCCCATCCTACATTTGATCTAGATAAGATTCCCCATCCCCCATTGGACCTAGACCTAGATAAGATTCCCCACCCCCCATATGATCTAGATAAGATTCCCCTTCCCTCATTTGGTCTAGATAAGATTCCCCATCCCACATATGATCTAGATAAGATTCCCCATCCAACATTTGATCTACATAAAATTCCCCTTCCCTCATTTGATCTAGATAAGGTTCCCCTTCCCTCATTTGATCTAGATAAGATTTCCCATCCCCCGTTTGATCTAGATAAGATTCCCCATCCCTCATTTGATCTAGATAAGATTCCCCATCCCCCATTGGACCTAGACCTAGATAAGATTCCCCATCCCCCATATGATCTAGATAAGATTCCCCATTTGATCTAGATAAGATTCCCCATTCCACATTTGATCTAGATAAGATTCCCCATCCCCCATTTGATCTAGATAAGATTCCCCATCCCACATTTGATCTAGATAAGACTCCCCATCCCCATTTGATCTAGATAATATTCCCCATCCCCCATTGGACCTAGACCTAGATAAGATTCCCCTTCCCTCATTTGATCTAGATAAGATTCCCCATCCCACATTTGATCTAGATCAGATTCCCCTTCCCTCATTTGGTCTAGATAAGATTCCCCATCCCTCATTTGATCTAAATAAGATTCCCCATCCCACATTTGATCTAGATCAGATTCCCCTTCCCTCATTTGGTCTAGATAAGATTCCCCATCCCTCATTTGATCTAGATAAGATTCCCCATCCCACATATGATCTAGATAAGATTCCCCATCCCACATTTGATCTACATAAAATTCCCCTTCCCTCATTTGATCTAGATAAGATTCCCCTTCCCTCATTTGATCTAGATAAGATTCCCCATTTGACCTAGATAAGATTTCCCATCCCCCGTTTGATCTAGATAAGATTCCCCATCCCTCATTTGATCTAGATAAGATTCCCCATCCCCCATTGGACCTAGACCTAGATAAGATTCCCCTTCCCTCATTTGATCTAGATAAGATTCCCCTTCCCCCATTTGATCTAGATCAGATTCCCCATCCCACATTTGATCTAGATCAGATTCCCCATCCCACATTTGGTCTAGATAAGATTCCCCATCCTACTTTTGATCTAGATAAGATTACCCATCCCCCATTGGACCTAGACCTAGATAAGATTCCCCTTCCCTCATTTGATCTAGATAAGATTCCCCATCCCACATTTGGTCTAGATAAGATTCCCCATCCCACATTTGATCTAGATAAGATTCCCCATCCCACATTTGATCTAGATAAGATTCCCCATCCCACATTTGATCTAGATAGGATTCCCCATCCCCCATTTGATCTAGATAGGATTCCCCATCCCCCATTTGATCTAGATAAGACTCCCCATTAGTTGAGGTATTGCGTGACAAGGATGAGGTCGCCTGTTCATCTTCGTTGGTTTCTCCGGATCATCCTTGTCCTCTAGTTTTCTTCAACGACTAAAGACTCCTACGCCCAAGCAAAATTTTTGAAATAAAATTGAACTATATCTTATTCCCGAAGAGACCTAGTTCTTGTCTAGGGAATACTTTAATAATAATAATAAATGGTTTACCTTGTCCAGGGAATAATATAATAATAATAAATAGTTTACCTTGTCCAGGGAATACTATACAATCCGTATAGAATGGTAGAATCATACACAGAATATTAAGTAGAGTCGACATATCTGTTCTAAAGTCCAGTTTAAACTGAATAGCTGTATTTGCAGTTAAATACAACAAATGACTTTGACATTAACCATTTTTTTGTATATTCTGTATGGGTGGTACCGTTTAACATAGACATGAACAATTGCCGGGAGATTTTCAAATAGTCGCATAATTGCTCAACACATTAAAACCTCGCGTTCATTCTAATATCATCTTACTTAATTACACCATTTAAAATACCGACGTATATAAAAATAATTATTTTGAATGTCAACTTACAGTACATTTTGGATTCCGGTACTCACATCGCAAAGACAAACAAAGAGAGAGCGCTTGTCGTTGCTATAGAACTTTATCGTTGTAAGTGAGAGGGATATTCGGTCTCCTAGTGGGATGTTTAATGTAAATCCGTCGGCTTTTCGGGTAGAAATCATGGAATAAGCTTTATTTTGTAGGTTTTGATGTTTGATAACAAAAAACCAATGTTGACATTTTTTCTGAGTAGGTCTTCATAGTATGGGAGGCCATTATTTGAGGGAAGCCATTTTGTGATAATATTCCAAATTATGTTTATATTTTCACCTTATTTATAATGTTATCGACATATCAACTGTGATTTGGCAATGCATTAACATTGGCAGGGTTTATGACTATATTTCCGATTGTTTCCCAACATTTCATGATGATATTTCCAAGATGGCGACAATTTTTAGTGGGAAAATCGATCGATGTGCTGATTTCGATTAAGTAGTAGTGTTTGGTGTCAATATATATGTTTTCGGGGTCACAGATGCCATTCCTGGCATTTACAACCTTGTAAAATAATCAAATATTCATATACTTAGCATATTTCCAAGATGGCGGATATTTTTGGCGGGAAAATAAGACGATGTGCAGATTTTGATTAAGTGGTAGTGTTTGGTGTCAATATATATGTTTACGAAGGTGCAGAATCGATTTCAGACATTAACAACCTTCTAAAATGATCACATGTTTACATATTTAGTACATTTCCAATATTGCTGCTACTGGTGGCGGGAAAATCGGACGATGGGTTGATTTTGATTAAGTAGTTGTCTTTGGTGACGATATATATGTTTTCGGGGAGGCAGATTCGATTTCTGTCATATACAACTACGTAAAATGGTCGTATGTTTACCAATTTAGCATATTTCCAAGATGGTGGAACGTTTTCTGCACACATTATTATTATTCATTTATCAAAGCAAAGCCTAATCCTGACACAAAGGGAGAGTATAGCTGCTGCATGGTGCTTACGTCACGACCACGCCAAGCGCTTACTACACGATCTTGCTACGCTCATGGCCAAGATCTGGCTGTGCGCGAAAAGTGTTCCCACCATGATCTAGCGGTTACCAGTCAGACCGGGATACGTTCTCACCGCACTCTAGTGACGTGCTTACCAGGCCTTTCAAAGCAGAGAACAACCAAAGTCAAGCAATAAAGAACATTTCATAGTTTACTTGATGTTTCCATTTTGGGGGCTCTGAACGATTCCTTCCACACGCATCTTGGGGTCAGTTGATAATATAACCCATGCTGTAAAGGTTTCTTATACCAAATATTGACACAAAAACAAATATTGACACAAAAACGAGACTACGTAATTAAAATCAGCACATCGTCCGATTTTCCGCCCAGACATGAAAGCCGTATTGGAAATATGCTAAATATGCAAACATGTGATATTTTTACACAGTTATAAACGGCAAAAATGGAATCTGTTCCCCGACAAAATATATCCTGGTACCATAGACGACTATTTAACAATATCCGCTCATCGTTCCGTTTTACCGCCCAAAATGGCCGTCATATTCTGCATTTTCAAAATAAGTGAACTTATAATCATTTTACACAGTTGTTACCGATCTACATGGATTATGTGCCCTTGAAAACATATATATTGATACCAACGAAGACTACTTAATCAATATTAGCACATCGTCCTATTTTGCCGCTAAACATGACCGCCATCTTGGAAATATGCTACATATGTGAACATGCGATCATTTTACAAGGTTGTAAATGCCAGGAATGGAATCTGTGACCCCGAAAACATATATATTGACACCAAACACTACTACTTAATCGAAATCAACACATTGACCGATTTTTCCGACAAAAATGGTCGCCATCTTGGAAATATCATCATGAAATGATTGAAAACAATCTTAAGTATAGTCATGAACCCTGCGAATATTAATACATTGTCAAATCACAGTTGATATGTCGATAACATTATAAATAAGGTGAAAATAAAAACATAAGTTGGAATATTATTGCAAAATGGCACCGTCAAATAAAGGCCCCCCATACTACGAAGACCTACTCAGAAAAAATGTCAACATTGGTTTTTTGTAATCAAACATCGAAACCTACAAAATAAAGCTTATTCCATGATTTCTTCCCGAAAAGCCGACGGATGGGAATTATTTTACAAACCCTATCCCACTATCCCGTCCGATCAGGCAGGTTTCCACCGGGTTCTTCGGTTTCTTCCTGCAGTAATGATCGAAATCATTCGCACGATCTGTGCCAAGGGCCAAATTGGAAAAAAAGGCCTCATATCAGGCCTAATTTGCTACCCTTGTAAAATGACGCGATTATTATTATTATTATTATTATTATTATACCCTGAATACCGAGGATAACGATATGTGTGCTAGGTGACTCGACCCTGCACAACTGTGGAAGACGAAACCAAGCTGAAAAGTTCGAATAAACTCATTACTATTTTATTGACGTCATCACACAATTAATTATGTTAACATCGGTCTACCATAGATTTAGTTTACTCCTGGTAAAAGTAAGTACACTAGCTGTAACAAAAATAAACAATATATAGATCATTTCGGGACTAACATGTGGTTCAATTTTCTTTTCAATAATACGCTTGCTCGTAGGGGTCTTTAGTAGTAGGAGGAAACCAGAAGACACGGTGAATACCCACGACGCTGGACTCTATAGGTACTCTTTGTCGGGAGAGACTTACTTTTATTTCATTAATTCGCTTACGCTTAGGGGTCTTTAGCAGTAACAGGAAACCAGAGGACAAAAACTAGATCATTTCGGGACTAACACATGGTTCAGTTTTATTTCTATAATTCGCTTGCGCGTAGGGGTCTTTAGCAGTAACAGAAAACCGGAGGACCCGGAAAAAAACCATCAGGTTGGACCACTCCATGTCACGTACAAGCGGAGAATCGAAACCATGCCACTTGACTCGATGGCAGACCTTATAAGGTACGCGTACACGTTAAGAGAGAGAAAGAGAAATGGGGTTTAACGTTCACTCGACACAACGGGACTAACACATGGTTCGGGTTTATTTCTATAATTCGCGTGCGCGTAGGGGTCTTAAGCAGTGGGAGGAAACCGGAGAACCCGGAGAAAACCCACAAGGTTGGACAGGTGACCCTACTTCTTGTCACGTACAACTGGGGAATCGAAACCACGCCAGTTGACTCAATGGCAGACTTTATGATAGGCGCGCACACGCTAACCATTGAGCCATTCATCCCAACCACCCGCACACGTTAACCACCCCCAGCCCCACCCCGACATTATCTGATATAGCCATGGTTAATACCGATAAGCCTATAATGTATAAGCGTAATCTAGACCTGAGTTTTTTCAACCCGTACAAAGGACTAGGCCTACTCCTGGAAACTATACGCCCAGTTTCATCAGTTTAACTAAAATAGAATCAAAGTAATCGTGTTTCATAACATCGCCACAACAAACGGTGGCGGACTTTGACTGGGTGGTGTGTAATAGTTATACACCCAGTTTCATAACATCGCCACAACAAACGGTGGCGAACCTTGACTGGGTGGTGGCGGACCTTGACTGGGTGGTGGCGGACCTTGACTGGGTGGTGGCGGACCTTAACTGGGTGGTGGCGGACCTTAACTGGATGATGTATAATAGTTATAGATGTATTTGTCCATTGCGATGGTTAATAAGCCACTAAAGCGTAGGACACCGGAACTCATTTTTTTCCATCCCATCCAAACGACAAGACGCTGTACTAGTACACTGGAACTCATTTTTTTTTTCATCCCATCCAGACGACTAGACGCCGTATAAATAGTATGCCAATATGTTATATATTTACCTGGGTATAGAATGCTACAAACTCCTCGCGGTCAATTACTCCATCTCCTAAAAAAACAAATATTAATAAAAAATTAAAGGGACAATAACACTCTTGCTGGTTTGACAGGTCCAGAAAAAAATAGCCTTATTCTAAGATTTTTAAGTGTCCTACCTGTTGTGTAAATTATCCATTACAACCTATCTTACTTTTCCAGGGGGTTCGAAAATATGTTTAAATCCAAGTTACATTTGAAAGTGCTTACGTAAGGCTTTTCAAACCATGTTACGGCATGTAGTTGAATTTTTTTGCCGGATATTTATCATCGAATTTCAACTGTCGATGGTTCTTTTGCGTACCATCCGCACTATTTTGGCAGAACACCTAGACCTTCGAATAAGTATGTGTTAGGCGCCGCGACGCCTAACGAAGCAGGAGGTTTCAGATTATATCCTGGTGTTGGCCGACTAAGTCCCAGATTTATCTATATTATATATTATATAGACTTAGCAGACTGAAGCCTCTAAGGCCTTGAGGTCTAGGCCACTTTTGTCTTAACCACTCGTTATCACCCTCAACTTTGCTTAATTGTTTCAAACACCCTTCGATCACTCTCTGGTCTTTAGGGTGGAACATGGTGGGGGGGGGGTCTCATAAGGTGAATAGCCTAGCTCCTCTCCTAAACTTCAATGACCTCAATAGGCTTCCATACTCTAGTCTTTAGGGTGGAACATGTTGGGGGGGGGGGGTCTCATAAATAGTATAGCCCAGCTCCTCTCCTAAACTTATATGACCACAATAGGCTTCCATACAGTAGTCTTTAGGGTGGAACATGAGGGGGGGGGGTCTCATAAATAGAATAGCCCAGCTCCTGTCCTAATCTTAATCCATCTCAGCATTGTTCTGATTTTAATGAAGTCAGACAAAAACGTTAGTGCTGTGAACTTACTACGTAGACCGTCGATTGAATCATGTACAGCATCCAAATCTGTAGAATCAATAACAACGTCCTTGTTAGCGTCATTTACATAAAATAAAGCCTTGGCAACGTAGGCTAAATTTGGCACTTGCATATCAAAATGGAGTTCAAATTCTGTTTCTGTAATTTTACCATCACCTAAAATTATACATTTTCAAAATTAATTTCAAGATATTGCCTTTTCGTTATCTAGTTTTGACCTATTATATGTAATATGTTTCGCTCGTTAGATATGGAGAGTAGACATACCCCTTTTGAATAAAGGGAGATAATCAAATTTAAGCCCGTCAATTAATTTCAAGATAATAATAATAATAATAATATTGCCTTTTCATTATCTAGTTTTTAACTATTATATGTTATACTGTTATGTGCTATGTTTCGCTCGTTAGATGTGGAAAGCAAACAGGACATATATAGCGCGAACTGTCAGCTCGTTATCTAAATACTTCATTCTGTAGCCACGCCCCTTATGGATAAAGGGAGGTAATCAAATTTTAGCCCGTCAATTGCATGATTATATACGGCACCAAATATAAAATAAACCGCATCATACTTTGTAATAAATGGTTATTATGCAACGAAATTATTTTGACTCACACAGACATCCCAACAAATAAACATTTTTTATATATATATCTATATAATTGTTAGCCATTATTAATAGGATCCCTGCATTGGCTGATAAAGTTCATCTCGATTTACCGGCGTGATTCCCCCTTGTCAGTGATGCAAAAGGAGGGCCTGACAATGACAGCTGCCTAGTCGTTCGGATGGAACGAATAACTGAGTCCCGTGTACACATTGGAGTGCACTTAAAAGAAGCCTTGGCAGTTGGAATTCGATATAAGAGTAGGCCGTAGCGCCGCTGCCTAGGCTAAATCTGGCTCATAGCACACTGTACGACGTATGCCCGTCTTCCATTAGCCCAGGTTAGGTGCATAATAGTAGGACGTTAAACCCATGACAGGAAGAGGAATGATATAGGCCTAAAGGCCTAGACTGTTTCACAATCTTATTCTTAATGAATATATTCCATTTTGAACATGAGTGACCCAAAACCGGAGAAACAACAGCTAAAGCTATATTTACTTTCTGAACAATAATATAATAATAATAATAATAATGTATATTTATAAAGCGCATATATCCATCCAGAAATGCATGCTCAAAGCGCTACACAATTATTAACCCGGTATCTAGGATACAGGTAAGCCTGATTACCTCCCTTTACCCCCGAACTCTTAGAAAGAGTCCCAACACATGCAGCATCAACTTGAAATTCAAGGAGCGCGTTAGTTTTTTTGTGTAACACATACACCATCCTACCGGTACCCATTTACAGCTGGGTAGACTGGAATACAGGGATAAAGTGTCTTATTCAAGGACACAAGAACTCGGCGCACAATTCGCCATTCGGGTCTCGAACTTGCAACAATAGATACGAATGATTATTCCTTGTATGGCGAGAGGGGTGATACAGGCTTTATCGCCGAATAACACATTCGCTGGTGTGATAACTTTCATAATCTACTGGGGGAAATCTCGTTACATCATTTTGAATGATCAATTAAAAAGTAACTACTAATTTTATCCAAAATGAACTACTTTCTTTTTATCCAAAATCAACCACTTTTTTGATCCAGTATTATTGTTGGGGAACAGTTCTCAACAACTATAACACTGACAATACTCCCTATAACCTCTAGAGTGCCGCGCTTCCACCTCTGGCTTGCAGCTGTGGTTTCGAGCCCTGGTGTGAGCGTATGTGGCATTAAGATAGGGGCGCCATCTCAACCTCGTGAGTTTCATCCGGACACTCCGGTTTCCCCCCACTGCTAAAGAACCCTATTGAAATAAAATTAAAACCACATGTTAGTCACGAAATGACCTAGTTGTGTTGAGTGGACGTTAAACCCCATCCCCCCCTCTCTCTCTCTCTCTCTCTCTCTCTCTCTCTCTATCCTATAACCTTACAAAAAGCACACACCTGATTAATATACAAGAATTTGCAACCGGTGACTTGGTGTCAAAAAAATTTGTATCAGTACACCGTAAATGAATGAATGAAATGGGGTTTAACGTCCTACGCTTCTGCACCTAACCTGGGCTAATTGGAGACGGGCATACGCCATACAGTGTGCCATGAGGGAAATTATGCCCGGACAGCAACTGAATTCCAACTGCCAAGGGATCTTTTACGTGAACGCCAATGTGTACACGGAACCTCGGTTTTTCGTCCCATTCGAACGACTAGGCAGATGTTCTTGCCAGGCCCTCCATGTGCATCACTGACAAACACTACACCGTAAAGTAATCCGGTTCAATAAAATAAATTCTATAGCAAATAATTATATTTATGTATTTGTGCGGGTAAGAAAAGGTTAGTGATAAATAAAATCTCCTACTCTTCTCTTTGGTATCAAAAAATCTAAACACTTGTTGATAAAGTAATAAAAGAAAACCTCGACAAGGGCCGCAAGGGCTCGGGGGTTTTTTTATTTTACTTTATCGACTTGTATTTGTATCTTTTAATATCAAAAATAACTCGTAGGAGATTATCTATATACCTGGTCCTGAAAAGGTGTGACGTAGGAGCGAAACATTCTCGGACTTTCGATAAACAATTACTCATCTTTCAATCTCTGTTTATGAGAAATATATCTTTTATCCAAAAACACAAAACTTTGTACATAGTTTCTTCTTGATGTATTTCATACATTAAAACAACAAAGGTTTTATAAAGGGCCATATTTTAGTTGAATAAAGACGAATAATTTTAAGTAAATTCTTAACTTAAGTCTGATAGACCAGAGGGAGGAGGGGTGCATTGTCACCCGAGTGGGGGCAAAATCTGGGTTAACTTTTCTAGAAGCATTTTTCGTCAGGAATCCGAATCTGGTAGGTAATAAGCCAGGTGAGGGGGCGTTTCCGAGATAATCGAGGTCAAAGGTCACGGAAGGCCAAATAACGAAAGAGACGTAAAAAATTCAAAATCTGTTCAGAATAGGGCCGAAAATCATTGATAACAGCAATGAGACAATTATAATACATTAATATAATAATAACATTATATCTGGAATTTCGTACTAAGACCCGTATTTTGGCATTTAATACCCCCCCCCCCTTCATTATCATAGTAATAGAGGTTAATACCACACAACTTTGATCGCTATTTAAGGTAAGTAAATATGAATGTGCCATAATATTACTTACATATTTGAAGAGGGTAATAAACAAGCTTTTCTGTGATATCTAACAATATATCTGAAATTTCGTACTAAGAACCGTATTTTGGCATTGAATACCCCCCCCCTTCATTATCATAGTAATAGAGCTTAATACCACCAAATTTTGATCGCTTTTAAAGGTAAGTATATATGAATGTACCATAAAATTATTTACATATTTGAAGAGAAAAATCAACAAGCTTTTCGCTGGTATGTAACATTATATCTGGAATTTCCTACTAACACCGGTATTTTGGCATTGAATACCCCCCCCCTTCATTTTCATAGTAATAGAGCTTAATACCACCAAACATTGATTGCTTTTTAAGGTAAGTAAATATGAATATACCATAAACGTATTTACATATTTTAAGAGGGTAATAAACAAGCTTTTCGGTGATATGTAACATTATATTTGGAATTTCGTACTAAGACCCGTATTTTGGTTTTAAATACCCCCCCCCTTCTTTATCATAGTAATAGAGTTTAATACCACACAACTTTGATTGCTATTTAAGGTAACTAAATATGAATGTGCCATAATATTACTTACATATTTGAAGAGGGTAATGAACAACCTTTTCTGTGATATGTAACATTATATCTGGAATTCCGTACTAAGAACCGTATTTTGGCATTGAATACCCCTCCCTCCTTCATTATCATAGTAATAGAGCTTAATACCTACAAATTTTGATCGCTTTTTAAGGTAAGTATATATGAATGTGCCATAACATTATATACATAATTGAAGAGAGCAATCAACAAGCTTTTCGCTGATATGTAACATTATATCTGGAATTTCCTACTAACACCCGTATTTTGGCATTGAATCCCCCCCCCCCCCCCCTTCATTATCATAGTAATAGAGCTTAATACTACCAAACTTTCATTGCTTTTTAAGGTAAGTAAATCTTAATGTGCCAGAAAATTATTTTCATATTGGAAGAGAACATCAACAAGCTTTTCGCTAATATGTAACATTATATCTGGAATTTCGTATTTAGACCCGTATTTTGGCATTGAATCCCCCCCCCCCCTTCATTATCATAGTAATAGAGCTTAATACCACCAAACATTGATTGCTTTTTAAGGTAAGTAAATATGACTATACCATAAACGTATTTACATATTTGAAGAGGGTAATAAACAAGCTTTTCAGTGATATGTAACATTATATCTGGAATTTCGTATAAAGACCCGAATTTTGGCATTGAATCCCCCCCCCCCCCCTTTCATTATCATAGTAATAGAGGTTAATACCACACAACTTTGATCGCTATTTAAGGTAAGTAAATATGAATGTGCCATAATATTACTTACATATTTGAAGAGGGTAAAAAACAAGCTTTTCTGTGATAATTATGTAACATTATATCTGGAATTTCGTACTAAGAACTGTATTTTGGCATTGAATACCCCTCCCCCTTCATTATCATAGTAATAGAGTTTAATACCATACAACTTTGATTGCTATTTAAGGTAAGTAAATATAAATGCGCCATAAAATTATTTACATGTTTGAAGAGATCAATCAACAAGCTTTTCGCTGATATGTAACATTATATCTGGAATTTCGTACTAAGACTTGTATTTTGGCATTGAATACTCCCCCCCCCCTTCATTATCATAGTAATAGAGCTTAATACCACAGGTATGCAGGTGTCATCGCTGCTCATTGTTATTATAATATAATAATGTATTATAATTGTCTCATTGCTGTATTATAATTGTCTCATTGCTGTTATCAATGATTTTCGGCCCTATTCTGAACAGATTTTGAATTTTGTACGTCTCTTTCGTTATTTGGCCTTCCGTGACCTTTGACCTCGATTATCTCGGAAACGCCCCTCACCTGGCTTATTACCTACCAGATTCGGATTCCTGGTGAAAAATGCCTCTAGAAAAGTTAACTCAGAATTTGCCCCCACTCGGGTGACAATGCCCCCTCCCCCCTCTGGTCTATGAGAATACTTTATGAACTCGGGCACTGATCCTATTCTTACCAATTTGAAATAAATTATTAATAATAAAACTTTATAAATTACTGTACCATTCTTGTCGAAATCAGTTATGAAAGTTTCCATGTCATCTCGATCGTACTGACCATTTTTATTAAAATCCATATCCACCCATAATTTCTCCAAATCATTTTTCAAGAGCTCGTCGAATTTGTCTAACTGAAATCTCGGCACATCAACAAATACGAAACTGAAATATAAACATCACTCGGAAAAATATCGACAGATTCTGGTACCCTACATCTAGACTCGGATGTATGACGAATTCCGCCGTTTCGGAACTATTTTAAAGGACCCGGATAAAAAAAAATGGCTGCCCCCGAGGAGATTATATCAACAAACTAAAACAAATGCTGCCATTTTGGGACTTTTTTGTAAAAGCGGCACGTTTTTCTGATAAAGACAATCGGTGGTCGACTAGCCGCATCGCTAATGTGTGGTCGTAGGTACATATCACTTATTGTCATACATCCAAGTCTAGATGTAGGGTTACGGAGGGTAGCGGAATCTGTCGATGTTTGCCGACTGTCCCTATTGTAAATTCAAATATGGTTGAGAAAATTCCGCCACCAAGCATGTACAAGGCGTATGGTCGACAATCCAACAAAGTTACATTTCTCCCGGTACTCCGGAGTCCCCTTCTGCTGTTTATGAAAAAAAGATGTTAGTCCGGAAATAACCTAGTTTGTGTTGAGTGGAGATAGGCCCGAGGCTAGTGGGGGGAGCGGACGGGGCTCGAGCCCCCCCTATGGCGGTTCCTGTCGGAATTTTTCTGTCTGCGTCGGGAAAAAAATCGCTGGTTAGCATGCTCGCTTTTTCGCCGGGAGAGAGTTTTAGTACGACATACCCTCTCAAATTCGGCCGAAAGATAGTTAATGTCGGCTGGAAACTCTTAATTTTCCGACACATTCGCTACCTACATGTAATAGAGGCCTATATTCACTCTCACAGCTTCTAATGTTCGTGCTCTCCCCTCCTCCTGCTTACACGGCAGTCGGCGATGACCTTTCGTTCATTGATTGTTTGTTGTCGGAAATTTATCTCTCTCGCCCCCCTATGTCGGCTAAATTTTGGTTTCTGGCTTCGGGCCTGAGTGGAGAGAGAGAGGGGGAAGAGAGAGAGAGAGAGGAAGACGAAGAGAGAGAGAGCGAGAGGGAGAGAGATAGAGGAAGAGAAAGCGAGAGAGAGAGAAGGGTAACCTCCACTCGACACAGACTAGGTCATTTCGGGATGACTAACATATGATTGCGCGCAGGTGCTTTCAGCCATGGGAGGGAACCGGAAGACCTGGAGTAAACCCACGAGATAATAATCATACCTTAAGCTCGCTGGTATTAAACTCAAAACACAAACCAAAAACAACATTGTGACTGAAAAACGCAAAAAAAAATAACAGAGTATTATTTGGTTTTAATTTAATAAAGATGTTTGCCCATGTAAATGTGAGAAAAATTCCTTCCTTGTCCAGTGTGATAGAAAACAAAAAGACCTGTTTATAACAGTGGTAGTGAACTAGTCTACAAACCCAGCTGAGTGGATAAGTGGGTAAGGACAAATCAATCATAATCACCAATTTGGGGAAACGCAGTGAAAGGAAGTTGTGTACATAATATGTTGAAAGAAGAGTAAAAATATTATTTGAAGTTAAACCAGTGTTGCGATCTAGAACCTGGCTTAAAGACCCAATTCTGTAACCAAACATTGGTCAGTATCTGACGTCATTCAGTGGGGGCGGGACATTTTAAAATAGGCCGTGTAGGTAGAATTCGGCAGAGCTTACTTCGCCACTCACTCAGACTAGCCATACACTTACGCATCTGCCTGTTGTCCAATCAAGTCTTCGGTACAGATTGCTTTACCAGACAAAGGCCTTGCGCAACTCAGGTCAGAGAGCGAGAGGGAAATAGGGTTTAAGGTCAACTCGACACAAGCTAGGTCATTTCGGGACTAACGTATGGTTTGATTTTATTTCAATAATTCGCTTGTGCGTACGGTTTTTAGCAGTGGGAGGAAACCGGAGGCCCGGAGAAAATCGACGAGGCTGGTAACTCAGGTCAGGTGTGATGATTAATAACTCCACTAACGACTTCCGCGTGGCTGTTAGTCGTGTAATTGAGACTAGGAATATTTGTGATAAACGCTTCTAGCTTTATTGAAGTAAAATATTTTAGAAAGAACCTGAACTGTAGTACTGTAATACCTCGGTCACGGAAGAGAATACAACGTGAAGAGAAAAAGACTTCTAAAGTACTACAATGTTTAATGGAATAAAACCATTTCCTTATGTCCATATTGTCTTCTATTTTTTAAAATTAGTTTTTACGACTTACCTTTACCTTAGTGACAATAGCTAGGCCTATCAGTAAAAGGATTGTATACCTTTCACGTTTTACAGAGTTAATGCGACATCCGTCTTTTATACAAGCTGCCAAGCGAATATTCACTGCACGGATCAGTGTGGTTGGGTTGACGACAGATAAGGTTGTACATGTGTGCATGATAGATAAGATTTATATATAGTCACCGTTTTTTTTTTATTACATCTCAAATACAATACCAATATAAACAATAACATACATATTTAACCTTTCATTACACATATGTAACCAGACTGTTTTAGAAATCAGCACATTTTGATATCATAGCACATTTGACGTATTAGCACATATATATGGCATATTAGCACATCTGACATTTTTATACATTATAGCACATTTGACATATCAGTACATCAGACGTTTTAGCACATTCAACATTCTAGCACATCAATACTTTTTGTTAATTCTAATGTTCCATCCAACTCCATGTAAGAATTCTGCGATTGATTTGGCACCGCTAACACGATATCTGCAAAGTTAAAGGGACAATAACACCCTTGCTGGCTTGACAGGTCCAGAAAAAAAATTAGCCTCATTTTAACTACTAGATGTTCAAGTGTCCTACCTGTTGTGTAAATCATCCATTACAACTTATCATACTTTTTTTTTTTTTTTTTTTTTCTTTTTTTTAAGTTTTTATTGTTGAAAATATCCACAAGTACAACAATGAGTATTACACTTTCATGTTTCCATATATCATATAATAATAATATAGTAATATATATATATATTATGTTGATGTGAAATTCAAGTTACATTTTCCCGTTTCAATATAAGCTGAAAGGAGAGTCAAAGAGGTAAACATCTAGCTATTCAAGAAACAAGGAAAATTATTGTAATGTTCACAACATAATACTAGACATTATATAAATTGGCGAAAATATATCTCTAATACTCTCATATGAACTGTAGACAAGACCTATATTATTAGGTAAATATTTTAAATTAAAGGGCCCCATTTTTGTTGGAATTTTTCTATTTTGTTATTTTTCTGGAAAATAAACTTTTCAGTTTTGTAATATCCTTTGATATTTTTCAAGAGAACTTTGAATGATGGTCTTGAATCATTTTTAGTACATCTGTATAAATAATATTTTGTTATTAAAATAACATGATTTCATAGAATGGATGCATTAGGATTTCCTAACAAAACATTAGCTTTGGAGTAGTCCTTATCTTGCAATATTTGTAACCACTCTTTTAAATCCGTCCACAGTTTACGTGAGATCGAACAAGAATAAAACAAATGTTCTAATGTTTCCGGTACTTGTTCACAAAATGAACATAGATTATTTTCTGTTATTTTGATTTTGAACAAGAATGTTTTGGTGGTTAGGATTCTGTTTACAATTTTGAATTAGAATTCTATAAGTTTTGTCTCTGTAGTACATTTCCATGGAATCATAAATATTTTCTTCCAAGTTTCATCTTTAATCTCATGACCAATATCTATTTTCCATTTAACTTTCTTTTTTTTATTATATTCAATTTTAGATTCAAATAGCTTTTGAAAAACTGAACAGCCCTTTTTAGCCTTTGTTATCATTTCTAGAATTAAGTTTTTTTTTGGTCCTATCATTTTTGGTTCTGACAGTTCTATCTTTTTCTTCCATGATTTTGGTATTGCTGCCATTACCCTATAGTAGTCAAGAAATGTACCTTTAATTTTGTAAATATCTTTCAATTCTTGATATTTATAAAACTTTCCTTCTGGGGATATCAAATCAGAGATTAAACTCACCCCATTATTATGCCAATTTTGAATATGGTTAAGTTTCATATTATAGTTATACCATAATGGTTGCTCACTGATATCAGTATTATTGTCATTAAGTAAACCTTTCAGGAAATCATGGTATGCCGAAATGACGTCTTTTCAGAATGGGTTATCTGTTGATGATGCCAATTCTGCCATATATTTTGGGCCTACTTTCAGGATATCCCCGATACCTCCAAAATATTTGTCTGGGAATATTGTCCAAGAGCTATTCTGGCTCCACCAGCGCCTTATCCAGCTTAGTTTTAGACATTTAGTAAATGTTTTTATGTTTGTCATTTTTAGACCACCTTTATCATAAGCCTGGGCCATTTGGTCTCTTTTAATTTTATCATTGCTTTTACCCCAAATGAATTTAAACATTAATCTTTCAATTTCTTTAAAGTATTTGTCTGTAGGATTTGGCAATGACATTAGAAAATGGTTTAATTTTGGGATTACTAAAGTTTTTAAGACACATATTTTTCCTACGATTGTAAGTGATCTCTGTCTCCATATATTGAAAAGTTTCTTTAATTCAATTATTTTACTGTCAATGTTGATAACTGTTATATTGTGTAGTTCGATACTGTATTTGATGCCTAAGTAAGTAAAGGTATCGGTCCAATCTAATTCGATATCCATACATATTTTTTCAAAGGTTTTTACTTTCGGACCTATCCACACTGCATTTGTTTTTTCAATATTCATTTTTAGACCTGAAAGACTGAAAAAAGTATCTAGGATTCTTAGTGCTGATCTTAAAGATCTTTCTGAGCCATCTAAAAGTAAAGCGGTATCGTCAGCATATTGTGAAATTTTTAGTTCTTTCTCAAATAAAGTTATACCCTTGATTGAGTTTTCGTTTCTTACGAGAATGCCGAGCACCTCTGCGCAGAGCAGAAAGAGATATAGGGATAGGGGATCACCCTGTCGACAGCCTCTTCCAAGATTAAAGCAGGCTGATAGATTTCCATCTTGTGTTACACATGATTGGATATCATTATAAAAGACATTTATCCACTGTTTTATTGAATCGCCAAAATTGAACAGTTTGAGGGTTTCTTGGGTAAATTTCCATGATATTGAGTCAAAGGCCTTTTCAAAATCAATCATTAGGAGCATTCCTGGTTTTTTTTGGATTTGAGCCTCTAACATAGTATCAAATATCAGTCTTGTGTTTTCGCCTATAAATCGCCCTGAAATAAAGCCCTTTTGGTCCTCGTGAAAAATGTGATCTAGAACTGATTTTATTCTGTTTGCTATACATGCTGAGAAAAGCTTATAAGGGACGCTAAGTAAAGAAATGGGTCTCCAATTTTTTAGATGATTTCTCGCTTTACCGGGTTTCGGTAGACATGTAATTACTCCTCTTTTCTGTGTTATAGAGAGACTGCCACTTTGGAGGGCATAGTTCCCTGCCTTTAACAGAAATTTTCCGATATCTTTCCAAAAAAATTTAAAAAATTCAATGCAATATCCATCTAAGCCTGGACTTGTGTTATTTTTTGTTTGCTTTAGTGCCGCAAGGATTTCGTCTGGTGTAATTTGACCTTCAAGACTGTCTTTTTCTGAGTCTGTTAGTTTTCTGAATGAGCAGTCATTTTATAGCTCTGATACATTTTTATTATCTTTAGTCATATTTTTATTTGCATACAAATTTTGATAGAAATTTTTTACTTCATTTAAGATTTTAGTTTGATCTTTGATTGTTTTTCCATCTTTTATTTCTAATTCTAAAATACTTTTGTTTGTATAGTTTCGTTTTTCAAGATTCGCAAAATAGTTTGATGATTTTTCCCCTTCTTCATACCATTTTGTACGTGATCTTATCCTAACCCCGGTCATTTTTTCTTAGTACCTCTAACTCTTCGATTAGATTCTGGCTGTTTGGATTTACTTCTATCATACTTGTCCAGAGGGTTCGAAAATATGTTTAAATCCAAGTTGCAATTGAAAGTGTTTACGTAAAGCTTTTCAAACCATGTTACGGGATACAGTTAAATTTTTCCAATTTTTAAAATTAGGTATGTTAAGTAATTGGAATATTGTAGAATAGTACAAATTGTTGACCAGAATAAAGATTGGGGCATATAATTCAGTTACAACAAGAGTGTTATTGGGCCTTTAATGTAGTTGTGTCTGCATCTTTTCAAACTTCTGCTTGGCCTTCCTGACAGGTGGATTTCCGATGGCATCCTGGGAGACGACAGTCTGGCTGATTCCTTCTGTAACCATTCTCCAGATGGATGGGTGGTGTCGGCCGACAAGATTTTAGAACTTGTTGTTCCATCCCTCGCAGATGTTGTTGGTACAGGGGGCACTGGTCATGGTTGCGTCGTGTACGTTCCAAACTTCAGGAGGGGACATGGGGCGGGGGACATGTGTGTGTGTGTGGGGGGGGGGGTAGACGGGCCTATAAATAGCTGCATCAAGCCGATCTGGTCATTATATAGATCAGTGGTCTGAAACCATTATAGAAAGGGGTAGTTATCTCCCTTTTCACTATGCTATGACGTCGCGTCATTGTTATGCCTGCATTTCAACGTGGTGGATGTTCGTATGCTAACTTATCAAATTTTTGGCAGCTTCTTTACAAGAAATTCTTTAATTTGTGAAGGTAAGTTGTGTGAATTTATTAACTTAAGATAACTGAGAACAGAGTAACGTAACAATACGACACAGAAACTCAATTAGGCCTAATGCAACAAAAAGTGTGAAAAGGCGATTAGCCAGTCTTAGGCCTTGGCTTGTTGGGCCTTGGCTTGAATATTTTGATTTTTATTATTTTGCGCTCGTGTCTTGTTTCGTACGTAATCCACAAAAATATGCGATATTGTTTGCATTATTTAAATATTTATTTAAGAAAGTTTAGGAAAGTTTGAGTGGTATTAATAGGTAGGAAGTTTGAAGCCAAGTTCCGTGGTCCATGGCTACTATTGTTGTTGCTAGGTCACGTGACCTTGCTTTTTTACTCACCACGTCCCATGTAGCTGAACGGTTAGAAAACGAGTGAGCCAATGGCAGTTTATGATACTAGACCTAATGACATTCCAAAAAAACTGTCGTCTAGTGTGACTAGTGACATGATTTAAATACCGCCATCGATTTAATATCTTACTTGTCATAGACGAATTGCCATTGGAGGCCGCCATTTTGGATTTGACGTAGGTCAAAGGTCAATCGGAGTAAACTGGCTAAAACGGCATCGCCGCCCTGCTTACTTTATTATGTTTTCGTATAATCTATACACGGTTACAGACCCTATACATTCTTAACTCTTTTATATTTTACTTTTATACATTTTTACTTATGACAGAGAATACGGATGGGACCGTAGATAACTGTTTAGCGTTAAAAAGTCATTGATAACACTGGGTCACGGGTGTAGGCCTATCACAAAAAAGACTGAAATCGGCGCGTTGTGTTATTCGGTTTAGAAATTACCCGAGGTGAGGTTCAGTAAAAAACAAATCACCGTTAATAATAGCCTATATATAGTCACAGTTCGATCTTAAAGAAACCCAATTATAATTATAGGAGTCCAAGCGCGGGGGATTTTCGACAAAGATGAAAAAAACACCGAAAAATAGACCTATAATAATGATATTTTTTGGGATACAATAAAGTGCCGAAATAAAGTAATTTTTATAATAAAACACGACCTCTTCTCTCTTTTAATTGAAGGCGGCGAATTTGTACTGATCTAAGTTTATGGATTAAAATATTCTGTCTGGCGCAGCTGCTTCGTTCGAAATTTTATGGGCATCGGTTATAAAAGCTAATTTTAAAGGTTATATTTTTCATCATTTTTTTCTCAATCGCTATTTCAGTGTTATAAACTGCTTCTACTGCCAACTTGCTTTATGCGCGACATTTTTTCGGGCATACTATTACTATTTAGTATTTGTTTCGGAGCTCGTGCCGACTCGCGGGCGATCCGCTTCGCAAGTCGCGGTTTTGTGCAAAATCATTTAAAATACCGTTATATGGGCCTCTTTGTTGTTGTTGTGCTTACGACCTGAAAGAGCAGTAATACGCTTCTCCAGCCATCTAAATTTCTTTTTTCTCGGGTCATCCACGGCATTTCTTTCTGTCCCTATATCCTACACAATATGAAATTCATTTAGTTATGTAGCCTATACCAGGTACTAGGATTTCGGTTGCCAAACAATAATATAATTAGGGCCATATTGTTGACAGAATAAAATAAAATGACATATATATATCTTAATATTTTATTATTATATCACTATAGGATAGGTAAACAACCCGTCTTTTTTTTGCGTGAGGCAAGGCCTAGAAATTAGTAGAAATGCGGCTTTTCTTGACTTTGCCTTTATTAATTTAACATCGAATTTTAACTGAACTGGAAATATACAGGTGGCAATTTTATGGAAATCCTTATTATCACGAAATGTCGCTCAGTGATAAACAGTATTTGTATTCCATAGAATTGTGACCTGTGCCGTGTGCTGGCCGTGTATTGCTTTGAAACAATTGCTTTGAAAGCAAAGTCGTATCTAGGACGTCATTTTTACTCCGATTGAACTTTGACCTACGTCAAATTCAATATGGCGGCCCCCACTGGCAATTGGTCTATTATTTGATTTTTGTTTTCTGACGTAGTCTCGTCGTAGTGATTCATTTATGCCTATGCCTATGGTGGTTTACAATAAACAGTAGGCCTACTGACAGTACTGTCACACTCACAGACTCTCTCAGGGTACAGATAGATCTAGGTAGGCCTATACCTCTACTCTAGTTACCGTAGGCCTACCTAGATCTATCTCATCTGTACCCTAGGCCTAGTAAAAATAAAACAATAAAATCTAAAACTAAAGCATAAAATCATGTGATTCACACTTAGCTAAGCCCATGGCCGTAGTATGGGTCGGGTCGGTCTGGGCCTATCGCCTATTTGCCATTCTACAGTACATGCTACTACATACATTAGTACCTGTAGACCGACTAACTATAGCATTCCTCGCATTTGGAACCAAAAAACACTCGAATTAGATTTATATTTGTAGGCCTATAGTACCGTATAGACTTGTCACTCTACGTTAGGCCCACTTTTACTAGTAGATATAACACACCCGCCTTTGAGTCTTTGACATTATAAATAATATAACGACAGACATGCGGACATAGGCCTAACAGTGAGCGAACAAAATAAATGAATTGGAAATGAAATGTGGTATAATGCCCTTTTTAGTATTTTTCGAATTCTAGCTGGCAAAGGTTCTTTAAAAGTTTTAGTTACGTGCACCACAGCGACCAACGTGTACACGAGATCCTATCTTACTTTCCACGCCTGTTCCTACGTTGCCAGACCCTCCATCATGCACCGTTAGTAGCCTGGGGAACTACCCAGAACATTCCAGTTCCGTTCTGTGACCCAGGGCTTCGTCAGCTCGAGAATAACAATGACTAAGGTCCCCCAAACGCTAGTCTCTATCATCCAAACCAATATTCTACGAATATTTGTCTGGATGGGTCCTCAAAATTTGACGGAAAGTCGGTCATTGTCTTGATTATCCATACTTTTAAGTTACCACGTACTGAATCTATCAAAACATCTCGCTTGTCAACAATGATACTCTCCAAATTTTGTTTGTAAAGGTTTTAATTGAAATGGTAATTTTCTCTCGTCATGAATCAGACGTACGGCTTCTCGCAATCTTCTTAATTCTCCATCGCGATTCATGCTATTTTCTCGTCTCTATTTTGTTTCTATGTGCCAAGTGAATTGTGGGATATATTTCTGTCTCGATAGAATCTAGCAAAATCGGCCAGGCTTCGTAATATCTATCACTTACCGAGGCTTTAGCCAAAAGAAACTAGCAAAATCGACCCGGCTTCATAAGATCTAGCACTTGCAGAGACTTTAGCCAATAGGTCCCATTGCCCATGCGTAACCGGGAGTTTGGTTTTTTATGGGGTAGATTATCCAGTAAATTTTCGTCAAAAATTGAGAACCGACGCCAGACCCTCCGTACGTTGAAGACTAGGGGGTTCTGGGTGACCGAGACTACCCAAACGCAGACATTGGACACTACCAGAGACAAACCACCACTGACAAGTTTAATGAATACAATACATGAATGATAAATTAAGATAATAATTAATACGTTATTTTTTTCAGTATGAAAAGCAAATACAATTCGCATCTACACCATGACCCGCTATGGACAGACGACTTCCACAAGATGCCTGAAGTCCCAGAAAATTCACCATTGCGTGATTCTACTCCAGTTCCAGGTAATTATTATTATTATTAGAATAGAGCTCAGTGTAAGATTTACCTAATTCGTGGGAAAGTTAAATTACAGATGCCTAAGTAAACTTGTCAATAGATATTTACAAATCCCTACACACCCACTGTATAACCTCTATTATTATTAGAAAATGCAGGAGGACTGCACTACACGCAAAACAAACCAAAAAAAATCTACAAGATAAACCTGCGAACAAGACAGAAAATAGACATTGCAAAAACTAAACAATTATCAAATCAAGTGAATGGACCCGGGGGCCAGCCGTAAGCGTCCACTGCGCTGCACAGTCCCGGGCCTGTTTTGGTACAGGCTTCACTAAAATGATTTACAAAAAAAAAACGTAACAAAAAGGGGTCGTCTCTTCAATGGCGATAGTCAGCCAGTTGACGTCAGGTGTTAGAACGTCAAATAATTTTAACAATTTCAATAAGGGCGATAACCCGGACAGAAACGCTAAAATAATAAATGTAGTGAGCAAACAGGAGCAAAGCCCGACAATGAGAACATTCTGCAGTACAAAGGGGTAAAACTCTACTCTAATAATGTCTGCCGTCTCCGTCGGTATCATCGTTTGTTATAGCAGTGAGTTACATAATAATAATAATAATAATAATAATAATCGCGTTATTTTACAAGGATAGCAAATTAGGCCTGAGGCCTTTTACCAATTTGGCCATTGGCACAGATCGTGCGAATGATTTCGATCATTACTGCAGGAAGAAACCGAAGAACTCGGGGGAAACCTGCCTGATCGGACGGGAGACCGAATATCCCTCTCCCTTACAACGATATAGTTCTTGCCCTGAGCTGGGTTTTCCTAGCCTGTCCAGCATCTAATACATAATCGTTTCATCCAGCAGCTACATGGATCTACCAGCCTTTCCAGTCCCTGAACTACTCTTTAACGTTTTAAGGGTGTTGCCATCCCGCCCTCTCATTTCCTAAAAATTTTAATAAATAAAAAGGTAATTACCGAAATAAAATATAAAGACATGTTAGTTTTAATCAATTCAAGTGCCTGGAAGATTCTGAGCGAACCGAAATCCAATCTGTTAATTATGAAAATTATATTTCAGTAGCAGAATCTGAGTGTAAAGATCCAAATTTGCCTGATTCTACTTCAAATATGCCCCCAGGTAAATATGTTTTTAGTATTATAAGAGTAAAGCAAAGTATACGAAAGTATACCGAATTCGTTCTTAGCCATAATATGAAATAAAAAATAAGATAAAGTTTAACGTTCTACTTTTCTGGGCACTCCGACTGGGCTAAATGATACGGGAATACGTCATACAGTGTGCTATCAGGGAAATTTTGCCCGGAAAACGGCGCTACGGCCTACTCTTATATCGAATTCAAATTGAGGTATTTTTTTACGTGCACTCCAACGTTTTTGTCCCATCTGAAAGACTAGACAGCTTTCCTGGTCAGGCCGTCCGTCCTACACTTCACGGGAAAATGTCCATGACTAACACCAGGAGCGAATCCGCGACCTTCGGGCTGACAAACCAGCGTCTTACCTACTTACCCACCGTGGGTTCGAATGGCGGTTGTCACATGTCAGTAGGCCATCTTCTTTTAGTCCCTTCAAGAGAGAAATATGGCTATGAACAAAATCTCAATCTGTTATCATTATCTTTCAGTGGTAGGTTACACACAATCAAGCCTCGACAAACATTTGGATGATTCTGGCATCGATGTAACTAGCGATACTGATGGTAAGTATTTTAGTGCATGGGTTTTAGGTGACAAGGAGTAGGGTCGCTTGTCCATCCTCGTGGGTTTGCTCTCTCTCTCTCTCTCTCCCTCTCTCTCATACATTATGTATTATACTGCATTGGTTGTACGTGACAAGGACGTAGGTCGCTTGTCTATCCTCGTGGGTTTGCTCCGGGCCATCCGGTTACTCCTCCCTCTCTTTCTCCCCATCTCTCTCTCTCTTTCTCTCTCATTTATTGTGTTTAATATTATTTTATAGAGCCATGTTTAGATGATTTAAGTAACGAGCTTCAACTTTACATCAAGAAACTTAAAAATGATAAATTAGATCTCGTCATCACCAACAGGCGGATTAATCAACAAATTATATTTCAATTAGGGTAATTGTTTATACATCGGTAGTCCATGTAGTCTCTATCATTTAGACATATATTCTACGTTGAAGACTAGGTGAATCTCCATTTTAAAATGAAATCATTGAATGGTCGAAGCGTTCTATTCTACTTAGTATGGTCGAGGGAGTTGGTTATGAGCTTGTCACGTTTAACATTGTTAATAAATTATGTTTAAATAATGGTAAATATGAAAATAAAGGAAGATTTCACTGTTACCTAATGCATTAAAACAATGTTGTTTTGTTGGGGTTTTTTTAGATTCAGTGGCGATCTTCAATTGAGATATGAAGACAGTTTAGACATGACTGTCAGTTTAAGAGAGAGGATACACGAGTTAGAAAGCCAAGAAGATAAATATATACAAAGTTCTAACCCCGAATCTGAGGCTGTATTAAGGTATGTATCTCTTGTTATTGATAGCCACACTAACTCAGTGAGTAGGACGTTGACTGAGAAAATTCAACGGGTTTATTCTGAGAAAGTTTGCAAGAAATTTGATATCAAAGAAGTAACATGCACACAAATCCATGTCCTAAATATTTGTTTGCAACGACGATTGAACGACCTTAGGTGCAATACAATGCGAGTTACTTCCCTTCCTTATTGGTCGATAACGGGAGATAATTTGACTGTGTGTCTCACCCGTTGGGAATACCAACGAGGATTTGTTGTATATCTCACTCGGCAAACCTCGACAGATTCCGGTATCCTACATCTGGACTCGGATTTATGACGAATTCCGCCATTTTGAAACTATTTTAAAGGACCAAGATAAAAAAATGGATGCCCCCATGGAGATTATATCAACAAACTAAAAAATGTCTGCCATTTTGGGAGGTTTTGTAAAAGCGGCACTTTTTCCTGTTAAGAGTAAATCGGTAGTCGACTAGCCGCATCGCAAATGTATGGTCGTAGGTACATATCACTTACTGTCATACATCCGGGACTACGTGTAGGGTTACGGGGGGTACCGGAATCTGTCGAGGTTTGCCGAATGTTGCATATCTGAGCCATGGCATATGTTTGACCCTGGTTGAACAATATGACAATGAAGTATGGTATATGTTTGGCGGTATTGTGATTACGAGGCAAGACATTCAGGGTCTGAGCATGAATGTTATTCTCTACAGCTCTTAGAGGTGGCAGGAAAACACAAGGAAGCGCATGAGGCGACCAGAAAATGCACAAGGTCGCCAACAAACGTGAACACAACTCGCGAAAATGTCCCCCAAAATTACAAACTTGAAAAAGAGTCGTATTCTCATATCTTTTCATTTTCCAGTTTCGATCGCAGAACCGTGGCGTTTGTTTTGAACATGCTCAAAATAAACACCGTGGCCGTGACTCAGCAATCATTGGCGACCACGGTGACAGCAAAACGATCCACCTCGCTTATGGCGATCTTAACGCACTCTAAAACCATTTTAAATCGCCGTAGCTGCGATGTAAGGACGCCACCCCGGTCTGACGGGGTAATTAGGCCCTGAACAGGAAAACATTTCCCTTTTCTCTCTGTGGTCATCACTTCACTTAGCCACTGAACAGAAGGACGCTCCCGTATAACAAAGGGGGTCACTAATCAACTCTCTAGACCATCGTACAGCCGTTATATTGAATTGATTAGAGCAGAACGTCATTCCCTCCTCGCTCTGTAGTGACCATTTCACTTAGCTACTCAACAGACACACTCTCGTATCGTACGTAGCACTCTTTAGACCATCGTACAACCGTTATATTGAATTGATTAGAGCAAATACGCATCTTAATCTTATAAAAGTTTATTTTCAATCATGCATTGTTAATTCAGATGCTTTGAAGATCTACACGACAAAACGGAAGAATGTTGTAGCCTCCAGACTAATCTAATAAAAACAACAGAAGAAATGAAACTCTGGCGAGTCCGAGCTAAAATGCTTGATATTGATAACGATTTTTATAAGAGAGAGATTCAAGATTTAAGAGAAAATTTGATAGAACTTTCGCGGGAAAATTTACTAGAGAAAGACCAGATGTGCAAGGATTCGGAATCGAAGAGTCTGACTCAAGATACGGGATGTAAACCCAAGGAATCGAACAGTCTGGTCCAAGATACGGGATGTAAACCCGAGGCGGTTGTAATGGATCCAAGTCTAAAAGCACAACCCGAATCAGAAACAGCAATGGCTAAAGTCTCCAATGCAGCAGAAGACTGTAAGGATTTTAGCAAGAAGAGAAATAGTGATTCTGGTACAGCCGTTAAAGAAAAGACTCAGATGTCAAACACAGGTTCAAGAACCCCTCTTGTTAAACGTCCTCTGAAGAAAAATGCCGGTTCTGAATTACCTCTGCTACAACAGACAAAAGAAAAGGCCGGTTCTGAATTACCAAGGCTGAATCGCAAGCAGCTAAAACCCGCTAGCCTTCCAACAAGCGACTGCGATGGATACAACGAAGAAATCCCAAGGCCGAAAGCACCATTTTTATCCAAGTACTCAAATGTTAATTCTAGTCCAGCTTTAAGTAATAGTACCTTTATACCTCTACCACCTCGAGCTAAAAGAACTGTATTTCCACAGTTAAATCGACCGGGTGTTAAGAGTACCCAGTCCACGCCGCTGATTTCTGCAGTTCTTGGTGGAAACAACGTTCATCTACCAAGGATCATGCGGCCAGGAACACCCTTAGATCGAGCCAAACCAGCTAAATTAGGTGGCGTGTCGTTGCCTAAATTAGTCAACCCTTTTAAAAACCCAGGACATCCTTCCAATGAACAACCCAAAGGACTAAATAAATTTACACCTCTCCCACCAAATGCACCAAGAGGTCGCCGTTCCCGACCTTACTCCGGAAAGAATAGAAATTCATCACAAGCCGGTGATCAGAAAAAAACCGGAGCTGATTAGGTAATGGAAATCCAGAGGTTGACCGAACGTATCAAGGCAGGTTTATGGAAGGGGTATGTGGCGTGATAGACACTGATGGGTGGCACTTGCATGACGTAAGATTCGTATGGTCAAACACTGATGGGGGTACCTGCATGACGTAAGATCCGGTAAGGTCAAAACAACTTAACTTTCAGTTCTTCGGGTTCTTGATCTATTAATAACCCGATTAATTCTTGGGTTGGATGTTTTGTTAAAATTTCAAAACTGAAATATTTGGAACTGAACGCTTTTGAGAAAAGCAACTAAAAGTACTTTTTCCTTTAATAATTTACCCACTGATATTTTGAGTCCGGTGTTTCAAAACTTATTTGAAACTTAAACTTTTTAGGAGAGTAACTCTTTGCTTCAATATTAGGTTTTCCCGAAAACAGAAATACAAATGTGCATGGCCTCACTATGATATATTAAAATTTAAATTTGTGTAACCTAACTGTGATGTATTAAATACGCAACATATTTTACATATAATGAGGAACCGATCAATCATGTTAATAAACAAATTTATCAATCCCAAGCATTCCACAACAGAACACATTTTTTTCGCATGTTTTGTATGATTTGATAATAGTGTACATACTAGTATTGTTTTAACATCTTAAACTATATATACAGTATTAAAATAGGGTATACAGGACCGGATTACATAATACATGTTTTATAGTTTATACAGGACCGGATTACCGACTACATGACAATGTAGGGTATACAGGACCGGATTACATATTAATCAGTCCTAGCCCAAACTCATCCGTGGGTTCGCGAATACATCCCTCTGGGGTTTTGAATATCGACCATGATTACTCTTGAAACTGGTCCACGGTGGCACGCTACAAGATAAGTGAGTTTCGCTAGGCACCCAGATACCCGTAGACCCCATTGATCGACTATGTCTGTTGGTAAATCCGGTCCTTGGCCCTTCTTATAGTGTCATGGTGATGTAGCCAAAATCAGACCCTTGGTTCCCGAAACATTCTCAGATTTAAATTAAGAATTAACTGGTACTCAACATTGTTCAACCTTTTTTAATAAAACTTTGTTGGTTTATTGTATGTAATTAATAAACCAAAAAGAAACTATGTGCATAGTTTTGTGTTTCTGGATCAAAACAATTTCTCATAAACAGTGATTGAAAGTTGAGTGAATTCTTAACTTAAGTCTGAGAATGCTTTGTGAACTCGGGGCCAGGGACCTGTTTCACAAAACTTCAACTAAGGTAAAGTCTAAATTTTAGTAATTTGATTCCATAATATTAGATTGGTTTTAGTGCTTAGTCTATCAAAATTGAAGTATCTACTAAAATTTTAATTTCATCTTTAGGTAAGATTTCGAAAAACAGGGCCCAGGTCTTTTAATCCAATAATTTTTTTAAGACAAACTGGTTAAAGGAAACTATCTCAAAACTACGTGTTAAGTTCTGTGTCGCTCTTAGGTAGCCTCATGTTAAGTTATCTTTGGCTCTCTTAATAAACCATATTTAAACCACGTGGCTAGTTCTATATCACTCTTAGGTAGCCATCTTTAGTTCTGTATCGCTCTTAGGAAGCTATGATTAAACCATTGTTAGGAATTAGTGTGATACATTCTTGGTTTAATGCATCATTATTTATGATAAAAACAAAATTATGTTAATGGAATCTTCATACAATCAAATTGACGATTGTATCTCAAACTTTTAATCGGTTATTACTTTACAAAACAGATCATAGCGACTTGTTTGAAACATGAACCAATACTGACACGTCTTATTAAACATCATCTGCCTAATTTCAATGTTTGTAAGCAGCGTTGTTATTGGTCAGTTCACAACCAATGGTCTTATTTTATTCTGGAAGCATTAAATCCAGTAAATTCTATTCCCTGTCACGATATCTCGAAGAGTAGTTAGTTGGAAAATAGTTTATGCTTGACTTGATTACATGAAGATATCATGTTTCCGTTATATTATTTAATCAATTTCAATCTTTATGGGGAGTGGGTGGGGGATGTTATTAACTCTATACAGTCTGTGATATGTGCGGGGGGGGGGGGAGTCTGTGGATTACTCTATTTAATCTGTAATAAGAGCTATTGTAAGATCTTGAAATAACGTCGTTTGTGATAAATTTGTATGATTGCGATAACACCTGCTATATTATTTTATTTCAAAACATTTCTCGAGGCCCGGGGGGGGGGGGGGCTTACAGAGACCTCGCTTTCTGTTGCTCTTTCACCTACAACTAAATCTTCACCAATGTCAGTTATGGCTTTCCTCAGAAGAATATTTTCTTATATGGTAGGTCATTAGAGGAACTATAATAAGATATTACCAATAATAAAATAGGGTCGATCTATATTTTGATATAAATATAGTTCCCCTACTGGTCTACCATACAAGTACTAAAATATGGTAGACCAGTAGGGGAACTATGTTACGGTATTATCAGTATCGTATGGTAATCTTATTAATAAACACAAACACAATTTATGGATAACAATCACTAGCAACTTTAATAGTGCAACGTTTCAACAAGTATCCTCTTGTCGTTATCAAGCACAAGGTAAACGATAATATGATACAATAAATCTGGAAGTGAACATTTAAGTGGCTTCTTTTAATTTTTATACTTAAATGTTCACTCCCAGATTTATTGTATCATATTATCGTTTACCTTGTGCTTGATAACGACAAGAGGATATTTGTTGAAACGTTGCACTATTAAAGTTGCTAGTGATTGTTATCCATAAATTGTGTTTGTGTTTTTTAATGATAGTCCTATCACTAAATGCCTTACAAACAATCTTATTAATGTTGTAGAGATAAGGCATTCTATTGATAATGTTAATACGATATTAATCTTGAGAAAGTGGGTTGTTTCTAAGTAATAGGCCTACATATTAATACTTTAGCGATAAGGAATTCTGATTATTTATGATAAGGATAAAAGACGCTCCATTACAACTGTAGAGCTAGACTGAGTAATTCTCACATTTATAAATGGGTGATGATGATGATGATGTCACATGTGTATTACTATTAGTGTCTTGATATTGTATTTATAGTATTTTGTAATATAAAATACATGTATTAAAATATATGGTAGACCAGTAGGGGAACTATATTAAGATATTATCAGTATCAAATGTATGGTAGACCAGTAGTTAAAATATTATAAGATGATTTGATATTGTATTTATAGTATTTTGAAATAAATATTTAATCTATATAAAATGTAAGGTAGACCAGTACTGGAACTATATTAAGTGATTTGATATTGTATTTATAGTATTTTGTAATAAATATTTAATCTATATAAAATGTATGGTAGACCAGTACTGGAACTATATTAAGTGATTTGATATTGTATTTATAGTATTTTGTAATATATATTATATTTATATAAAATGTATGGTAGACCAGTAGGGGATCTATATTAAGTGATTTGATATTGTATTTATAGTATTTTGTAATATATATTTAAAATACATGTGATAAAATTAAATTACAATATATAGACTATTTAGACAAGGCCGGTCCTTTAGATTTGGTCATTCAACTTAAGTAATCTACAACAATATGTAATATGTTTTTTTATTAAGCTGTCATTTTACAACTATGATATTTTTATACAGATTGTCATATTACAAATTGTATATATAACATTGTTATATAGATTGCCATTTTGTTGGGTACAGATTGTCTTATTAGACCTTTTTCTAAAAACTACGCTTCTATTGTTTGTTGGGTACAGAGTGTCATTTTAGGCCTTTACTATAAAAGCGCTTCTATTGTTTGTTTATATTTTTGTGTGTCGGTTTACCTTTGTTATTGTTATAAATAAAATAATAAAAACGAATCTTTTTGTCTGTCTACCCTTCTATTTAAATGAAGTGTATGTTGTCATCGCTGTCGGTTCTCTGTCTGTCTGTCTGTCCGTCTACCCTTCTATTTAAATGAAGTCTATGTTGTCATCGCTGTCGGCTGTCTGTCTGTCTGTCCGTCTACCCTTCTATTTAAATGAAGTGTATGTTGTCATCGCTGTCGGTTCTCTGTCTGTCTGTTCGTCCATTACATATGATCTCATTTTGGTGAACAGGAGACAAGAAAATGTTTTATTCGAAATCTGTTTAAATATGCAGGGGACGAGAGTTGGGGCTGCCACACTTCTGGTTATCAAATAATATAATCCATGTACCAGTCTCTTTCCTGTGGGTAAAACAGGAGAAACACCACACGTCGGGGTTTAAATGACTTGCATTGGTGGGAGCGGGGGGGGGGGGAATAATAGACGAATAAAGATGGGTATACCCCATTCATTGAATTCCGGTTGCCAATGTTGACTGAAAGCATGACACTCCAACAACGTGACTTTATTATGCATGAACAAGTATTACTGTAAACAATCTAATATTCAATACATCACAATTATCTCAATAGATGCTGTGAACTTAAACAATCTGATCCTAGCTATTTCGTTTTGTTTTTTATTGTTCAAAATTTCGTTTTATTGTCTTCGCTACACTCCATCTGAACGACAGACTCACTATACCTGTAAAGAAATGAAGCTAGCTACCATTTAAGTTTCGTACGTTAGTTACGTACGCACTACACTAGGATCTGGAAGAGTTGTTATCATTGACGTGTTCTTAGTGATGTGAGGGATTAGCCAATGAAATGGTCTGTTACGACGATATCTAAGCGTGTCATGCGCGGAGCTATTGATGAACCACTAGTAACGTCAACACTGATTTATTAATGGCTGACGTCATAGGGTAAATAGCCACTCGTACGACCTCCAGTACAACTTGTCAGATAGTGTAGACCATCGAAAGTATGGAAAAAACAACAAAGTGAAATATACCTCAGATAGTAGTTTTTAATTAAATCCTTCCAAATTTGATGGAATCATTGGGGTCGTCGTGAGAGGATAAACCTTATAGACATCCAGCGTTCTTGTTTATTCCGTTCGAGAGTTACCCCCCCCCCCCTTTGCTCAAAACCGTGTGAGCTCGGTAGTTTTTAAGAGATTAACAATTTTTTCTAAAGGGAGGCATTGGGATCATGAGAGGACGAACTAGATTCGTCGTTTTTCGATATTCCGTAACCCCGCAAAATGCATTGGGCGAAAACATTATGACCCCTTATAAAAGCCTACAGATGGTGTTGAAATTTAGCGTGAAGCTATGGATATTCATCTAGAGTAAGGCTATTGTTGTCAATGTTAACTGAAATGATATGAAATGGGGCGTAATATTCTACTATTCTGCACCGACTGGGATAATGCACGTGTGCAAATGCCACACAATGTGTAATGAGGGAAATTTTGCCGGACTAGGGGTTATTTCGTATTCCAATGGATACAAAAAACACACATGGCCCCCATTACCTTAGTATACAACACATTGTAAACTGACTTCCTCATATTGCAAATATAGGAATGTCAATTAATCTGACATATTAAATAATTATTTTAATATCGTCCGTATTCTAATTGGTGTAATTTGTCAATGATAACACTGGGAGATTATAATATACCGAACAATTACACTTCAATTTAAACAGCTCTCTATTAGATGGTAAGAAGGGATTGGGGTGAACCATGTAGTAAGATTTGTAGAATTCTGGCTTTTTATATTAAAAATAGCATTTTTTTGTATCTTTAAAAAATTATTAGATTTACACAGGTAAATCAAAATGAGTGAATGGTTGACATATAGAAAAGGTTTATACCAGAGACTCATAGCACTAGGCATAGTATTACACCCAACGGTTTAATGCGTACGATTTAGATTGTAGGGTCTGTCATACAATCAAGATATCGCCCGATCGGCAAGTAGCGCTTTGCAGTTTGAGTTTGAAATTTGAATGAAATGGAAAAATATGAACTTTAACCATCACGCAAAATGAAGTGCTGCACTCGTCTCTCTCTCTCTCTTTCTCTCTCTCTCTCTGTCTCTCTGTCTCTCTGTCTCTCTCCCATATGTTACAGTCAAACTACCAAACAATTAATAATACAATGATTTAGAATATAAACTAAATTACCCCTGTTAATGTCAAACTACTTGATCACCACTTATTTGATGTACAGTATATACGGTGATAAAATTTATGCTATTCAGTTTAAACTGGACTTGAGAACCGAAATGTCGACTCTATTTATTATTCTGTGTATGATTCTACCATTCTATACGGATTGTCTAGTCTTCCCTGGACAAGGTAAACCATTTATTATTATTATAGTATTCCCTGGACAAGGGAAACCATTTATTATTATTATAGTATTCCCTGGACAAGGTAAACCATTTATTGGTTTTAGACTGTATAGTGAAATGTGCATCATAATGTCATATCCTGACCAGGCCCGTAGAAAGGGGGGGGGGCAACTGCCCTCCCAATACCGAGTCTTGCCCCCCCCCCCCCAATATCCTTACAATGCCGCTTGTCTGAATTATCGGTAAGATAGAAGCTGTTACTTGTAGATCAGGCCTAGTGCACATTGGTCAAACGAACAAGGTATTAATAAACATATACCGTAACTCTTAGTGTGTGAGAGAGGGGGAAATGGGGGTTAACGTCCACTCAACACAACTAGGCCATTTCGGGACTAACATATGGTTTGATTTTATTTCAATAATTCGCTTGCGCGTAGGGGTCTTTAGTCTTCAGCAGTAGGAGGAAAAGGCAGTGCCCGGAGGAAACCAACGAGGTTGAAAAGGCGCCCCTATCTCCATGCCTCATACGCTCACACCAGGGATCGAAACCACAGCCGCAAGCCAGAGGTGGCCGGCCGGCCAGCTAGAGGTTGAAGCGCGGCACTCTAGACCACTAGGCCATCCCAACCCCCATACTTTTAGTGTTGTGTAACCTGTACTAGATTCGATCTATGGTGTAAACTAACATATTCAGATATGGGATGGGTGTCTGTCGGGGTATGGTTGCTGCATGCAGCCGCTCTGGGACGCCCAAAGAGTGTTCCCAAAAAGTAGGGACCTGTCTTGAAATCTAAGAACAACAGAAAACCCGGCTAAAATATAAGAATAATAAAAAAAGAATTGTTTCAAATAATTCAAAATATAAATATTTCAGACGAAGGTCCCCTGATCGCCGTAATGGATTTTAGAGAATCCAAAATGGATATTTTTGACCCGTCTGGTGGAGCCAATGCCACTGTTATTGAAGAGATAGATTTAGAGTTGGGAGAACGAGGTGCCTGTGGTATAGAGTTTAATTACAGAGGGAATATGGTTTATTGGACAGATTTATACGCTATGAAAGTCTACAGGTAACTAATAAAATGAAATGAAACGGGGTTTAACGTCCTACTGTTCTGCTCCGAAAGTGGCCAATGAAGATTGGCATACGCCATACAGTGGGCTATGAGGGAAATTTTGTCCGGACAGCGGCACTACGGCCTACTTTTATATCGAATTCCAAGTGTCAGTGGGTATTTTACGTGCACGCCAATTTATACATGGTTCTTCGATTAGACAGCTTTCCTTGTGAGGCCCTCCGTTCTGCATCACTGACAAAGGGTAACCACGCCGGAAAATCTGAATGAACTTTCTCGGCCAATACAGAGATCGAACACCCGACCATGACCCCGCCCCGGAAAGGGATGTTACAACGGAAAAATCGTCATATCTGTTGCTACTTGTTTTTTGCCTTTACATTCGAAATCGGTTAATAATAATAATAATAATAATCGCGTCATTTTACAAGGGCAGCAAATTAGGACTGAGGCCTTTTTCCAATTTGGCCCTTGGCAGAGATCGTGCGAATGATTTCGATCATTACTGCAGAAAGAAACCGAAGAACTCGGGGGAAACCTGACTGATCGGACGGGAGACCGAATATCCCTCTCACTTACAACGATAAAGTTCATGCCCTGAGCTGGGATTGAACCCTCGTTGCATTGGTGAGAAGCCGCCTCTCTAGAAACCACATGGTCGTAACAAACTTTAGATAATACACTTAGTCATATAGATTAGGGGGGATCACGGTGGCTAAGTGGATAAGGCGCTGGTTCGCTAGCCTGGAGGCCGAGTGTTCGATCCCTGCATTGGCCGAGGTAGTTCATCTTTACGACTAGATTAGGATTAGTTTTATTTTTGAAATAATCTCCACCTTACAGGTGTCTGTGATTAAAATATGGACGTATGAAAACATCTTATAAGTTATATTGCCTGGTATTTCTCCATTTAAGTTAGGACTCGAAATTATATTTTAAATTTTAATTTTTCTTAAAGTTTAAAGGCTGATGGTGGTGATCAAGAACAGAAGGTTATATTTGATGGTGACCTGGGTTCTCCGCAAGGTCTTGCGTATGATTGGATACATAATAATTTATACGTCAGTGACCTTGGAGTGAATAAAATCATAGTAATTAACCCGGATACTGGAGCCTGGAAAACTGTATTATATGTAATTGACGTCCTCGATTTGGAAGTGGATCCTAGAACAGGGTAACGGCTTTATTTTATAGAAATTATCCAAATAAAAAAACAACTATAACTCCCCTGTTGTTGCCTGGGGGTTGGGTGGCTGAATTGATTCAAGTGGCATGCTCTCTCTCCCCCTTCCTCAAAAAAAAAAATTTGTACCTTATGCTAGGGGGAATGACGGTGGCTAAGTGGATAAGGCGCTGGTTCGCTAGCCTGGAGGTCGGGTGTTCGATCCCTGCATTGGCTGAGAAAGCTCATGTCGATTTTCCGGCGTGATTTCCCCTTGTCAGTGATGCAGAAGGAGGGCCTGGGACGAAAAACCGAGGTCCCGTGTACACATTTGCGTGCACGTAAAAGATCCCTTGGCAGTTGGAATTCAGTTGCTGCCCGGGCAATAATTTCCCTCATAGCACACTGTATGGCATATGCCCGTCTTCAATTAGCCCAGCAGGTTAGGTGCATTATAGTAGGACGTTAAACCCCATTTTATTCATTCATACCTTATGCTAGTCTATATCTTCCTCTCCCTCTCTCTCTATCTCCCCCTCTCTCTGGATCGACTACCCACATGTGATGTCTCTATCTTTCCCCCCCCCCCTCTCTCTATCTCCCCCTCTCTCTGGATCGACTACCCGCATGTGATGTCAGAGTAGTCGGTGTACTAGAGTATGAGAATGATCCTATTAGTTTGATTGAAGTCATCATGTCTAATTCGTCATCATGTTAATCATTGTAATTTGTAATTTATGTAAATGTTAATGAGTTTGATTGTTATATTTGACTAGTTGGTTATACTGGATATCTGTTTGGGTGGCCATCTTGGACGCCATCTTGAATTTCATCTTTCCTTGTGCTATATTGTTTTATAAATATTTTACTAGTTGGTTATATTGGATATCTAGTTGGGTGGCCATCTTGGACGCCATCTTGAATTTCATCTTTCCTTGTGCTATATTGTTTTATAAATATTTTACTAGTTGGTTATATTGGATATCTAGTTGGGTGGCCATCTTGGACGCTATCTTGAATTTCATCTTTCCTTGTGCTATATTGTTTTATAAATATTTTACTAGTTGGTTATATTGGATAGCTTGTTGGGTGGCCATCTTGGACGCCATCTTGAATTTCATCTTTCCTTGTGCTATATTGTTTTATAAATTTTTTACTAGTTGGTTATATTGAATTTCATCTTTCCTTGTTCTATAGTGTTAATAAATGTTATATTTAAGTTGGTTATATTGGATATCTGGGTGGAGAGATACAGCTCTGTTAATGAAGTCAACATTAGATGGACAGAATCAAGTGGTGATATCTTCTGATTTAGAAAGACCAATGAGTTTATCTTTAGGTGAGATTCTAATTTTGAAATTCACATAAATGGAATCCCAGTACACGTAGTTTCTAATTCCGAAATCGAAGTAGACCCAGCATCCCAAATCTTCCCAACTCCTTAAATCCAAATCTCTGAACTGTATGTATCTACGGATTCTGAAATTTTGGGTGATGCCCAGGACAAAGGATTTAATCATGTATTCAGAAATCCGAGAAAGGAAGACTTTATATATTTTTAAATACATAAAAACAGATGATCCAAAAATGTTATTTTTAGGGCAGCTTGTGCAACCCTCCCCCGCCCCCTGTCTGCCCCACCCCCTCTCTGCACACCAATTGGACGCAATGTGTTGTTAGTATAACTCTACATGTGTAATATAACGTGAGTTGTAGACAGATTCTGATATCTGATGTATTATTAGTATACCCTGTCTCTAGCTCTACACGTGTAATACATATAGTGTGAGTTGTAGACAGATTCTGGTATCTGATGTATTATTAGTATACCCTGTCTCTACACGTGTAATACATATAGTGTGAGTGGTAGACAGATTCTGGTATCTGATATATTATTAGTATACCCTGTCTCTACACGTGTAATACATATAGTGTGAGTGGTAGACAGATTCTGGTATCTGATGTATTATTAGTATACCCTGTCTCTAGTTCTACACGTGTAATACATAAAGTGTGAGTGGTAGACAGATTCTGGTATCTGATGTATTATTAGTATACCCTGTCTCTAGTTCTACACGTGTAATACATATAGTGTGAGTGGTAGACGGATTCTGGTACCTGATGTATTTATATATATATATTTATAGATTATGATGAACAGAAGTTATATTGGACTGAAGTATATCCTTTAAACCAGATTAAAAGTATTCGTGTCGACGGAGAAGATCTGACCATAGTTCATCAAGCAGACTCAAGATATCAGTTTTCACCAATGTATATTACTGTAACACAGGTAGGGTCCTTTAAGAATTATTATCGGAGAATTTAAAAGTTAATAAATATCGGGGCGTTGGCTGGTGCGGCGTCGCTGGAAAATGTAAACGCTGATAAATATTTTGGCTTTCTTTAACCGATTGACGTTGTTAAAGAAGCATTACTGGAGATTGACAAAGATAACAATCAATGAAGTCGGTACGATAATAGACATAGTCTTGGTCGATTATCCAATTTTGCATTTAATCATCAATGAGCGTTAAGCAGTAGATCGGATTCAAATCCAGTGAAAATCAGACACACAAGATTCATCGAGAGTTGATACTGGTTTGGATAAGTTGTCTAATTAATAGTTTATATAAAGAGAGACCTGCAATAGGCAGATTTAGCTTCCCCCCACCCACACACACACGTCTTGACATGCACAGGTTGTAGGGGTTGTTAGCTCCGAGACAAACCGAAAAAAAACTGGTGTATATTTATGACAAAACTCTCTACGGCCAGTCTGCGATCTTTTACGGAAGTGACGAGTAAATCTCACGCACTGAACTACCAAAATTTCCCTCGTAGAATATCCGTGTAGATGGGGGGTTGGATGGCCGAATGGTTAGCACGTGCGCGCTGTATCATAAAGCCTGCCATTGAGTCAACTGGCGTGGTTTTAAATCCTCGGTTGTACGTTGGTTTCCTCCCACTGCTAAAGACCCCTACGCACTAGCGAATTATTGAAATAAAATTAAACAATATGTTAGTCCCGAAATGACCTAGTGTGTGTCGAGTGGACATAAAACCCCATTTCTCTCTCCCTCCCTGTCCGTAGTGGCACGTACGAAGGGTCGGGGTTAGGCTTAGCGTCATTGTTTGACGTAACTTTGACATAAGTAAACATAACCTCGAATATATCAACTTGACTGAAGTTTCAATATTTCCAAGGCCAAATATAGCAAGAACGGCCAGTCCATTATCTAAATCTAACACAATGCATCTTTAAGTATATAATTTGTATGTTGAATACTTCCAGGATTACATCTACTGGACCCAAGGCTCAAGAAATAGAGTTCTCGGACGGGCGAAAAACAGTGACGAACAACCTACCAGGTACAAAAACTTAGAAACCCGTGGCGGTAGGATCGTTCTGGATAAACCATTTTCGGGTATTCTTGCCATAGATTCAAGAAAACAGACAGAAAGTAAGAAACCTTCTTTTGATCATAATTATTAAACGTTGTCTTGTCCTATATTGTATGCGAGGAGGAGATCACGGTGGCTAAGTGGATAAAGGCGATGGTTCGCTAGCCTGAAGGTCGGGTGTTCGATCCCTGCATTGGCCGAGAAAGTTCATCTTGATTTTCCGGCGTGATTTCCCCTTGTCAGTGATGCAGAAGGAGGGTGTGACAAGGACAGCTGCCTATTCGTTCGGATGGGACAAAAAACCGGTGTCCCGTGTACACATTGGCGTGCACGTAAAAGAACCCTTGGTAGTTGGAATTCAGTTGCTGCCCGGGCAAAATTTCCCTCATAGCACACTGTATGGCGTATGTCCGTCTTCAATTGGCCCAGGTTGGGTGCTTAAGCGTAGGACGTTAAACCCCATTTCATTCATTCATGTATGCGGGGAGGTTTGATGGCTGAATGGTTAGCATATGCACGCTCTATCATAAAGCCTGTGGTTAAGTCAACTGGTGTGGTTTGGATACCTTGGTTGTACGTGACAAAGAGTTGGGTCGCCTGTCCAACCTTGTAGGTTTTCTCCGGGTCCTCCGGTTTCTTCCCACTGCTAAAGACCCCTAGGCCCTACTTACAAGCGAATTATTAAAATAAAATTTTAAAAAACAACAACCAAATGTTAGTGCCAAAATAACCTAGTTTGTGTCGAGTGGACGTTAAACCCCATTTCTCTCTCCCTACAGTGTTTATTCTGGACTTGTACTATAGGTTCTGTATCATAGGTACTGGTACTGTATAAATGGTTCTGCCCCATAGGTACTGTATCAAAGTATTTTTCATACATTTTACCGATTCATATTTCCCGTAACGTATTAAAGCAGATCTTGATTCATGCTGGTATTACACGATGGTTTTCGCTGGGTTATATTCCCGATTGTTTTTAAATTTGAGTGAAGTCTGTATAACTACAGACCAGGGACTGTACGGCACAGTGGACGCTTACGGCTAGCCCCCCCCCCCCCCCGTCTTCAGAACTGTAGGACGTTTAACCCAATTGAAGTTCATTTCTTTTATCAGGGGAAATAACAATTCGTTATCCCGGTCAGGAGCAGAACAGTAGGACGTTAAACCCTATTTCATTTCATTTCTTTTATCAGAGGAGATAACAATTCGTACCGTTCTTTTGTTTAAACTCTATTTTTATTTTTCTAGGTCCAAGTCTGTGTGGAGATAATAATGGTGGATGTTCCCATTTCTGTCTACCGACATTGATACAATCTACTCCACCATATAACTGCGCATGTCCAGATGGAATGAATTTAATGGATGACAATTCAACATGTTCAGCTGCAGTAACCAAAAACCCCAAATCGATTTGGCTCGATACACTATTTTCTTAAAAGCGACTTACTAAACTGTCAGTTTTTGCAAATAAAGTGGTTGTCATACATAATGTGTACATTCGAAATAATACCATTAAGTTGTGGGAAAAGACATGGGCGTAGGAGCCGGGGGGGGGGGGCGCAAAAAATATAACTAACTTATTTCTATGAGATCCACACTGGCCAAAAAGTATTTTCTCGTCTTTTTCTTGTCCACTGCCCGAAAATAATCCACGAAGCTCTCTTATGATAGGTATGCACCAAAAACGGTTTTGCCCGAAAAAATGGTTCTGTATCCGTGGACTGAAAACAATTGATTGGAATTCGAGCCAGCCACCTTAATAAGGTTATATTCAGCCACTTTGGAGTTGCTTTATTCAATTTTTTCTCCTAACGGCCCGTCTTCGAGGACTGTAAACGATTGATTGTAATTCGAGTCAGCCACCTTAATTAGGCTATTTTATACAACTTTAAAGTTGCTTTGTTCACCGGTTGAAAAAGCAGAAAAACGCGTTTAAGGCAGTAAACGGTTCCGTTTTCGAGGACTGTAGACGATTGATTGGAATTCGAGTCCTCCACCTTAATTAGGCTAGCCTATATTAGACCACTTTGAAGTTGCTTTGTTCACCGGCTGCAATAGCAGGAAAACGTGTTTGCAGCCGTAAAATATTCCAAAATTTTCTTTGGGTGGGGTGGGGATACAAGGTCGCTGCTATCACCCGAAATTTTTTCGGGCATTTCGGGTTCTGCCCCCCCCCTTAACTGTCATCGAGCTCCTATGCCTATGGAAAATATTTACATCATTCGATAGGCTAGACTTGTCATAGTAGGCCTAACATTATTGGCGTTCCGGTTGAAGTGATGGATCAGCCAATGAAACGTTACAGCGAGTTCTTCGCTTGCGATGCACGGAGGTGTGGGGAATCCATTAGAAACGTCAACGCTGATTAATTAACCAATGCCTTACGTCATAGGGACAAAAGCCGATCGTACGACCCCTGACATAACCTTCCAGCACAACCGGTCAGACCTTCATGTAGTGTAGGCCATGGAAAATATAACAAAAGGAAATGAAATATAGACCTTGGGCCAGTTTCACGAAATCTTAAACTAAGTTACAACCGAAATTTAAAGAAATACTGCAACTTCATTGGATATATGCAAATTGATTTTAGTGGTCAGCCAATCGAATTGCAGTATTTCTTAAAATTTCGATTGTGTCTTAGTTTAAATTTTCGTGAACAAGGGCCCTGGGTCCAGTTTCACGAAATTTTAACTATTTATCTTTAAAAAGATAAAATTCAAATTTTAGTAGATACCCGGTGCCGGTAGCCTACTTCAATTTCGATGGGCTTAGAACTAAAATCAACCTAATATTATCCAATCAAATTACTACAATTTGAATTTGATCTTAGTTAAAAATTTCGTGAAACAAGCCCCCTGTATTTTAATCCGACTGTAATAATTATGTGTGTGTGCTCACGCTCAGCTACACTCTTGGTTTGAAAACTGTGTTTTTTCTCTCATACATTCTTCTACACGGAAATCTCTGACATATCTATTAAAATTCCTGTCTATTGGAAGTCTTAGAGGACAGCTAACTGCCAAACGACAATATAACAGGGCATACAGATAGTCTAGTGAGTAGGTAGATGCTAATTTTAGGCCGTTTGGGGAGGTTTCTAAATTTCCAGAGATCAAAATGGCCGCTTTATTCTTTATATAAATGAGTATTTTGGGGAATGTTGAACCTTTTAAGAGGGGTAAAAGGTAAATTGGATCCAGGTTTAGTCTTTTAAAAAAGAGTTGGGATTGTGAATAGTATAGCCAAAAACTCTCATATATATATTAAGTAGCTTTTTTACTCCCAAACCTCCCCACCGATTTGCACCGAACTACAATTACCCTCTCTCTAGTGAGTAGGTAGACCTGCAGTTACTTGGGATCCAATATGGCGTCCTTGTAGGCCTACACTTGGTGTCATATCAAATTTCAAGCTTCACCGTTGTCGCAAGTTTATATATACAGAATAGCATTCTGGTGATTCGAAGCAACAATATAAAAATACTTACGGTATTCGAAGTTACAGTATTTCCCGTATTGGAGAAAACTCGGTATTCCGTCACGCTGTGCGATTAGACATATTGTAACGATCCCGTACGATGTCGGATGTGACAGAGTCCACTGAATACGGCTTTGTATATTTCTAGTATAGATCAGTGGTCAGCACCATTGACGTCACACATAGACTGACGATACGCCAGGGTCGGAGAACGCTAGATCAAGGACGGTCTAGGTCTAGCGCCAATGAGGTAAGCATTTGTTTCCATCCATCGGAGCCTGATGTGATGACGTCATATGTGGATTCTGGGTTAGAATAAGGGTTAGGGTAAGGGTTGTGGCCTGCAGATTTCGTCAGAGTCTCGAGATGTAGACAGGGCTAGCCCTAACCCTGGGCCAAGCCTAACCCTTATTCTAACCCAGAAGCCACATATGACGTCATCACACCAGGCTCCGGTGGATGGAAACAAATGCTTACCCGCCAATGATGTATGTGGATTGCAAGGGAAGACAACTCTGTTTGGGAGATTGGCGCCAATGATGTATGTGGATTCGAGGCATATGATTGTTGACAAGATTGTCGGTTAAGCCTTTGACAAAATCTGTAGCTGAAACGAAATGTTAACTTTTACACCCAAAAATTCACACTCAGCCAACGAAGAGTCCCGATAATGACTGCTGAACAATAAAAAAATCCAGTATTCTTACCCTTTATGACACTTCCCATTCAACCCTGTGAAATAAGTAGCTGAGAAAATATCTACATTCCAAGCCTGTCGCCATATCAGGACTCGGACTAGCAATTATCTGCTCAACGATTTCATTGTTCAGTGGCTGTAGCTTTTTGCTCAACATTCGTTGGTTCCAATCTATGACTGTTTAGATTTTTGCTGCCATGATTTGATGTTGACTGGGGTCAAAATTTTACTTCCTACACAATCATTGCTCTGCAGAAAGACAGTTTACACCCCCTATCTCTCCGCTGTAGTATCATCAGTATTACCTGAAACTGCAAATTTGATCCTTTTTCTCCAGTTCTAGACCAAAAACTCAACTAAAAAGATACAGGAAAAGGTGAGAAAAAAAATACGGAGTAATAATTACTAGTCTTCGTCCATATGAGCGAATATCGAAAGGGGAGAGAGAGAGAAATGGGGTTTTACGTCCACTCAACACAAACTAGGTCATTTCAGGACTTACACAGGGTCCCCACAACTTTGATATGCCGTACCTTTACACTATTTGCGTAGATAAGGTTATATTCAGCCACTTTGGAGTTGCTTTGTTCAACGGCGTTTGTGGCAGTTACATTTTCAAATTTTTTCTCCTAAAACGGTTCCGTTTTCGAGGACTGTAGACGATTGATTGGAATTCGAGTCCTCCACCTTAATTAGGCTAGCCTATATTAGACCACTTTGAAGTTGCTTTGTTCACCGGCTGCAATAGCAGGAAAACGTGTTTGCAGCCGTAAAATATTCCAAAATTTTCTTTGGGTGGGGTGGGGATACAAGGTCGCTGCTATCACCCGAAATTTTTTCGGGCATTTCGGGTTCTGCCCCCCCCCCCCCTAACTGTCATCGAGCTCCTATGCCTATGGAAAATATTTACATCATTCGATCGGCTAGACTTGTCATAGTAGGCCTAACATTATTGGCGTTCCGGTTGAAGTGATGGATCAGCCAATGAAACGTTACAGCAGGTTCTTCGCTTGCGATGCACGGAGGTGTGGGGAATCCATTAGAAACGTCAACGCTGATTAATTAGCCAATGCCTTACGTCATAGGGACAAAAGCCGATCGTACGACCCCTGACATAACCTTCCAGCACAACCGGTCAGACCTTCATGTAGTGTAGGCCATGGAAAATATAACAAAAGGAAATGAAATATAGACCTTGGGCCAGTTTCACGAAATCTTAAACTAAGTTACAACCGAAATTTAAAGAAATACTGCAACATCATTGGATATATGCAAATTGATTTTAGTGGTCAGCCAATCGAATTGCAGTATTTCTTAAAATTTCGATTGTGTCTTAGTTTAAATTTTCGTGAACAAGGGCCCTGGGCCCAGTTTCACGAAATTTTAACTATTTATCTTTAAAAAGATAAAATTCAAATTTTAGTAGATACCCGGTGCCGGTAGCCTACTTCAATTTCGATGGGCTTAGAACTAAAATCAACCTAATATTATCCAATCAAATTACTAAAATTTGAATTTGAACTTAGTTAAAAATTTCGTGAAACAAGCCCCCTGTATTTTAATCCGACTGTAATAATTATGTGTGTATGCTCACGCTCAGCTACACTCTTGGTTTGAAAACTGTGTTTTTTCTCTCATACATTCTTCTACACGGAAATCTCTGACATATCTATTAAAATTCCTGTCTATTGGGAGTCTTAGAGGACAGCTAACTGCCAAACGACAATATAACAGGGCATACAGATAGTCTAGTGAGTAGGTAGATGCTAATTTTAGGCCGGTTGGGGAGGTTTCTAAATTTCCAGAGATCAAAATGGCCGCTTTATTCTTTGTATAAATGAGTATTTTGGGGAATATTAACCCTTTTAAGAGGGGTAAAAGGTAAATTAGATCCAAGTTTAGTCTCCTAAAAAAGAGTTGGGATTAGGAATTGTATTGCCCGAAATTATCATATATATATATATATTAAGTCGCTTTTTTACTCCCAAACCTCCCCACCGATTTGCACCGAACTACAATTAGCATCTCTCCAATGAGTAGGTAGGCCTGCAGTTACTTGGGATCCAATATGGCGTCCTTGTACGCTTGATGTCATATGAATTTTCAAGCTTCACAGTTGTCACCACTTTATCTATACCAGGGCCGGCGAAAGCAATTCTTAATTGGTGGGCTTCCATCCTAAATCCCTATAGGCGAGGGTCCAGCAGCCGCAATAATCTGGAGAAAATAGCATTCGCGGCCAAATTATTGGGGGGGGGGGAGGTGGGAGGTGGGGAGGGGGCTAAAGCCTCCCAACTCCGCCGGGCCTGTATACGGCTTTGTATATTTCTAGTATAGATCAGTGGTCAGCACCATTGACGTCACACATAGACTGACGATACGCCAGGGTCTGGGAACGCTAGATCAAGGACGGTCTAGGTCTAGCGCCAATGAGGTAAGCATTTGTTTCCATCCACCGGAGCCTGATGTGATGACGTCATATGTGGATTCTGGGTTAGAATAAGGGTTAGGGTAAGGGTTGTGGCCTGCAGATTTCGTCAGAGTCTCGAGATGTAGACAGGGCTAGCCCTAACCCTGGGCCAAGCCTAACCCTTATTCTAACCCAGAAGCCACATATGACGTCATCACACCAGGCTCCGGTGGATGGAAACAAATGCTTACCCGCCAATGATGTATGTGGATTGCAAGGGAAGACAACTCTGTTTGGGAGATTGGCGCCAATGATGTATGTGGATTCTAGGCATATGATTGTTGACGAGATTGTCGGTTAAGCCTTTGACAAAATCTGTAGCTGAAACGAAATGTTAACTTTTACACCCAAAAATTCACACTCAGCCAACGAAGAGTCCCGATAATGACTGCTGAACAATAAAAAAATCCAGTAATCTTACCCTTTATGACACTTCCCATTCAACCCTGTGAAATAAGTAGCTGAGAAAATATCTACATTCCAAGCCTGTCGCCATATCAGGACTCGGACTAGCAATTATCTGCTCAACGATTTCATTGTTCAGTGGCTGTAGCTTTTTGCTCAACATTCGTTGGTACCAATCTATGACTGTTTAGATTTTTGCTGCCATGATTTGATGTTGACTGGGGTCAAAATTTTACTTCCTACACAATCATTGCTCTGCAGAAAGACAGTTTACACCCCCTATCTCTCCGCTGTAGTATCATCAGTATTACCTGAAACTGCAAATTTGATCCTTTTTCTCCAGTTCTAGACCAAAAACTCAACTAAAAAGATACAGGAAAAGGGGAGAAAAAAAATACGGAGTAATAATTACTAGTCTTCGTCCATATGAGAGAATATCGAAGGGGGAGAGAGAGAGAAATGGGGTTTTACGTCCACTCAACACAAACTAGGTCATTTCAGGACTTACACAGGGTCCCCACAACTTTGATATGCCGTACCTTTACACTATTTGCGTAGATTTCAAGTTACGTAAAAATCGGGACTGGTAGAGTGTCTATAAATTGTGGACAACTTGAGCGTATAAAAATGTTGATGCTTAAAACGTTGTACCAAACAAATCACACAAAAGATACATGTATTAATAAAACGTCTCTTTTATTAAGATATTAAATGAATGTTTGTATGGAATAAAATGTGTGAACTTAGGCTTGCATTTTTTAATACATGTATTGCCTGCCAATCGGCCAAATTCTCAAATACTTGTGGTAGGGCCTACATTTTGTTTCAAAGGATGCCAATTACTAGTAACTATCATCTGTAAATACAAGGATAATGGTCACCACAACTTGGGTATCATTTATTTGTGCTGTGTTTAAACATGATTTTTTTTGTACAATCCGGGGCCATAATCCATGAACTTACAGTCAGAAACATGCCAATATCAAAAGAACCAAAGATCTTTGTGAGATAAACCTATATTTCAAGTTCTGTCAAAATTGGATAAAAATTGTGGCCACACACACAGAAAATATGTGTCCTCATGAAAACGTGGGCGTATAAAACCTGAAACTCCTGATAAAACAACACAACTAAATGATACCCGAGTTGTAGTCTATCATGTTTTAAGGATCGATTCCTTAAAATAATTAAATTGATGACATTGAAAAAGACTGACAAATAAACAAATTTCCCAGTCAAACAGCCAAGACTGACAATCATGATTAAAACCTGAGCGGTGACGTGAACCAACGACAATAACACAAAGAACACCGATCCACGATGAATGAATTTTCTCCAGTTCAATTTTTAAAATGTCTTCAACATGATCCTGTCTTCAGGATACCGAAACTTCTAATTTTACGTATCTCGAGTACGTATTTTATTTAGGACTATCTTGCCGTATCCTCCTCTTCCTTCATCAAAATCTGATCTGTATTCATCACGAACCTGTAAAACAGAACAGCAGACGAAATAATCAAGATTTCAGAAAATAGTGAGAGAAAGAGAGAGAGAGAGGGGAGAGAGAGTACTGGGGTTTAACATCCACTCTACACCAACTAGGTCATTTCGCAACTAACATATGGTTCAATTTTTTTTTTACATAATTCGCTTGAGGTTGGACAGGCGATCCTATTTCTTGTCACATACAACGAAGGAATCGAAACCACACCAGTTGACTCAATGACACACTTTATGATACAGCAGGTACATGCTAACCATTTGGCCATTCAACCCCCCTTTTCAGAAAATAGGACGATGAATTCTTCTGGTCTCGTATTTATGCTAGTTTGGGAGGTAAGAAATACCCAAACACCCAGTTCTGGGGTATTTAATCTCATAAAATAATACTGTTGTTGGGTATTTAACCTCATAAAATAATGCTGTTGTGGGGTATTTAATCTCATAAAATAATGCTGTTGTGGGGTATTTAATCTCATAAAATAATGCTGTTGTGGGGTATTTAATCTCATAAAATAATGCTGTTGTGGGGTATTTAATCTCATAAAATAATGCTGTTGTGGGGTATTTAATCTCATAAAATAATGCTGTTGTGGGGTATTTAATCTCATAAAATAATGCTGTTGTGGGGTATTTAACATCATAAAATAATGCTGTTGTTGGGTATTTAATCTCATAAAATAATGCTGTTGTGGGGTATTTAATCTCATAAAATAATGCTGTTGTGGGGTATTTAACCTCATAAAATAATGCTGTTGTGGGGTATTTAACCTCATAAAATAATGCTGTTGTGCTGTGTTGTGGGTTATTTAACATCATAAGATAATGCTGTTGAGGGTTATTTAACGTCATAAAATAATGCTGTTGTGGGGTGTTTAACCTCATAAGATAATGCTGTTGTGGGGTATTTAACCTCAAAAGATAATGCTGTTGTGGGTTATTTAACATCATAAGATAATGCTGTTGTGGGTTATTTAACCTCATAAGATAATGCTGTTGTGGGGTACTAAACCTCATAAAATAATGCTGTTGTGGGGTGTTTAACATCATAAGATAATGCTGTTGTGGGGTATTTAACCTCATAAAATAATTCTGGTCTGAGGTACAGTAATGACCCTTACAAAATATAAAATTATCATCATTTAGAAATGACTGACTATGGACTGTTTTTAGCCAGTCTCTTCATTCTTCACCAATGACAAGGGGGAAACCCACCAGGATGATTGTATTCCATGGGGTTTTTTCTCTAGGAATCCATGTTAGTGAGTCATTGTATTATACACAGAGTCAAGACTGTTCTCTTTACTTTTAGATAAAAAAAAGCTTTTACCTGTCCTCCACTTTTGCCTCGACCATATTGTCTTCCTTCTTTAAATCCAGCATCCCAGTCCGTTCTTATAATTCTGTCGTCCAGTCTCGTGCCGTTAACGTATCTTATAGCATTCTCTGCATCTTCTCGGGAATAATATCTTACAAGTTAACAAAAATAAACGAATAATAATTAAAAGAGCACATACAAGAGAGAGAAAGAAAGAAATGGGGTTCAACGTACACTCGACACAAACTCAGTCATTAAAGGACTAACATATGGTTCAATTTTATTTAAATATATTGTTTGTGAGTAGGGGTCTTTAGCTGTAGGGGGAAACCAGTAGACCCGGAGAAAACCCATGACTACTACTCCTTGTCACCTTCAAGCTGAAAATCGAAACCGACTAAGGAGGTTTATCTGTGAGGGGAAACCGGAAGACCCGGAGAAAAACTACAAGATTGAGTCACATTCAAGCTGGAAATCGAAACTGTATCGCTTGATTCATTGACAGCCCTGATGATCCAACCATTTGGCCACCCAAATATAGATGATTTGTCAACATTATATACATGTACATGTAGGAAATTTTGACGTCCTCACTTATCAACATTGAAAGGATACTCGACGAAACAGAATCCACATGGTGTTTTCCTCATTTTATCCAACCCCATTATAACTCTTTTTACGTCACCAGCTCGGCTAAATAAATCAAATATCTGTTCTTCTGTTGTGTAGAATGATAAATTACCAACATACAGAGTAGTTGATAGTAATAAAAGATGATCTTGATCATTTCTGCTTCCCTGTGTATAGAAATAAACAAGAGAAATGAGGTTTAACATCCACTCAACACAAACTAAGTCATTTCGGGACTAACATAATGGTTTCATTTTATTTCAATAATTTTCTTGTGTGTAGGGGTCTTTAGCAGTGGGTGGAACCAGATGGCCTAGATTAACCCCATATTGTTGCACGGGGGACACTACTACTTGTCACTTACATGCGCTTGGAATTGAAACCAATTGATATAAATTTGTGCGGTATCCTATATCGAAAGGTATCGAAAGGTTTCGAAAGGTGAGTGTACAGGCTGAGTGTAATGAGACCTACATGTACCTTCAGAGCTGAAATTGTTAACTTAACCAATAATATAAAGCGAAGATCTAAAGCACTGCTCGAAGCACGGTGCTTGAGCAAAGCTCTTTTCCGGTAACACAGGAGCGTAAATGAAAATGTCACCCACAAACTGTTGATTAAAATTCAGACCAGAACCGGATACACTGGGCAAAACTGGCAATGGCATTCCAACCTACCAAATCTCGTCGTGAGATTACGCATCTCTAGAACTATTTCAATGACACATTCAATAAATGATGTCACATATTTTTGACGTCAAAGAAATTAATTCTCACATTTTTTGGGGGCTTTTTTAAAACAAAATTATAAAGGTTTTATATTTGTCATCAGCTTCACTCTACTCTGGCAATAGAGAGGTTTCGCAAGTTTACATTTACACTTACATTTACATTTACACGGTTAAACGTCATCAGTTTTTGTGACGTATGACGTGAAGCGCACGTCATAAAAGTGTGACTGACGGATATCAGCCTTCATAACTGTACGTTCACAACACTTAGCTAAACCTTGTTTAATTTCTATGATAAAGTCCATAATTTTTCTCTAAAGTGTGGTTTTCACCAACTAAATCCTCAGAGAGGACCTTCTCCTTCGTGTAGATAAAAAAAAAGAAGAGGCTGAGATAAAACAGTTACCAATTTAATCTTTAACAACCTATCAGTGATGAAGGCCTTTCAAGATCGTGGACCAAGTTTGTGTCGCCACTTACTAGGTGTAAATGTAACTGTGAATTTAGCGAAACGTCATAATGTACAGTTACACTTTCGCTTATCTAAATGTAAATGTAAGTGTAACTATCAAGTTGCGAAACCTCTCTAATGTCTGTTATAATATTGGCACGGATTAGCTATACCTATCACATGCTTTCATTGCAGTCACGATCGTCCAGCTAATTTCTTATAGTTGGCTAGCTTGAATCTGCTTATAGTTGGCTAGAGATTTCTTATCGTTGGCCAGCTTATCGTTGGCCAGGTTGATCTCGGCCAGTTATTGAGTTTATTTATGTTTAATTAGTCGCAATGCCAATGGTATAATTTATCTTACACATTAGTATTATTACATGCTTTTTAAAAAAATTAAGTTTGCATGGTGAAATTAAAGGCATCTAATCTTACTAAAATCAGTAAAATAAAAAACCCGAACACATCAGAAATATCAAATACCGGTATCTTTACGTGTTTTTGTTTTTTGTTTTTAATTTAGTCGTAGCTCTCGTAGCTAATAATACCATGCCATACATATACGTCTTTTCATCCATTATTTTTACCTTAAAATGTTGATCTCGATATGTGCTTATTTGAACTGAAGCTGTTTGGCCTTTACTACGTAAATTCAGCGACTTGGACATCTTTATTTTTTCACTTTCAGCGAAATTTTACTTCTATAATTCTTACTTTTGCTTTATTGTGGGAGATTAGAAAACAGCGCCATCTATGACACAACAAATATACTCTCTAATCAAAGTGTCTGTTTCAAATTTTTCTTTGGTTATTTGAAAAAACACAATGAAGCTAGAAATAAAGACAATCTTTAGTTTATGCAAGAAATTATCTTGTAAATAATACTCTGAAAAATGAAATACCACCTAAAAGATGGTTGTTAGTATAGACGTTATTGTTCACGACCAGTTTCCTTTGGAGAGTATTCAAGGAGGATAACTCTGAATCGTAAAAAAAGTAAACAAGCCCACTGAACAAAAATTAAACTTCTTCACAGACTGAAAGCATGGGGACTTTATTGATTGTTTTAATTATTATGAGGTTTCTGTTGGTGCTTTCACCCCAGATTGGTTATATTCACCCTGATGAATTTTTTCAAACTGTCGAAATTGCAGCAGGTGAACTAATTTTCACATTTTTACACTTTTTTGTCACAATATTTTTTAGGGCACTAATAGCCGGCTAAGCTAAGGCTAGAAATAACCTATAAATAATGGGACAATGCCAAACTGTTACATCGTCATCTTAAGAACGTGGGTGATGCGAAAACAAAACGAAATTGAGGTATACTCAACATCAAGAAATTTTTGCAAGGGGCAATGCATGTAAAATGTATATTGTATAGTCTTTCGGATGGGACACAGTACTGAGCTCCTGTGGAGATATTGACGTGCACATAAAAGGAACAGGGACCCTTGATTGATGGAATTTCGAGATAAGAGTAGGACATAGTGCCACTAGCTGTCAGAGTAAAATTTTCCCCACAGTGCACATAGCAGTTACATGTCATGTATTATAGCACACTGTATGGCGTTTATGCCCATCTTCGTTAGCTCAAGTCAATGTAGAGTATGTTGTTTAATTGAACAAAATAACACAAGGTACAATTTTATGGATACACAATTTCTGAGTTTGATACTTAGCGACGTTTTGAAGAGGATACTCTCGTCTTTATCAAGCAAATGATACAAAAAATATGAATGTGGGCAAATATATACAGAATATGCAACAAAGATAATAATGCAACGAACAGAGACAATATTAAGAGAGTTAATACACTGTTCTTTATATATAATAGCATTCACCACCCTTTAATCCCCGTAAGAGATTTCTGCTGTGTAGGTTTAGGTCTTAATGGCCCCCTTATCTAAAGTGTTAAAGCTTTAATTGGATTTGATTATTGTCTTTGTTGCATTTTTATCTTTGTTGCATATTCTGTAAATATTTGCCCACATTCATATTTTTTGTATCATTTGCTTGATAAAAACAAGAGTATCCTCCTTGAAACTTAGTATCAAACTCAGTAATTGTGTATCTAAAAAATCGTACCTTGTGTTACAATGTAGAGTAGTATGCCATTAAACCCCATCAGGCGGGATCCAGGGGGGGGGGGGCAGGGCTGCCATGGCTCAGCCCCAGCGAGACTGGTGTACTTGCTTTTTAATTGATGATATAAACTGATTTTCGCATTGTCTCTGCCCAGGCAATGCGACCAACGAATACATGCGGCACTCTAATGATTACCATTTATTACAATGTATGGGCGCCCCCCCCCCCCCTGTAAAAAATCTGGGATCCGGGCCTGCCTATTTCATTCATTATGGTAGTTGCTGCAGCTAAGTAGGACATTAAACCCTATTTCATTTCATTCACTTCCAGGGGTGTTCTGAACACAGACATATATAACAGCTTATTAAATTAGACTCTAATTTTTCTAATTTCAGGTGATATTCTGCAAACAGATGTATTTCGAGCTTGGGAGTTTAATTCGACCATGCCAATGAGGAGTATTTCTTTTCCATATATCATCGGTGGTCTGCCTTTTGTTGCGTTAAAATATCTCCAAGACAATTCATACATGAACATCACTTCCTATTGGCTGTTGGTACTACCACGAATCTGGATGACAATACTGTCTCTAATTACTGATTATTCTGTACATGTCATGTGTAAAACATTTGACTTCGATTCTAACCTGGCGATGAAAATATACGCCAGTTCCTACGTTGCTCTCGTGTACATGACCAGAACTTTTTCAAATTCTTTGGAATCGGTTCTCTTCGCAGTGTTTTTTATTGTACTTCTAAAAATGACAGTGGTGCCAGGAAAAAAACGTAAGGAAAGCAAAGCTAACTATAATCAAAATACGTATTTGAAACCATTATCAAATGGTTGTGTATTTTTTCTAGGAATCTTAACAACTGTCGGTGTATTTAACAGACCCACGTTCTTGTTATTTATTCTCGGACCCGCAGCATTATGGATTTTAATACTCATCAAGCCATTGTCGTTTCCATTTGTCGTCAACTATCTTTTAAAAATCAAAATAATGGGGGTTTTAGGTGTCCTGGTTGCCTGCGTTTTCTTTGTTGGTGTTGATACGCAGTATTATCGCCCAGACACAATTAAAAACATTTTTTCCGAGTCATCGCTTTGTATGAACAATGATTTTATTCAGATGATCCATTGTTTGAAAGATTTATTTTTTACTTTAATCATCGCTCCGTACAATTTTCTTTTATACAATACCAACAGTGAGAATTTAGCTAAACACGGACGTCACTCTCGATTTCTGCACATCATGGTGAATCTTCCGTTATTAATAGGACCTCTGATTCTGCCGATTTTTTACACTGTGATTTCCATGATTTTATCGGCTCTTCGGGGGAAATTTAAAACAGATATAAGAATTGTGTACCTGACGATCGTGTTTATATCCCCTGTTTTGCTATTATCTATTTTTGTTCATCAAGAACCAAGATTTCTGATTCCTGTTGTTCCGGTAGGTTGTGTCCTGGTATCAGGAATACTCGGAACAAAGAAAGGAATAAAGTTGTTGTGGAGCGTTTGGATCATCTTCAATTTGCTCACGACATTATTCTATGGATATTTGCATCAAGGTGGTATTGTTCCATCCCTCCTGGAAGCCAACGATGAAGTAGCCATTTCCAAACAACCCACTGACCACTATTTAGTATTTTATAAAACATATATGCCACCAAGGTATTTGGTAACGTCTAACAAAATTAAAATAATTGATTATGGTAGTTCTTCGCTGAGCGAATTTTCTAATACTATTCAGGATTTACAAGCAAGATCTGCTGATAGTTCCATCCAGATTCTGGCACCAGTAACAGTGTTTGATGAATTAAGGCCACACCTGACCACAGATTTTAAAATGGATCTTATCTGTCCACATCTTTCAACAGAAAATCCACCGGACTTTATGAAGATCATCAAAACATACGATAAAATTAACCAGCATTTATCAGAACTATGCATTCATATCATTCTGTTAGGAAAAAAATAAATAATTCAAAAATCCTTTCTCAACAGTGAATAATGCGAATGTTATAAAATGATGCAAGGGTGGTAACTCCGTTTAATGGTTTCAAAGTCAGGCAGGTTTCTTCCTGCAGTAATGATCGAAATCATTCGCAAGATCTGTGCCAAGGGCCAAATTGGAAAAAGGCCTCAGGCCTAATTTGCTACCCTTGTAAAATGACGCGATTATTATTATTATTATAAAGTGACTAGATATTCTATGATAGACTGCACCACACATAATTTACACAAAAACAAATATATGGACATGACATCATGAAGAAACCACAAACAAGTCAAATAGAGGAAATGGATCAGGGGGGCTAGCCATACAGTCCCGGGCCTGTAGTGACACAGACTTCCCTCAAAATTAAAAAGGATCAGGAATACAACCTGAAGAAAATATTGTGTAATGCCAGCATGAGTCATGGTGTGCCATACATGTATGCTAAAAGAAATACGAATGCAAGCATATTATAGTAAAATTCAACGATAAAAGTAATAAGTGACCACATCGGTGAAATGTATAAAAAGTAGTCTTAATCAATCAAGAACAGTTTCAGTATTCAATGGAATAGAAGTATATTGAATGCATTTACGGAACAAACAAAACCGAATACAAAGAGTGGTCTCCCTTGTAAAATAGATTTATATATTCCTGAAGTAAATATGTTTACGTTGAACTGGTTTAAAATCCCTGCAATCACTAAAACAGTTTAATTTTGTGGTCTGATGTAAAGGTGGGGCAAATAAAGTAGTTTAAAAAAAAAAAACAGCTTTGGACATGCACTCCATGCAGTACATGTAAGTTACATACCTGGTAAAATGGTGCCATCATCATAGAGGTGTATATATTGACACCTCTATGGCCATCATGCAGTGCCAGTGTTATTGAAAGCAGCAATAATATTAATAATAGTAGAGGGGTTATATATAGACTGGTGGCCAGTCCTCTCCACCCCCACCCCCCACACACACAAAAAAAAACGTAATCTCTAGAGACTGGGCAAATAGAGCTTCAATCTCATCTAGTAGGTCAATCTGCATTATGTAGGTCGTGTGACGTCGTGCACGTGATCACGACATATCTAACAACAGCGCGACATCAACCCTCAGACGGTCTCGGCATGACGGCTTTGCACTCCAGTCGAAACGCATGATTCAAGTCACATGACTCAGGGTGTGCTTGATAACTGTCGATCATTCCAAATAAGGTAGGACGAAAAACATGGCAAGAACGCCCATTTTATTGTGAAGTTCGCAAATTGTCCAGTCTCTGGTGCTGGTTACAGGTTTACTCCAAGTTTTTTTGATACAAATGGAATGAATGAATGAATGAAATGGGGTTTAACGTCCTACGCTTAAGCACCGTACCTGGGCTAATTGAAGACGGGCATACGCCACAGTGTGCAATGAGGGAAATTTTGCCCGGGCAGCGGCGCTACGGCCTACTCTTATATCGAATTCCAACTGCCAAGGGATCTTTTACGTGCACTCCAATTTGTACACGGGACCTCGGTTTTTCGTCCCATCCGAACGACTAGGCAGCTGTCCTTGTCAGGCCCTCCTTCTGCATCACTGACAAGGGGAAATCACGCCGGAAAATCGAGATGAACTTTCTCGGCCAATGCAGGGATCGAACACTCAACCTCCAGGCTAGCGAACCAGCGCCTTATCCACTTAGCCACCGTGATCCCGATACAAATGGAAACGAAAGTGTTCGTTTACTAAAATTTAATACTTTTATATAAATCGAAATGTAAAATAAATAGAAGAGACTGGGCCAGTCTAGGTTATATAGGGCGATGCGGAAACAATTGTTGTTCGTCCACATTGAAAAGTAGTTGTATAGTGTTGTCGCTCCAGTCTGTCTGAGTTCTGATATTGGTTGTGGACACTCAAGAGCCAGTTTCTCAACCTTTTCTCACCGCTCATCCCTAAATGAATACTCAACCGACCCATTTACCCGGTTTTGAGGAGGTTACTGACCACGAGCGACGTAGGCGCAAACCTGTCAAGGAGGGTCTGTGGGCCCCCCCCCCCCCCCGATTTTTATTAGAAATTGAAGCCCGGAAACTTGATTTCCAGCCATTTCAGGCACTCTACCAGGAGTTTCCGAAGCCACCCGACATAAACCGCAGATTTTTGCACAAGCCTGCAACCCCTTACCACATTGACATTGAATTGAATGCGGATCGAAATCGAGATTCAATAATTAACAAATTTATATTTTAATGAAAATACGTTTCAGTTCAGTGCGAAATTTGCTCCCGATTGACTTTAAATTGATAGCACATAATTCGGTCGCGTGAACCTGGAATATTTCCTTTCCAGATTCAAAACATTTTTAATGTTGTTTAATGAAAGACCTGCAATAAGATTTATCTCTTACATAACGCCGATTTAATAAAGATAGAAATAGGGTTGAACGTCCACTCGACACAAACTAGGTAATTTCGTGGCTAACAGTTTAATTTTGTTTCAATATTTCGCTTGCTCGTAGGGGTCTTTAGCAGTGGGAAGAAACCCATGAGATTTGACAGGCGACCCTAGTCATTTTCACGTACAACCGGGGATTCAAAACCACACCAGCTGACTCAATGACTGGCCTTATGATACAGCACCCACCTGCTAACCAGTAGGACGATTAACACCATTTTATTTCACATTCAAACCTGAACAAATAAACAACACAAGTCTCAAATTTCAGTTATTTTTATTTTAGAACTTTTGACATGAACTGTCATACCATGATGTGGCTCTTCACGCCCGATCTGACCGGCTCCCAACCATTATTTACATCAAACAGGGCCGATTAATTTAACAGAACTTGGGTCAATTGTTCTGTAGCTCAAATAAGTGATTATATTTTGAAAGCAATAGATGAACTAGGTAAATTCCATTTCAACAATTCGCTTGTGCGTTGGGGCCTTTTCTTTAGCAGTAGGAGGAAAGGTTCGAGGTTGGGCATCTATTTGAAAACAGACTTCTACGGCCTCGATTAGAAGCCACATCAAGGTATGAAGTAATGCCAGCATGAGTCATGGTGTGCCATACATGTATGCTAAAAGAAATACGAATGCAAGCATATTATAGTAAAATTCAACGATAAAAGTAATAAGTGACCACATCGGTGAAATGTATAAAAAGTAGTCTTAATCAATCAAGAACAGTTTCAGTATTCAATGGAATAGAAGTATATTGAATGCATTTACGGAACAAACAAAACCGAATACAAAGAGTGGTCTCCCTTGTAAAATAGATTTATATATTCCTGAAGTAAATATGTTTACGTTGAACTGGTTTAAAATCCCTGCAATCACTAAAACAGTTTAATTTTGTGGTCTGATGTAAAGGTGGGGCAAATAAAGTAGTTTAAAAAAAAAAAACAGCTTTGGACATGCACTCCATGCAGTACATGTAAGTTACATACCTGGTAAAATGGTGCCATCATCATAGAGGTGTATATATTGACACCTCTATGGCCATCATGCAGTGCCAGTGTTATTGAAAGCAGCAATAATATTAATAATAGTAGAGGGGTTATATATAGACTGGTGGCCAGTCCTCTCCACCCCCACCCCCCACACACACAAAAAAAAACGTAATCTCTAGAGACTGGGCAAATAGAGCTTCAATCTCATCTAGTAGGTCAATCTGCATTATGTAGGTCGTGTGACGTCGTGCACGTGATCACGACATATCTAACAACAGCGCGACATCAACCCTCAGACGGTCTCGGCATGACGGCTTTGCACTCCAGTCGAAACGCATGATTCAAGTCACATGACTCAGGGTGTGCTTGATAACTGTCGATCATTCCAAATAAGGTAGGACGAAAAACATGGCAAGAACGCCCATTTTATTGTGAAGTTCGCAAATTGTCCAGTCTCTGGTGCTGGTTACAGGTTTACTCCAAGTTTTTTTGATACAAATGGAATGAATGAATGAATGAAATGGGGTTTAACGTCCTACGCTTAAGCACCGTACCTGGGCTAATTGAAGACGGGCATACGCCACAGTGTGCAATGAGGGAAATTTTGCCCGGGCAGCGGCGCTACGGCCTACTCTTATATCGAATTCCAACTGCCAAGGGATCTTTTACGTGCACTCCAATTTGTACACGGGACCTCGGTTTTTCGTCCCATCCGAACGACTAGGCAGCTGTCCTTGTCAGGCCCTCCTTCTGCATCACTGACAAGGGGAAATCACGCCGGAAAATCGAGATGAACTTTCTCGGCCAATGCAGGGATCGAACACTCAACCTCCAGGCTAGCGAACCAGCGCCTTATCCACTTAGCCACCGTGATCCCGATACAAATGGAAACGAAAGTGTTCGTTTACTAAAATTTAATACTTTTATATAAATCGAAATGTAAAATAAATAGAAGAGACTGGGCCAGTCTAGGTTATATAGGGCGATGCGGAAACAATTGTTGTTCGTCCACATTGAAAAGTAGTTGTATAGTGTTGTCGCTCCAGTCTGTCTGAGTTCTGATATTGGTTGTGGACACTCAAGAGCCAGTTTCTCAACCTTTTCTCACCGCTCATCCCTAAATGAATACTCAACCGACCCATTTACCCGGTTTTGAGGAGGTTACTGACCACGAGCGACGTAGGCGCAAACCTGTCAAGGAGGGTCTGTGGGCTCCCCCCCCCCCCCGATTTTTATTAGAAATTGAAGCCCGGAAACTTGATTTCCAGCCATTTCAGGCACTCTACCAGGAGTTTCCGAAGCCACCCGACATAAACCGCAGATTTTTGCACAAGCCTGCAACCCCTTACCACATTGACATTGAATTGAATGCGGATCGAAATCGAGATTCAATAATTAACAAATTTATATTTTAATGAAAATACGTTTCAGTTCAGTGCGAAATTTGCTCCCGATTGACTTTAAATTGATAGCACATAATTCGGTCGCGTGAACCTGGAATATTTCCTTTCCAGATTCAAAACATTTTTAATGTTGTTTAATGAAAGACCTGCAATAAGATTTATCTCTTACATAACGCCGATTTAATAAAGATAGAAATAGGGTTGAACGTCCACTCGACACAAACTAGGTAATTTCGTGGCTAACAGTTTAATTTTGTTTCAATATTTCGCTTGCTCGTAGGGGTCTTTAGCAGTGGGAAGAAACCCATGAGATTTGACAGGCGACCCTAGTCATTTTCACGTACAACCGGGGATTCAAAACCACACCAGCTGACTCAATGACTGGCCTTATGATACAGCACCCACCTGCTAACCAGTAGGACGATTAACACCATTTTATTTCACATTCAAACCTGAACAAATAAACAACACAAGTCTCAAATTTCAGTTATTTTTATTTTAGAACTTTTGACATGAACTGTCATACCATGATGTGGCTCTTCACGCCCGATCTGACCGGCTCCCAACCATTATTTACATCAAACAGGGCCGATTAATTTAACAGAACTTGGGTCAATTGTTCTGTAGCTCAAATAAGTGATTATATTTTGAAAGCAATAGATGAACTAGGTAAATTCCATTTCAACAATTCGCTTGTGCGTTGGGGCCTTTTCTTTAGCAGTAGGAGGAAAGGTTCGAGGTTGGGCATCTATTTGAAAACAGACTTCTACGGCCTCGATTAGAAGCCACATCAAGGTATGAAGTTCGATTTGTACAACTAAACAATAGTTAATATGAAAAAATACAAATGCCGTCCCATAATAATAAAAAATTAATTTATGGCACTCCCGTGCTCTAGTAAGATATCAAGAAATCTTTTTCAGAATACATGAGGGGCTCATTCAGACATTCCCTTTTCAAAACTATTCGTATCAAGTACTGAATAAAAGCATTGATGTATCAATTTTTTGCCCTTCGTGGGCCTTTTTTTTTAAATAAAAATATAAACCTTCCGATTTTAAGCAACAATCTCAAATGGACTCGTCGCAGTATTTTGGAAAAGAGTTCTTGGATATTTAATGAATTCCCCCGTTCTAGAGAAAGATTCAAGATTGTGGTTTTGACAACTTGGATTATTATTATTATTATAACAATGAATGTGGGATTCTGTAACATTTTATAAAATACAAACGGACTGAAAGAAAATTATTCTATACATATCTTGAAAACAGTGAATGTAAAATGGTAAAAAGATATTAATGTTTTGTTCAGGAAAAAAGAGAGGGAGCGAGGAGGGATTTCAGAATCTGTTCAACCAAGAGAGAGCAGCGAATCCTCTTTTCATTGTGTTGGTGGCACTCCGCAGCGACCAGATTCTGTCATCTACACCTCACTCCCCTTATCTTAAACCCCTTTTAACTATTACTAGAGCATGTCAATATAAGATATAGCAAATCCCATTAGTATGTTCGCAGAATGCAGAGTATCCCTGATTATAAGTGATTTCTTTAAAATGTAAACAGTCCTGATTTTGAGTGATAGTTTAAACAGCCCTCATTAAAAGTGAGAGCTGTGTAATTTAAATTTAACCAAATAAAAGAGAAAAGACAACGAGATTGTCAATGAGACAGAAACAGAAGAGATATATATATAAATATATATACACACATGTATCAAGAAGTACATTGTATATAATATTTAAAAAACACAATTTTTAACTAATAACGATTCATTAAAACTAAAAATTTATCACATTCCGCCGAGTACTTTCGACCGCTAGGTGTCTTCAGGGCGATAATAATGGAAGTGACTCGGCGGAATGTAATAAATTTTTAGTTTTAATGAATCGTTATTAGTTAAAAATTGTGTTTTTTAAATATAAATATATATATACACACATGTATCAAGAAGTACATTGTATATAATCCTTTGTTAATATATCACAGTTCGAACATTTGTGGATTTAAACAGTCTATCACTTGGTAATGGTGTGTGACATTGAGCAGAGGAATAAAAATTGTTCTTTTGATTTTAAGAATATCTGCCGGATATCGGAGGAGACGGACTGGACATATATTCTCACATGTCTCTGTTTAAATAAATAAGGAACTTGCATACATTAAATTTATCCAATTAGAGAGGAAAATCCTGTTTTGGGATGCCACATTTGACACTATTGCAACGCTTGCCTAATAAATCTCTTTATTTAAATGTGGTTATATTTTAATGTCACAAACCAAATGGTTCGTATGAACAACGACAACAAAATATTTACGATAAAAAAATATATAAAAGACTAGAAAAATACTGATAAATTTTTGCCCCGAGTTTATAATTAACATGATTTTGGTATCTTTATCCTTCTGTTGGTTTTTTTTTAATGGCTTCTGCAAAATATTTTACTTTAATGGCTATCTACAACCATCTAGTTTTCATTTAGCTCTCTTCTCAAGTACACAGAGATTCAATAAGTGTAAAAAAAAAAGAAAAAAAAGAGATTGTTTAAAGCACTTTCGTCGATTCGATAAATAGGAATTCAATGTCACAACACTCACACACAAATATGGGACCCAAATTGCTCACACAGACAAATGAGTATTCTAGCGTTCAAAATAACGACCGTAAAATATAGTGCATAGAACTAATTTGTTTTCTCTTTCAACTCGTGAAATGTTATTCTCGAAAGCGTACTGCGATCAAATCGAATTCTGGTAAACGATAATTACATGTCCAAATCTGAAAATTACACACTTGTATCTTCAAGTTGCAAACATAATTTGTGCGGGTTTTTTTCCACGCGAGAAACTTGTGTTTACGATATATAAGACACGTTTTGAACACAGCAATTTGTTTATTCATCTTTTCGTGATCGTGTATTTCATAGCCAGACACGGAAAGATAAAAAATTATGAATATTCCTTTGCATTTTGTGCACATCCAATTTATTTTACTTCCGGGGCTCTTTTGAACATTTTTACATGCATTCAAATTTCTCATGTATTCCATTTCGTGCAATATACTAAATATGACAGAACTTTTATATTTTTTTTGCAAGAAAGGACGATCATGCTCAAATCCAAGTTTTATATTGTTTAGAATTGTAAATTTAATACAAAAACTCCTTTGAAATTGGACCGATTAAGAGCCCTGATCACCGATTCAAACTATCACAAGAATTCTTTCAAATCCACGCACAATATAACTATTATGTTAATTTATCGTATAAAAATAAAAACTATATATATTTCTAAACATTTTCACCGATCATTTCTGCTAGGGTTCAATTCTATTGTCCTAGTAATAATGGGTATCCAAATTCCAAAAAAACCCTGTGCAATAAATAGAGAATCTGCTACGAGTCTTTTTTTGTTATCAATAAATCAACACGCGTCGATAATGTAAACAAAAAACCAAGGCTTTCTCAAGTCTTTTTTTTGTTACTTTAGCGACAAAAAAGAAGAGTAGAAGATTTTATTTATCACCAAACTCTCTTTATCATTTTTAATTAACCAATCAAATATCACAGAACTGATATTTACCGTAGAAAAAAAAGTCATATTTTCTACTGGCAACTATCACAGAATTTGAACGAGATATTCCAATCGGAGACCCATAATTACTGTCATGACAACAGGATTTGACGACAGCGTTAATCTTAACGACGGTTTCACGGAAACTGTCAACTATTTTGCGATATGTTTATATGAAAATGATGAAGAATGGGAAATTACAATAAACAAGATATTATGAAGAATTGGCACAAAATGCGTATGGAATGTTATACATATTATATTCGAACTTGTTTTAATGGCCGAGTTCAACCACGCGTGGATTTCACGTCTCCAAAATCAAACAAAAATGTGCGTTAATCCGGTTTTGATTTGATTTAATCAAAAGTAAAATAATTCTAGTGAAGAAATCAAGTTTGTGTTTTGTTTTTTTAAAACGGTTAATAAAATTTAATTGAATATTACATCAATATTTATTAACTGTGTTTCCCAAAAACATAATATAATATATCTGATTTATTTATTTGACCGTTTTATCCCAAAAAATTTGATTTAAAATTATATCTGTCCTAAAATCATTTGTCTGTCCTATGAGCAAATTTAATCTACTGAATTTGAATGGATCACAACAGCAGGGGAACTCTGCAGCTTCAGCCTTAATGGGAAGAGCTGACAAAACAATTACATACATTATGTTTATCAATCATTTTAGATGGCAAGAACTAAAAAAAAACGTCAGTACCTCGGAAATATTCAATTAAAAGAATATTTAGAGGTTGGTATTATTTTCACCAATTCTATTCTCTCCAACTGTTTTGATCAACTAATATATTTCCTTAAATAATAAATGGACTCTGTATCTTCAACTCTAAAATCTTAATATTCAAAACTAAAGATCCAAATTCTTACTATTCAGAATTGAAATCCAAATTCCTACTATTTAGAATTGAAATCCAAATTCCTACTATTTAGAATTAAAATCCAAATTCTTACTATTAAGAATTAAAATCCAAATTCTTACTATTAAGAATTAAAATCCAAATTCTTACAATTCAGAATTGAAATCAAAATTCTTACTATTCAGAATTGAAATCCAAATTCTTACTATTCAGAATTGAAATGTGATCCAAATTCTGACTATTACAATATGAACAATAATTCCAGGGTCCACAGCAAAATGCACGTGAACACACAAATCAGATCTTTTCGTACATAATTCCATTGAATAGTTAATAATACAGAGTTCTGGGTACAATATATCTATTTTTAATGGAAGATCAGTTCTACCATCTTCATATTGTCATGGAATAAAGGACTACACAATTTTATTAACTACGCCCCCCCCCCCCCATAATTTTTGACGAGACTTTCATGTAGCCATGAAAAACAAAATCGCATTTTTTGAGGGGAGCAACAACTACAGCATTAAAGAGCAGGGTCCGGTTTCTCTAAATTTTAACTAAAATCCAAAGTTTAAGCACTAAAATCAATCTAATCGTTTCCGATCAAATTACTAAAACTTACGATTTTATCTCAAGTTATGATTTTGTGAAACGGGCCCCAAGATTTTCTCTCTTCTCCCTATTGTAGGGGAAAATATCTCCAAACACAGCCTTGAACATTAACAACATGAAGATGGTTTCAGGTAGCCATTTACATCTGAATGGCATTGAAGTTTCATACAGAAAAAATTGAAACAAAAAAAACCAACAAAAACCCCACACAGTCTTTAAAAAAATATGTTACTATATAGATACTTCTATCAGTTCAAAAGGCCTTGGGTCTTTTTCTAGCCCTACTAATTATAAATTATGAATAATAATCTTAGTCTTAAAAATAATATTGAATTATATTGGTGAATACGAAACTAAAACTGTTATTGAATTATATTGGTGAATACGAAACTAAAACTGTCAACTCTTTTGTTCTCATTTAAGTTTAAAATTCGTTGCACTGGCTTGGTTACATGGCTTAGGATGATAAATTTCTTCAATTAAACGTCTAAGATAATAAATCAAATTTACTAAATTCTAGAATGCTGCACGGTGTATTTCTTTTAAAACTTACTCTCGAGAGATATTTTACAATTTGACATTCACATATTATTAAACCGATTCATTTCAATAAGTTTCAATTATAAATAAATCAAAACCATTTATGCATACAAAAAAACAAAACAAATGCTTTTCATGTTTCTCTTCGAAAGACAAAATGTTATTAATGTATTAATGATACAATATATATAATAACCCACTCCCATTACCTGGGTAACGGGTAAAATAAAAAAATATACATATAATGTCGCTAGAGCTAGAACAATCGTCATTCATCGTCAATAGCGACAAACAACGTCCTCGCTAGCGACCAAACAGATTTAAAACAATGTAACTTTAGAAGGTCACTTGATAAAGATAAAAAATGATGAATGTCAAAAAGTCTGGTTACCCCCGTTAAAATGATTCATTGTGGATAAAAAAAATGCAGCACATTAGATATAATTAAGACGTTTTTTTTAAAGTCTAAACTAAAATACAACTCGAAAAAACCCGAGCAGCTGTCTGCCCCTATCACTTTAAAAGGGAACCAACTTCAACGCAGCTTTTTGATTTGAGATAAAACCTCAATTCAATTTTCATTTTATTTATCCATTCTTGTTTTAGAACGATTTAGTTCCTAGCCGAATGAGTAGCGAGACATTCAAGTTGGTTCAAGGGCAGACAACTAACACTCCTTTTTCGATTTAATGTATATTTTTATATGAATATTGAGAAATCACCATGAGTGACCGAACCACACAGTGACTAGAATTGTTTTAAACGATATAATATTAGTTTTAAATACACAATGTAACAAGTATAACATGTCTATGATAAACATTCTCAGGTTTACACTTTGATCAATCGTCTTCAAACAAAACCCAAATATATTGATTATTACAAAACTAATTCAATAAAATCAATTATCGCAAATCAAAAATTTTCATTCGACAATTGGCCCAAGTTAAATATGTTTAAATTGCGAGGAAATTTGTACGTTACGCAGGTTGAACCATGCTTTGAATTTTTAGTTATCTCCTTTCAAATACTACATATGGGTTATCATGTACATGTATTAACAAATGCTGATGCGATGGTATCGATTTAAGATTTCGTACCACCACATATTCTGCTATTACCATGCGATCACAAACACCCACATGGGAGGGATCGTCAACAGGGTTGAATTTTACATCACTTATATTTTTTTGACTACAATACATAAAGAAAATAATCAAAATGGAACCACGATTTAATTTCTTTGTTGGTCCCATTATTCACAATAAAAGTTTACCCTGTGTTTAATCTGATTTAAAACATACAAGAGAATGTGTGAAGGATATTCCATTTAAAAATACTCCGTTTTAAAGGGTGGGACGACAATGTCAGTCTTCAAAAAGAATGACCACAATATTAATGTTCGGACAGTATCATTCTTTAACAAGAGTAATCACGGGTTTCTCGGATTCGGTTCTTAGAAAAAAAAAAAAAAAATTATTTGAAGACTTAAAAATACATATACATGTGGCCGATTTTAAATGGAATATCCCGTTTAAGCAATTTTCAACAGGGCATTAATTTAGTATTACATTTCTAATGAATAAATTCAAGTTGTATTTGTCGAGGATACACATAATAATAACTAGCTAATTAATCGACAGACCACAGTACGTAATTAAATTAACTGTCGATAAAATGCATCCATTTTGTTTTAATTCCTATATTCATTTATATTTCAATTCAGGCCAAAATTGACGAGACAGTTTGGCCGTTATTTATTAACGGCAGGTCACGTCATCAGTTATATTACACAGAATATCTTATGACAGGACGGCATAGGGACACAAAGCTAACTCTAAAATAGAACATCTACACACGAGATAATTCATCTTGGTTTAACGGAGATCCGTAATATATCGTTATCTCACTAGATTTAACACAGCTCCACCTGGTGCCAGGAAGATATGCTTGAATCGTCTCAACACTATTGGTTGATACACAAAGTAATTTGATTGGCTATGTTAGCAAATCGAGTTATTTGATTGGCTGTGGGAGCAAACCAAGCCATAAAGCTTTAAATAACATTGCCAAAGGCAGAACGATTATCCAGGCACACATACAACTGGCTATTTAGCTGTTCCAAGTCAGAACAATTATCCAGGCACACAAACAACTGGCTATTCAGCTGTTCCAAGTCAGAACAATTATCCAGGCACACATAAAACTGGCTATTCAGCCGTTCTAAGTTGAGAGATATAGGGATACATTTCGGGACTGCAGTTAATCCAAGATGGCGATCATATTAATAATGTAAATTATTTAGCTTATAATCAAGCTGAAAACAAGCAACAGATGAGGAGCCCAGAGGATTTTTCCTTAAAATTTAAATGGAATTTTAACCAGATCTATCATATCATTACAATCACTTGTTGGTTGGATTTAACCCAGGCAGTGTCAATACGTCGATAATGCACAATAAATTATAAAATTTCTCCATTTAGAATACATCAGTATTAAAAATGCACGATAAATGTTTAATATCTGTGCATTATCAATTATTAAAGGAGTATATCGCAGATTAATTTGTACACTATATTATAACTTGGGGGAGTAAAATAATTTTATAAATGATCCGGGCAAAATCCAACACCACCACCACATATCTCAACACAATTGTGTCGGCAGATACAGGATATGTTTTGTGATTGCAATATATTTAAACGTCATTAACCATGACTAGACACTACAGACGTCTTTACGCCTGCCAAAATAATCAGCTATCACAGAAGTAGTACATTTTTAAAAACTTCTGCGAGAAGTTAACGCAGATTTACGAATTAGTACAAATATTTTGGAATGAATTACGCAATCTCTCATTTCCCATCACGCCGCCGTAATAATATTCAGTCTGGTTATTCAGGCTCTGTTAAATATGCAAACAGGGTCATTATTTGGCACATAACTCAATTTTCAAATAAACATTACAATCCATAAATTTAATACAATTTTCAATGTACATGCGCGCGTAGTCTACATACGACTGACACGTACATCCAGTTTCATATATAACGCGAATGTACATGCGTAGTCACCGCTGACAGACACACATACGTCAAAAGTTTTCATGTTACACGCGAAATTTGACCGATTGCACACGAAACATGGGGACAAAATATTGCAAGAAAAAAAATATTTTAAACATTTGAATATCATTTAAATATATCATAAATAACATACATGTTTTAATTTATATATACGAGACATTAGTTTTTATGCAGCATTAAAAAAAAAAGAAACGTAAAATGATATAAATAATACGCATAGGAAAAAAAAATGGAGGATTTCAAATTTCATATCTAAATCGTCGGTCTTCGATCCTCGCACATGTTTGTTTTTCCGGTATTTTGTTCGTCGAGAATATTATGATTCATATTAGGATTCAATATAATAAAATAAAAATGATTTTTGTATATATATATATATATGTATGTATATATACGCGTGAAAAGGCTCGATGTATTCTTACATCCATCGTTCGATCGCAAAAATAACAATGTACATGATATATATATATATGTATATGGTAATAAAATAACGCAATGAATTGTCCCTCGCATGTAGACATCCGACAATAAATGAAATAACGCGCAATTAGGGTCCATAAAATATCAATGGCAAAAAAAAAGAGAGTAAACCTCGAAACTCTGGGTCCTTCAACTGTTTGCTAATAAAATCCAGGCACCATATAACATAAAGCATTAAACAAGAAAATGGGAAGGTGGTTATTTTCTGTAATAATTATTCCTTCTTATTACAGGACGATGGGATCCGTTTAACCCCATCGTCACGGCAACGATTGCCACCTTTTAGTTGCCCCACCAATCAGTGCCCTGTGCACTACTGTTGTAGGCTCCACCGTATGATCCTCCGTAATTAGCGTATTGGCTGGCGAAGGGGTTTATAGCCGGGTATCCTCCCCCTCCTCCCATTGGGTTCTTCACTCCATTTCCCATACCCATGCCTCCTGGTTTTGGTCCCTTGTTTTGTTGACGGTAATCTCTGGCTCCGAAGCCACCAGATCCAAACCTGTAAGAATAGGGTAAAACATCATAAAGTGAAAATAGGCATCAACAAACTAGGTCATTTGGGACTAGCATATGGTTTAATATTATTCCAATGATTCGCTACACGTAGGGGTATTTCGCAGTGGGAGGAAACTGGTGCTGAAATGAGTTTGTTTATGTGCTCGCTAATATGTACACAGGACCTCGTATTTTAGTCACATCTGAATGACTATATGTTGTCCCTTTCCACGCCCTCGATCCGGCACCAAACACAAAGAGCAACTATGCCAGGGAATGAATAAATGAAATAGGGTTTAACGCCCTACAATTATGAACCTAACCTGGGCTAATGGAAGACAGGTACAGGGATCGAACACGAGTAGAAATGTGTAACTAATTTTAAGAAGCGTTAAATTCAACTTACTTCCTGCCTCCTCTCTTGGACGTAGTGGAGGATCGTGTATCATTGGCCATAGATTCTAACCAAGCTGGTACTTCTTGATTAGCTTCCATTAATAAATCCAATAAATCACGAACAATATTCTTGTTCTTCTCATTAATAAACGAAGTAGCCAAACCTGAAAATAGTAAAACAAATTGGGTTTAACATTTTTAAAATGCCCTAATCTTTTGCTCCGACTGGGTTAATGGAGACTGCCATACGCCATAAATTGTGTTATGGGAAATTATATAATTTTATGACCTACAGACTACTCTTTTTTCGGTACACGAGCTAGGTTTTTGTATCATCTAAACGACTATTCATCGTCAGGCCCCTTTCAAGGAGGCACTGACTCCAGTGACATATATCGTGGGTTTGTCATGGCCCTATTTTTCTGCACCAGGCAGGTTCATGAAGTAGCAGAGCAGCAGGTCTTCACCTACATTTGGTTGACATTGATTTATAATGAAATGAAATGGGGTTTAACATCCACTGAAAACTAGGTCATTTGTGACAAAGTAATACATACATAGAACTTTTCTAGATTTGACATTATATTATATTGGACGTTTTCAACTATAAACAACTTCTGCTAATGTGTTCAATATGTTATTTACGGGCAACATACTAATGACCTCTGCGAGTTTTGACAAAACGCACGATCTCATTAAATATCTTATTTATCCATATGTTATTTATAATCTACACATGTTCTATGTGTTGAACACTCAGCAGAACTTATGAAAGGACGAGGTGTAGGTATAGAAACTATAATCTCAATTCCAAATAAGTTAATCTGTCATGTATCATTATTCTTAATGACTGTATGCTTTATAAAGCCAGAATTATCTGACAGTAAGTCAGACTTGAATAGAGCTCCTTCCGATCTACCAACTATGCTGACCGCCGTCTGTTACCTGTAGTGTTACACATTTCGGGATTAACATATGGTTCAATATTATTTAATTAATTCACTTGGGCGTAAGGGGTCTTTAGCAGTGGAGAGGAAACCGGGAGGACCATGCTTCTTGTCACGTACAACTGGGGAATGCAAGATGCACACTTAGCGTGATTGATCAAACTATATATTACCTAGATTTCCCACTCGTCCAGTACGTCCAATACGATGAACATATTCCTCAATATCACTGGGTAAATCGAAGTTGATAACGTGGCGTACATTCGAGATATCCAAACCTCTAGCAGCAACCTGTAAATCAAAGCAATGTAAATAACATATTAACAATGACAGAGAGACAGAGAGAGAGAGAAAGAGAGAGAAATGGGGTTTAACATCCACTGAAAACAAACTAGGTCAGTTCGGTTCCAGACTTAACACATGGTTTAATTTCATTTCAATAATTTCCTTGCGCTTTGGGATCTCTAGCAGTGGGTGGTGGTTACCTATGAGGTAGGAAAGGCAAGCGAACTCCTTGTCACATACAACCTCGGAATGGAAACCACGCCAATTGACTTTAGGTACAGCGCGCATGTGCTAACTACTCAGCCACTCAACAATGAATAACAGCAAGTTTTACAGCATTCAGATGCTGCTGTGAAGCTTTGCAAATTGTGAGAGCAGCAGACGCGCTGCAGACGTGAACAATGGCGACCTCCATTGAAACCCGACATTAAACAAACCTTGAACTTGGCAAGCGCGAGACTTGTTAGATCTTATGGTTGGTTTAAACACATTTATTGAATGAAATGGGGTTAAACGTCCGTCCTACGCTTAAGCACCTAACCTGGGCTAATTGAAGACGGGCATACGCCATACAGTGTGCTATGAGGGGAATTTGCCCGGGCAGCAACTGAATTCCAACTGCCAAGGGTTCTTTTACGTGCACGCCAATGTGTACACGGGACCTCGGTTTTCCATCCAATCCGACCGACTACGCAGTTGTCCTTGTCAGGCCCTCCTTCTGCATCACTGACAAGGGGAAATTGAACACCCGACCTCCAGGCTAGCGAACCAGCGCTTTATCCACTTAGCCACCGTGATCCCCCACAAAGGGATTAGAACAATTTATAAAACCTTCTCGCAGATGTTATGATAGCCCACCTCCCTTCCACCCCGATAACTTTTTTGATGAAATCTGTAAATATAACCAAAAAGACTTGACAACTTACGGCTGTGGCAACCAGGATTGGTCGTTCACCACTTCTAAATACACGTAGAGCATCCTCTCGTTCTCTCTGTGATCTATCGCCATGGATACTAGTGGCAGGGAATCCTTCTCTTTGTAAAAAGTCTTCCAAGGAGTCCGCTCCTTTCTTAGTTTCAACAAATACAAGGGTCAAAGATTCAGGGCCTAGAAAAAATAAAATTAAAGATGCATTATGTAGAATTTATTTAAGTACAGAGATGAAAGTGGCTTTGGAAAAAATGAAAGGCTGTTTTATTTTAATTTTGAAAGATTTAAAAAAAAAAATCAAAAAATAAAATAATCGTTTTTCACCAAAATCTCAAATTCCGGGAAAATTCGGAAGACTTTCATCCCTGTTAGTAGCTGACAATTCTTGCTTTAATAGTTAAAACTGAGCAAAGTTATAAGTGTCCGAAGACGTGTGAGAGAGAAACAACTAGGTCATTTCAAGTCTAACATATGGTTAATTTTATTTCAATAATTCGCTTGCTCGTGGGGGCAATGGGAGGAAACTGGAAGACCAGGAGAATACCCACGAAGTTGGACAGGCGACACTTCTTCTGGTCACGTACAACCTAGGATTTGAAACCCCGCCAGTTGATTCAATGAAAGGCTTTATGACACAGCGCGCACATGCTAACCATTCTACCATCTAAACCCCCTGGAAGTTGACAAGATACAGCCTAAATAAACATTAGCTGTGTTCAAATTCAGAGTAATAACATATTTCTTTGTTAATTACCAGGATTAGAAATCATCGCCCATGCCTTCAGAGCATGCAATATGGATGGAATGAATGAATGAATGAAATGGGGTTTAACGTCCTACGCTTAAGCACCTAACCTGGGCTAATTGAAGACGGGCATACGCCATACAGTGTGCTATGAAGGAAATTTTTGCCCGGGCAGCGGCGCTACGGCCTACTCTTATATCGAATTCCAACTGCCAAGGGATCTTTTACGTGCACTCCAATGTGTACACGGGACCTCGGTTTTTCGTCCCATCCAAACGACTAGGCAGCTGTCCTTGTCAGGCCCTCCATCTGCATCACTGACAAGGGGAAATCACGCCGGAAAATCGAGATGAACTTTCTCGGCCTATGCAGGGATCGAACACTCGACCTCCAGGCTAGCGAACCAGCGCCTTATCCACTTAGCCACCGTGATCCCCGCAATATGGATGGAGTGAGCGCAATCATAAGATAGAGGCGAAACATCCACTCGACACATTCTAGGTTTTTTCAGGATAAACACATGGTTCAATTTTATTTCAATAATTCTCTTGCGTGTAGGGGTCTTTTGCAGTGGGAGTAAACTGGAAGACCCGAAAAAAACCTACGAAGTTAAGACAGGCAAACCTCAGGCAAACCTAGCTCAAGCTCAAATGTACATTATCATTTTATAAATAAAGAAGAGTTGTCCTACCTGCAGCGTTGATCAAATCGAGTAGGAAGGATCGTTTTTCACTGTCATCTACCCACACAACTTTCTGGGTAATATTTTCACTTGTACTACCAACACGGCCGACCGCCAAAAATATATAATTATCCAGAAAATCTCGAGCTAGAATCTATAATAGAGAGAAATGGGATGAGAGAAAAATGAAATAAAAGAAATCCGGTTTAATGTCCTACTCAAGACTGGGATACAGTGTACCAGTACTAAGAGAATATATTTTGCATCGACAGTGGCACTACGGCCTACTAATATATCGAATTCCAATTGGCAAGGGATCTTTTACGTACATGCCAACTTGTACACAGGACCTTGGTTTTTTCGATCCATCTAAATGACTATATATCATCTCTTGCCAGGACCTTTATCCTGCACTACTAACAATGGGGAACCATTCTCACCAATGCAACGAGGGTTCAATCCCAGCTCAGGGCAAGAACTTTAGCGTTGTAAGTGAGAGGGATATTTGGTCTCCCGTCCAAGCAGGCAGGTGAACAAATTTGAGTAAAATCTCGACTTAAAGTCTGAGAATGCTTTGTGAACTCTGGGCCAGATGTCCGAAGACAAAGAGAAAATGATCTAACCTGGATTTCTTTAGGGAAAGTGGCTGAAAACATGAGAGTTTGTCGTTTCCCACATGGAGGCATAGAGTCTTTCTCTACAATCCTTCGGATTTGAGGTTCGAAACCCATGTCTAACATTCTATCGGCTTCATCTAACATCAGGTATCTAAAACAAAATGAAATGGGGGGATGTTACAATATATCGTGGTAAACATGAATAGATAATTTGAAATTAAAATAAAATGGGGTTTAAAGTCTAGCTCTTCTCCAGGTCCTCAGTTTTTTGTATGATCCAAACGACTAGACAGCTGTCCTTGTCAGACCCTCCATCCTACACCAATGACAAGGGGAAACCACCCAGTACCATCCGATGAACTTTCTCAGATAATGCAGGGATTCCACATGCGACCTCCAAACTAGCAAGCCAGTGTGGCTCTACATGCATGACAATGTGTACATGAACAACTATCTTGGTTCTTGCCATGTCTTCAGTCCAGCAACACTCACGAGGGGGAACCATGCCCGAGCAACACTCACGAGGGAGAACCATGCCTGTGCAACACTCACGAGGGGGGAACCATGCCTGAGCAACACTCACGAGGGAGAACCATGTCTGAGCGACACTCGCGAGGGGGAACCATGCCCGAGCGACACTCGCGAGGGAGAACCATGTCTGAGCGACACTCACGAGGGGGGAACCATGCCTGAGCGACACTCACGAGGGAGAACCATGTCTGAGCGACACTCGCGAGGGGGAACCATGCCCGAGCGACACTCGCGAGGGAGAACCATGTCTGAGCGACACTCGCGAGGGAGAACCATGTCTGAGCGACACTCGCGAGGGAGAACCATGTCTGAGCAACACTCGCAAGGAGAACCATGTCTGAGCGACACTCACGAGGGGGAACCATGCCTGAGCAACACTCGCGAGGGGGAACCATGCCTGAGCAACACTCGCGAGGGGGAACCATGCCTGAGCGACACTCGCGAGGGGGAACCATGTCTGAGCGACACTCACGAGGGGGAACCATGTCTGAGCGACACTCACGAGGGGGAACCATGTCTGAGCGACACTCACAAGGGGGAACCATGTCTGAGCGACACTCACAAGGGGGAACCATGTCTGAGCGACACTCACGAGGGGGAACCATGCCTGAGCAACACTCACGAGGGGGAACCATGCCTGATAACCCCCCCCCCATCAACTTTCTCGATCAACTAAAGGGATTGAACACTGGAACTCCTTTTAGCTAGACAGCATCTTATTCACTGATCCACCGCAGTTCTCTTAAAATACTGGGGATTGACCTACCTACAATGTTCCATTTCTACTTTGCCCCGTTCCATTAGATCGACCAATCGACCGGGAGTAGCCACCAATAAATGACATCCTCGATCTAAATCTCTCATCTGGGCACCGATATCAGCGCCACCATATACAACACAGGGTCGAACTCTTGATCGATAAGCAAACTAATCAAATAAAACACATAAAATTAAATTTTAATAGTCCACAATAAATTCTTAATTTTAATAGTCCACAATAAATTCTTAATTTTAAAAAGTCCACTATAAATTTTAATTTTGTATTAAGAGGGGAGCCGGGGTCAATCGTAGTTTCATAAATGATAATAAACTCTCCATGACTTTATAAAGGAGAGTAGATTTTCAGTTTTAAGGGGTGGAAGAAAAGCCTCCCCCCGGTCGGCATTTAGATACATTGATCATTTTTGCCAGTCCCTCTGTCCTGAACCAATGACAAGGGGAAACCAGACTGGAAAAAACGTGTCATGCACATTCACAGTTAACACTCCACTATAGACCTATTGGTTAGCGAGCAAGCCCCTTTGTCACTGAGCCAACGCGACTCCCAACAACTTTTTACTTGTTATACGAACCTTCCTTGCTTCATCATATATCTGTGATGCCAATTCTCTGGTTGGAGCCAACACTAAAGCACTGGGGTATTGTTTTAGTCTTCCATAAGATCGTCCTCCCTAAAAAAATATATTCAACACATTAAAGATGTATAATTCAAGAAGTAAATCTGCTGAATGCTGGTCTTTTTTTAGGCCTCTAATGTTATATAAGTTATTAAACATCTGTTAACTCGCCAAGGCCATTATCAAGTCGATATGACATTAGATGCTCTTGATTTTCAACATATTTAAACATAATTGAAAGTAAATAGCAGTAAAGACTGCGCTTTTCTCCAAACACTCAGATTTTCATTATCCTTTTTTGAACTATAATAGCAATCATAGCGAGAACGACCAGCTCTTTAACTCTTACATAATGCATTTTTAATAGAACTATTATAGCTAGAAGTCTGAGCTTTTTACATCTTTAATCAAACTATTATAGTGAGAAGTCTCAGCTCTTAAAATCTATAATCATTACTGATAAAATTGACAACTATGGGATTTATGGATTATGGAAAACAACCCTGGTTAACGAAGCTAGTAAAGTATAAATGACTTACTTGTGACTGTCTTTGTTCGGCCTCGTGAGCTTCACCTGGACCGGTTTCATATAATAAATTTAATATAGGAACTAGGAAAGCAGCGGTTTTACCCGAACCTGAATTAAAAACAAAAGAAAATATCAAGATGAGAAATGATCTTTTAATATCTTACTTTTTGAGACCGACTGAGCTAATGAAAACTGCCTATGGGGGAAATTTGCCAGGATAGCAATGCTGCAGCCCGCTCTAATTTCAACTCCATTGTCGCATGTAAGCTGGGACTACCATGTCATGTCAGTTGACTCAATGACAGACCTTATGGTCCAAAGTGCTTGAGTCTGAATCATTTACCCCCTCTCCCCTTCTAGATAAATTCTACCATTAAATCTTTTTGCCTAATACAATAGGTATGAGTCTGAACCATTAAGCCCACTCCCCTTCTATATAAATCTTACCATTAAATCTTTTTGCCTAATACAATAGGTATAAGTCTGAACCATTTAGCCCCCCCCCTCCCCTTCAAGATAAATCTTACCTGTTTGGGCACAAGCCATTAAATCTCTCTTGCCCAATAGAATAGGTATGAGTCTGAACCATTAAGCCCCCCCCCCCTCCCCTTCAAGATAAATCTTACCTGTTTGGGCACAAGCCATTAAATCTCTCTTGCCCAATAGAATAGGTATGAGTCTGAACCATTTAGCCCCCCCCTCCCCTTCAAGATAAATCTTACCTGTTTGGGCACAAGCCATTAAATCTCTCTTGCCCAATAGAATAGGTATGAGTCTGAACCATTAAGCCCCCCCCCCTCCCCTTCAAGATAAATCTTACCTGTTTGGGCACAAGCCATTAAATCTCTCTTGCCTAATACAATAGGTATAGCATATTTCTGTACTGGCGTTGGTTTTGGGTATTTGCTGAGAACAATATTGTTCCTGATAATCTCTCCAAGACTTGCATCTTCAAACTGAATTCAAAAAAATTTCCATGGTTACGAACAAAGAATTAATTAAACCAAACAATGCAAAGATACACGAGTCTACTTTCCAGATACACAAAAGAAACATGAAATCCACTGAAGTGGGAGTAATGTCGTTAAGGGAAACTAGAGTGGGAGAATTGAAATGGGGGGGGGTTTAACATCCTACTGTTCTGCAACTGACTAGGCTAATAAAGACAGTCATACGCCATACAGTGTGCTATGTGGAGGAAATTTTGCCCCGAGGATTTGATTTTGAAACCGTTTTTCTTACTGACAACTGGATTGTGAGACATTGTTGGAAGTTTGACGTAGGCCTACTATACCTGATAATAATTTACAGATTCACAATTTTTTATTTCACAAATCAGTAACACTTGAAATGGATCGAAAACTTATGCTCAGCACCATCAAGTAGACAGAGAGAGTGATAGAGAGAGAAATGGGGTTTAACGTCAACTCAACTAGGTCATTTTGGGACTAACATATGGTTTTTAATTTTTTACTTCAATAATTCGCTTGCGCGTAGGGGGCCTTTAGCAGTGGGAGGAAACTGGAGTGCCTGGAGAGGAAACCCACAAGGTTGAGAAAGCGCCCCTATCTCCATGCCACATACACTCACACCAGGGCCCAAAACCACAGTCGCAAGCCAGAGGTGGCCGTCCAGCTAGAGATTGAAGCGCGGCACTCTAGTCCACTAGGCCATCCCAAACCCCGCACCATCAAGTAAATCCGTTCTAACTTTATTATTATCAATTCTCCAAGGTTTTAAAATAATTTGAAATATAAACTTACGTTTTCAATATTTGTAGGTGGACTTTCACCACTGGCCTCTACAGGTATGTCTTCGTATTTATCAAAATTGATACCAGTATTACCACCTCCAAATAATTCCCTAAAAACGAAACACAAAAATATTACAAATAATGCATTTAATACGTGTTATGGTTTTGAACCATACACTTCATATGATAGATTTGGTTCTGGTTAACAGGGCAACCAATATTCGTAAAAAGATAGGTTGCCAGTCAACAAAACATACTAGCAGCAGATAAATCGTCCGAACAGTTGACATTGGTTGCCGTGTCTTTACTCCTTTGGGGATAATGGATACCTTTACAGGATACTGATATCAAGTGTCATACAGATCAGATAATTCTGCCATTTGAGCATTGAAAAAGTTTAAACAAGGGCTGTAACTCTTAAGAGGGAGAGAGAAATGGGGTTTGACGTACACCCAACACAACTAGGTCATATCGGGACAAACATATGGTTTAATAATACGCTTGCACGTAGGGGTCTTTAGCAGTGGGTGTGGGAGGAAAGGGGAGTGCCCCAAGGAAACCCACGAGGTTAAGAAGGCTCCCCAAATCCATTCCACATACGCTCACACCAGGGCTCGAAACCACAGCCGCAAGCCAGAGGTGGCCGGACAGGTAGAGGTCGAAGCGCGGCAATCTAGACACCCCCCTCCCTCCCTGTAACTGCCGAAATAAAATAGGCTATTTGCCTCACAAATTTTTGACAACGATAAATGTGGTCTGTAGGGTGATTACAAGTACTTGTGGACGACTGACAGACGGGGGTCGATAACAAACTATTAACCACATGTAAAGGATGCGTATATCAAGTTCATGACTTCCGTTAATTTCACTGCGGTAGACAAAAAAATTGAGCAAGTTTGTTCTTTGGACAATTGCAGATTTCTAATTTTGCTATAACTTTACAACTTAAAGATGAAATGGTGGTACTTACTGTTCTAATCTTTCATTTCTAGGCAGGGGAGTTGACCAATCGACAACTTGAGCACCACCACTATTATTCCAGCTGTCACCACTGTCGGCTCGACTGTCCCATCTGTTGTGACCCCATTTCTTCTCTCGACTTTGAGGTTCTTCAGCTAAGGCGTCCCATCTGCTTCCACCCATTGGTGGTTGGGGAGGAGCACTTCCCTGTCTGTCATATCTACCCATACCACCTCGATCACTGAAAATATTTTCAAAACCAAATAGAAATTAAATGAACCTGACCTGGGCTATTGGAGACGGGCATACGCCATACAGTGTGCTATTGGGCAAATTTTTGCCCGGGCAGCAACTGAATTCCAACTGCCAAGGGATCTTTTACGTGCACGCCAATGTGTACACAGGACCTTGTTTCTTCGTACCATCCGAACGACTAGGCAGCTGTTCTTGTCCGGTCCTCTGTCGGGATGATCCTACTCTAATTTTGAATTCCAAATGTCAACAGTTCTTTTAAGCGCACGCCAATGAGTGCACAGGACGGCAGTTTTTCATACCAAACAAAGAACAATACAGTATTCCTTACCAGGCCCTCCGACCCAATACTGGGATAAAACATGGGTCCTCCAGGTTAGCAAGCCAACGCCAGTGTGGCTCAAGAGGTTAAATATGATGGAGAGAGAGAGAAATGAGAGAGAGATTGGGTTTAACGTCCACTCAACACAAACTAGGTCATTTCGAGACTAACATGCTTTAATTTTTAATTTCAATAATACGCTTGAGCATAGGGGTCTTTAGTAATGGGAGAAAACCTTGAGGACCCAAAGAAAACCCACAAGGTTGAAGAGTTGACCCTACTCTTTGCCACGTACAACCGGGGATTCAAAACCACGCCAGATGGTTCAATGAAAGGCTTTATGGTACAGCGGGCGTGTGCTAACCATTGAGCCCCCCCCCAAAACATGTTACAGCGTGCGAACACCAACCATTCAGGCCCCCCCCTCTAAATATGATGGACTGTAACATACCTGTAACCTCCAGCACTGCCTCGTCTGCTGTCATAGCTGTTATTATAACCCCCTCTACCTCCTCCTCTATTATAATTATTGTAACCTCCTCTATCATTCATTTCTAAAACAAATAGAAAATAACAATTATTACCTCTCATTCATTTCTAAAACAAATAGACAATAATTATAACCCCCCCCCCCCCAGTCATTCATTTCTAAAACATATGATCATCATTATTTATAGCCTCTACAGTTCACTTCTAAAATAAACAATTACATAATTATCAAACCATAACCTCTTCCCAACCATTCATAGCTAAAATATACAAAGATCAGCTGCCAGGCAACAAAAACCTACCATAAACAAGCAATGTCTTTCAACCAAAAGTCCATAAATATTAATAGCCACTATGAAATAATAATCGGAAATTGTCTGGTGGCCCAATGCCACTTTTAAATTCAAGGTGTTCAAGGAATTAGCAATAATAATTGGGAGAGAGAGAGAGAGAGAGAGAGAGAGAGAGAGAGAGAGAGAGAGAGAAAATAGGGTTTTAACATCTATACACATACTAGGTCATTTTGGGACTAACATATGGTTTAATTTGTTATTTCTATAATTTGCTTGCTCATAGAGGTCTTTAGCAGTGGGTGGAAAGTCACAGGACCTGGAGACAACCCGTAAGGCGACCCCATTCCTTGTCACATACAACCAGAGATTTAAAAGTATGAAATCTTCAGACAAAATTTGTAACATTAATCCCATCCTATACATTTAATAAACTTAACAAACTTGTGTTCATGAAATAAATAATGCTCTTTCGCAATTAATTTCCACGTTTTATTTTATTTAAGCTACTTTCAAACATCAAACTTATGGTAGTCCTTATCAGACGCCCATGAAATTAGCAGCATTTTTTTATATATCGATTTGACATTTTTAAAGATATTACAAAGAATTTCATTGTGTGATGTTGCGATTGTTCATATTTTTACAAGATTGAGTTGCCATGCAACATGATAAACCCACAGCAGCCGAGTCTTCAAAGCAGTCCCAAAATGTTTTACATTGTGAATCATTTGATAATCAAAGAGCAAAATGACACATGGAATGGTATCAAAACCATATCCCAGCATGACAGACAGAAAGATCTAAATCATGCACACAAGATTATATTCAGACAGAAATGGGTTTAACGTCCACTCGACACAAAATGTCATTTTGGGACGGACATATGGTTCAGTTATATTTCAACAATTTGTTTGCGCATAGCGTTCTTCAGTCGTAGGAGGAAACGAAAGGACCCTTAGAAAACCCACAAGGTTGGACAAGCAGGTTGTCAACAGACCACATCTTCGACACAGCCACCCACAACCCCAGAAAAAAATAGACAAAAGCATTGAAGAAAATTCTTTACATAACTGGTCTTGATCACTTCAGACCAAACTCTCAAAAAATTGACTACAATGAATATAGGTCTGGACATAATTAGCGAAAGAAAGAAAGAAAGAAATGGGGTTTAACGTCCAATTAGCATTGATTGTATCCATGGCAACTGGCTAATCTAGGAAATCCCCTTAAAGCTGAACTCCGGTTATAAAACTACAGAAATAATTAAATAAAAAAAAGGTCACGCCCAAAACAACCGCCATACTTGTTGTAATTTCTTGAACAATGGCTGTTGCTTTGGGCTGACATACACACAGCAGGCAGGCCCCGCCCACTTCCAGTGTAAACCGTGACAAGCGAAGTGTCCACATCCTGTAAGAGATATGGCCAGCTCTCTGAGTGATTAAAGCTTTTCCACTATTAGCTCACAGAAATTATTATTGCTACACAATTATTGTCTGATCAGGTATATATTTTTTTATATTATTTTTACTAATTAGACGAGAAAAGTCAACCACAATGTACCTTTGCTCTAAAAATAACAGAGAAACTTTCTTACCTTAAACAATAACAAATCTGCCAGCAACATACATTTATGTCTTATTTCGTGAAATGTTTTGCACAACAGAGTACAAACACCAAATACTTTCTACTCTGTTGCGCAAAACATTTCACGAAATAATTATTGTTTGAGGTAAGAAAGTTTCTGTTATTTTTAGAGCAAAGGTACATCGTGGTTGACTTTTTTTCGTCTAATTAGTAAAAATAATATAAAATAATATATACCTGATCAGACATAATAACTGTGTAGCAATATTTTCTGTGAGCTAATAGTGGAAAAGCTTCAATCACTCATAGAGCTGGCCATATGTGGACAGGATGTGGACACTTCGCTTGTCACTGTTTTCACTGGAAGTGGGCGGGGCCTGCCTGCTGTGTGTATGTCCGCCCCAAACAACGGCCATTGTTCAAGAAGTTACAACAAGTATGGCGGTTGTTTTGGGCGTGACCTTTTTTTTAATTAAATTATTACTGTAGTTTTATAACCAGAGTTCAGCTTTAAGCACTTGTAACAAACATAGACCACCCCGAAAAGTGAATTCTGTAAAATTAGTAGGATTGTAACACTATTACCCAGGTATTATTTAATCTGGTGTATCTAGCACTAATTTCTTTCACATTCATTTAATATAAAACCTGTGTTTCAAAATTCAAAAAAAATCGTTTAAAATCCTCTAATTTGTAGTTGTGCCCAGTTTAATGCAAACTGATTAATTTTGATAATAAGTGTCCAATTTACAAGTATTTAATTTCCGGACCACTGTTCAAAAATTAACTAATACACATCATTAGTCAATTGGGTTGTTTATTTTTTAACAGTGATTGAGAAATTAAACACTTGTAAATTGAACGCTCATTATCAAAATCGAATGGTCAGATTTAAACTGGACAGAAGTACAAATTAAATGTTTTACTGTGATTTTAAACAGTTTTTTAAATATTTAAACAAAGAATTGATATTAAACAAATATGAGAGAAATTAGTGCTAGATACACAAGATTAAATAATACCTGGGTTACAGCTTGTTAGTTTCCAGCTTTTCAGTGAATCGGTCAAGCGTTCATACAGTACAGGTGTATGGAAATTTCTGCATGGCATGATACTGTAGACGCACGACAATCTTTCAGAGTAAAATTCATTGCAATTTGGGCTGGAGTGATCAATTTTGATCTAGAGTAAAATTCATCAATTGGAATCTGGGCTGGAGCGATCAATATTTTATCCAGAGTAAAATTCATTGCAATTAGGGCTGGATTGATCAATTTTTATCCTGAATAAAATCCATTGGAATCTGGGCTGGAGCGATCAAGACTTCACTACTACAGAACTAGATATCTACGGAACTTACGTGGGGGTCCAGAGCTGTAGCCACCCGAGTAACCACCACGCGGCTGATAACCTCCAGGATAGCCACCTGTACAACAGAGGAGAAAGACCGTTCGTTAAAAATTAAAGATGCATTACCACGAATATTTATAGGGTAATTATTACCACATAAAGATGAATTACCACGAATATTTATAGTGTAATAATTTCCCACAAATATTTATAGTGTAGTTATTTCCCAATTAAAGATGCATTGCCACAAACATTTAAAGGTTAATTATTTCCTAATTAAAGATGGATTACCCCGAAAATTTATAGGGTAATTATTTCCCTCATATTTATAGTGTATTTTTTTTCCGAATTAAAGATGCATTGCCACAAATATTTATAGTGTAATTATTTCCTAATTAAAGATACATTACCCCAAATATTTATTTGTAGTTATATCCCTTTAGAAGTGTGGCATATTCGATATATTGAAAGTAGAGACACCGGGACAAAATCTTGGCTGGTGTCACGCTCACCCAGAGTTCACAAAGCATTCTCAGACTTAAGTTAAGAATTTACTCAAAATTGTTAGACTTATTTTAACTAAACTATAGGCTTCTTAACACTTTGTTAGCCTAATGTATCAAATACATCAATAAGAAACTATGTGCAAAGTATTACATTTTTGGATATAAAATATCACCTGATTAAAAGTTTAAGTAAATTCTTAACTTCTGAGAATGCTTTGTGAATTTGGGGCATGATCGCGTGATCCCGGGAGAGCTCGACATGTGTGATCGAGTGGTTGGCAATTGCAAGAACAGTGAGACTTAAATGTATAACCGACTGATTAAAATGCGGGAAAAAAGTTGACCGAGGATAATCCAAGAATTTTCTAAATGCTTCGATATTTAAGGTAAATGGTCAGCCGGTAAAGACAAATGTGAACTAAAAATTGACCCACCCCTAAAGTCATGTGACCTACAAGTCTGCTACCGATTTTCACAACTTGGGGTATGTAGCAGTTTGTAATTAATATGTTTTGAAAGGAGATTTCAGTCTAACTTAAGACAGTTTTTTGACTACCAGGTATATTTTTTAGCCCAAAATTTATCACACAATTCGAACGTGGAAAAGCATCTTTAATTCTTTTATTAATCTAAAAATATCCACAACACACTCCAAGCACATACATTCAAATATGGGCTGCCAGGCAACAACACATACACCCACAACATCTAAGTCACCCGAGCAGTCCATAAAGTTTGTCAAATATTTGCAAGTAATCTATATAACTAATTATGAGTAGCAACCCATAAAATGATTTTCAAAAAAAGATAATAGTTCGGAGAGAGAAATGGGGGTTTAACGTCCACTCGACACAAACTAGGTCATTTCGGTACTAACATGTTTTTTTAAAAATTCTACTTTAATAATTTGTTTGTGCGTAGGGGTCTTTAGAAGTGGAGGAAATCTGGGGACCCGGAGAAAACCCACAAGGTTGGATTTTGAATTGGGTCAAAATAGAATTTTAATTGTATTTTTAATTTCAAATATCATTAAAAATACAGAGTTGAAAATATAGCTCTTTTAACCAAATTATTTTGTTTTGTCAATGGCTACTTAGTTAACCATTCAAAGTTCAGTTGCAAAGGAGAATCAGTTCCAAAAATTACTAACCGATATTATTTTCAAATCGAACCTTCAAACCCAGAAATGCTAGCCAACACCAGGGGCTGTTTCACGAAATTTTAACTAAGATAAAAATCAAAATTTTAGTAAGTTGATTGGATTATATTAATATTAGATTTGATTGCCGTGCTTAGTTAATCAAAATTGACATTCCTGCTAAAATTTGGATTTTATCTTTCGATAATTCTGAGAAACATGGCCCTGGGCTGAAATAATACACTGTGCTGAAAGTACACAATGACATGTACCACATTTTATGGTACTTTAAATTCCAGACATCGGTTCGGTAACCATGGTTACAAACTTTCTGGTTTTCTCAGATACTCCACATTTTGTATCAAAGATAGGTTGCCAGGCAACAACGCAATACACAGCACAGCAGCTATGTTGTCTAGGGTTGTCTGGTGAGTCAACAAAGGTTGTCACATATTTTTTTCTTTTGCCACAAATAAAAACATTTACAACACACTAAAATCTGATTTCTAGTAACAACCCATTTGGCGTAAAGATCTGCCCTATTCTAACATAGCACACAAAGCATTAAATATCAATTGCCATAAACAGTGAAAATTGATGGGCTCCTTCGTCTTGTGACCTTAAACCTGTGCATAAATTTAATGTTAATCGGATAAATATTAACTTTAACCTAAAGAGCTTCTACATGATTTTTCAAAGTGATCAAGGGCCATAACTCTGACAGCAATTATTTGAAATCGTTGAAAATAAAAAGGCTTCTTCATCTGGTGACCTTAAACAATATCAATTTATAGTCAATCGGATATTAACTGTAGCCTTTAAAACGTCTACAAGCAATTATGGACTCCGGACCAACAATATACAACCACATTTCAATGTGGGCGTATGGTGGGCACATAAAAAGGAGCTTGACTTTGGTAAATGAAGCATCGAATTTGGACTCTCAAGACAATAATGATCCTCATGCTAAGAGGGAAATTATCATCACTGACCCCATCCGAACGGAAAACAATAATACCTGTGTTACCACCCCATCCTCCTCGGTGACTTTCTGGGGGACCTTGGTTATACATAGGTGGTTGTTGGGGAGGTCCGGGTGGGGGTGGACCTCCTGAACTGCGCATGTGAGGTGGAACATATCTTTGAACATTCTGAGGAGGACCTGAAATCATGGAAGGTTTGACTATTAACATTGACAAAAAGAAAACATAAAATAGTTAATAATTTTTGTCCTGAAATCCCAAAATAGATAACACATTTATTTTTTTCAATAGTATCAGGAAATAAAACTTCGTCCACTCAACACAAACTAGGTCATTTTGGGACTAACGTATGGTTTTCAATTTTTATTTCAATAATTAGCGTGCGCGTAGGGGTCTTTGGCAGTAGGAGGAAACTGGGCTGCCCAGAGGAAACCCACAAGGTTGAGAAGGCGCCTCTATCTTCATGTCACATACGCTCACACCAGGGGCCGTATTTATAAAAATTCTTAAGAGTTTTCTCAACTTTTACTCTAAGGCTTCCTAAAACAACATTTAGTTAAAAGTTACTCTCTAGAAATATTTATAAAGGGCCTTAGAGTTACTTTTAACTAAATGCAAGACTTGGGTCCTAACCAAACTAAATCTGTCACAAAAAGAATCCCACCCATGTCCATTCGATATCTCCTTATCAACTCGTCATTGTTGTACTCCACAAAGAAATCTCTTCTTGTTTTAAACTCTTAGGCGGCGTACACGGACGGCCATGTTAACCAAGATAAGAGTACTTTTACCAAGTTAGGAGGAGTGCTACAGGAGGACTCCTAAATATGTGTCGTAGTTAGGAGTAATTCTTAAAGTAAAATGTTTTATAAATATGTCTAAGGGAAATCTACAAAGTTGGGAGTAATTTTTGACAGTTAAGAGTTGATTCCAACTCTTAGAATTTTTATAAATACCGCCCCAGGGCTTTAAACCACAGCCACAAGCCAGAGGTGACTGTCAAGCTAGAGGTCGAAGCACGGCACTCTAGATCACTAGGCCATCCCACCCCCACCTCCAAGTAGGCTACTGAAGACGTCAATAGGCCATACAGTGTGCTGTTAATGCAAGTTTGCCCAAATGGCGGCTAAATCCTATGTGTATTCTTGCACCGAATTTCAACTGTCAAGGGATCTTTTGCATTGACACCAATGTCTACACGGAACTTTGGCTTTTCGTACTATTTGACAATGACGGCTCTACGTTGTCCCTTGCTAGGCCGTGTCCTGCACCCCTGATAAGAGGGAACCACGCCTGAGAATCCTGATGAACTTTCTTAGCCAAAGCAGAGATAGAATATGGGAACTTTCGGTGCACTAAAATGCACATTAAGACCAACTTCAAAATACTTGGTAGTTAGTAAGTGCATGTAGCATGGAATTACAAAAAAAAAGCAATAGTTACACCACTTTCATCATTTTTCATTGTCACCTCCCCATGGCTGCGATATCAAATCGCACAATTCAAATAAAACAAGATCTTGGGCCACTTGCTCAAAGCTCTGTTATCTTTTAACGATCCATTAACTTTAACGGAGAGAGAGCTTGTTGCTGGAAATAAAGGCCCCACAACATTCTGTGGTGCAAATTTTTCCTACAGATTTATGCTAATATTTCTAAAGGAAAAAATAAAGTACAGTGTATCCTAGTGTTTTCTTTAGTAAATTTAACGCAAACAACACGTTACCAAGTTATGCCCATTAAGAGTTTAACTGATTGTTAAATAACTTATTTTTGAGCAACCGACCCCTGGCAAATAAATACTTTTCACGTAACCAAGGAGTTAATTATATACTAACTAACATGCAGCACACAAAAAAAAAAAAATTTTTTTTTTAAGAAAAGCGGTTGGAAAAAATGTTTGTGAATTGAATGTGTCAAAATATTTGGAAATCTGTGCGTTGTCAGTGTTGAAGCCGAAAATTTGCAGATTATTTTTTTCTGCGATCATATACACATCACATTTAATGAGGTGGTAGATACTTCATTAGGCTGTACTGTATTGTCCAACATATTTCATGTGACGCTAGACTTAGGGGCCATCCATAACGTAAGTACGCTCAAAATGGGTAAAATTCAGACCCCCCCACCCCTGTATTCATGTTTTGCCAATGAATTTACGCACCTGTACGTTTTTGGTGTGACCCCCCCTCCCCCCGTACGTACTTTATGGATGGCCCCTTATTGTTCGACCAAAAATATTCGTTCATCGGCGTAACCATGTTTGTCGTCTGCGGACAAAAACAAATATTTCTTCAGTGTTTTTGTTCATCAAACATTAAATATTTCATCGTCTGCGCTAAGCTTTAAGAATTCAGCCCTTTCATTACTAATCAATTATTACTAGGATTTTGACTCAAAACCAATGAAATAGCTGCATCATAAAAATAAGGCCCTAGATTTCTAAATAACTTTAATAAAAAAACTACATGTATTAAAACTTTTTTCTAATATTTGGTATTTTTCTAACAATATAAATATAATGGTAGCTTGAATAATAAATTATACGGCACCTTGTTGGAGAAAGATCATTTGCTCCGGTGGAAATCTGTTGTTGGGTCGGTAGGCATCTACAAATAACAGGTTAACGAATTAAATTAATCTATTTTATTTCCTGGGAGCCACGGTGGGTAAATGGGCGAGATGCCAACTCACTGGTGTTGGCAGCAAATCTTAATCAGGATTTCCTCTTGTAAGTTGTATTGTGAACGACACCTGTATAGTCATTCGAATGGATCGGAAACCGAGGTCCATATACACACTGATATATAAAAGATCCCTTGGCAGTAGGAATTCCATATAAGCGTAGGCGTTGGTGCCGCTGTCTGGGCAAAACTTCCCTCGTGGCCCACAATATGCAATATTCCCATCTCCCACCAATAACTCAATACTACAGGATAGAAAAATTTAGTCAACGAATTGTCGTTTACTTACTATTATGTCCTGGAAATTGTGGTGGTGCACCCCAGTTACCTTGTCCTCTTCCTCCCGGACGACCACCGTTCATGTCCAGACCAGCAAACTGTAAAAATATCACATCTTTATTCCATACATTGGACACAGGGGAGGGTCCAAGCCCAATTGACATGACACAAACTAGGGCATTTTGCGACTAACATGGTTCAATTTTACTTCATTGAGGTCTTTTCCATACGTTGGACACAGAGAGGGGAAGGGTAAGCCCAATTGACATGACACAAACTAGGGCATTTTGCGACTAACATGGTTCAATTTTACTTCATTGAGGTCTTTTCCATACGTTGGACACAGAGAGGGGAGGGTCCAAGCCAAATTGACATGACACAAACTAGGGCATTTTGTGACTAACATGGTTCAATTTTACTTCATTGAGGTCTTTTCCATACGTTGGAAACAGAGAGGGGAGGGTCCAAGCCCAATTGACATGACACAAACTAGGGCATTTTGCGACTAACATGGTTCCATTGTATTTCATTGAGGTCTTAATCAGACAGTGTTAGGAAAGCAGTGAAAAACCAAGGTTGGACAGATGACCTATTTCATGTCGCATGCAAGCATGATATCTAAACAAATTCAACTTGACTCAATGACAGATCGTGTAATAAAACATGCATGTGTTGAAATTCTGCCACCCCAACCCATATAAACTTTATGAAAGAAATTGACTTCGTGTAAACAAAAATATATAATTTCGGCATTAATGTTACACTTTTCATTCAATAATTTGCCTGCACATGACATAGAGGTCCTTTGAACTGGGCAGACCACAACCTATGACCACAAATGTTAAGTATTGGGCGCCATATTGTTTTTTGACAAAAATTTTAAAATATCATTCAGATATAGGATACACTTCAAACCGGACCTAACCATGCAGTTTTTCTTATTATTCGGATATAAATAGTCAAAATGGTTTCAATTTTTTCCATGACCATCTTGGTCATTACAATTCAAGGAGGTGTATATATAAGAGAAATGGGTTTAATGTCCAGTAAACACAAACTAGGTCATTTCAAGCTAATAATCACCTTCTCATAGTGGCCTTTACCAGTGGGAGGAAACCAGGGGCCTGTTTCACAAAATTTTAACTTAAGATAAAATCCAAATTTTAGTACATACTTAAATCTGATTGGCTAAGCGCTAAAATCAATCTAATACTATCCAATCGAATCACTAAAATCGGATTGTATCTTAGTTAAAATTTCGTGAAACAGGCCCCAGAGGACTTGCAGAAAGCCCATTAAGTTGGAATAGGTTACATTTTACTGCTTGTGACAATTAATGAAATTACTGCAAGAATGCACCGTTTATTTCATTAGAACCTCCATGTCACATAGACCTTTTAAAGATCACTTCGAGTACGAACAACCATTATTAATTAAAACAAATTTCTGTTTGTTGCCCCATCAATAATAAACCTCAACTGCATGATTCACCCACTTTTTTTTTTAATTCGTTGGTTATATTGGCAACACCCAATTAATTTTACCTGTAGGCAAATGAAATTCATCAGATCTATGAGTAACTAGGCTACTATGTCAACAGTTGAAATAATAGTAATCATAGTGGTCTATGTCTTCTTTAAAATATCAAACAATTTTCAAAGAGGTGAAACACTATTATTTTTAGGCATAGATTTGGGCAGGCTACCAAAAGCCATTTCATTTTCCTACTAATACTACCTCCATTCTTGAAAAAAGGTTTTTTTTCCTACAAGGTAGTAGAAAACAATTACCAAAGAATAGTAGAATAGTCTATATTCCTGTCAACATTATTCTACTGCTTTTCGTTCATAATTGTCAAAATTTGGTCCTACTTAGTGAATTTTTAGGCATAGATCTCTCTGAGTCTCTAGGACTAGGTTACCGAACGCCGTTTCATTTTTCTTCCTACATATTCTTGAAAAAAAAAAACTACCACTTAGAAAAGATAACAAAGAAGTAAAGAACAGCGAATATCTCACTTTATTATGTTGTTTTTCTTTCCTAATTTTTGTCAAATTTCGGTCATTACTTCGTCGTTAGATCGTCTGGCTGGTTGTCGGCCTCGTGGTTTTTCAACCCGTAGACCCAATGCGAGACTGTGAAGCCGAGAGCAAATCGGGCAGTGTCGAAAAGATCAGAAAAAAACCCGTTAAAGTATCCATTTTGCTGACAAATTAACAAAATACATTTGTAGAGTCGGTGCTCGATATACTGACCTGCTGCTCTAGACCCTTCCCATTTTGGTTATATTCATTAGGCATCATACAAATTCAAGTAAAATTTCACACTAGTTTTGTGTGAACAAATATGGAGGCCAGTGCGCCGCTCGACAAAAGAACACGTTTATAAATAGAATTGAACACGTGACTGTAGGTATGGCGAGACAGACGAGACAAGCATCGTCGATAACCAGCCAAATACGTATTCCTCTTCATTGTTTGAAAATCTTCTCATCGAATTGAAAACAATTATTTAAAACTATTTTCTTTGCCTTTTTTTTCAAGGCGTACGTTTTAAAAAAGAGAGCACGAATTAAGAATAACCTCAGCAGAACTGTACAAAGATTGAAATGAAATCGCCGAGGTTAACGCCCTTTTTCAGTGCAAATTTATAGGTCCATAATTCTTGTAGTAAATAAAATTTAAAGCAACTAATTTTTTCCTTGTTTTTAAGGAAACTTTTGCAGAGGCGAATGAAACGCACACGACAACGTCAGAAACGAAAGCCCACTTGATAAACCAAAAAATCTGCTCCGTATAATATGGGGGGGGGGGACTAATAATCATGGCTAATTCTATTTTGAGATTCGCTTTGGGGGGGGGGGCGGTGACTCCCGAAATAATGATTTATCCCCCACCCCACCAAAGTTTCCGACCTTAATTAGACTAGAATACCTACTGTAGACGGTAGAACATTCAACTACAAATGCTAATAAACGCTAATAAAGGTAGAGAACGAGTTTCTGGACTGAAAAACGCGTTTGCGGCAGTCAAGTTTTCAAAGTTCACTGCCTGATCTTTAGGAGTGTGAGGAAAACGGGGCACTGTGAGAACACCCACGAGGCTGGACAGTCGACCCTATTACTTTGTCAAATACAAGTGGTGAATCGAAACCAAACCACTTGACCAGGGGAGTAGCCGTGAAATATATATTGGGGGGGGGGGGCGGACTGGAACATGTTAGGTCCCCTGATCACTGACCGCGGAGCTGTGGCCGACGAAATTTTCAGAATTAAGAGGCCGAAAACGCGATTTTCCTGGCATTTCAGTCACTTGTGTGGAGCCATTTAGAAGTACCTCCCTCGGAAAAAAATAAAATTCTGCCGCAAAATTACGCATTCTGGCGTTATTTCAGTGGAACAATCCATACGAGTGGTATGAAATGATGGCATTTCTAGAGGAGTGGGCTAGACGCAACTGTGAGTTTACCCCCCCCCCCTACGCGTTACGCCCATGCACCTGACTCAATGTACGAAAACGTAGCTAAAAACGTTGTTTTGAAACACCGTTGATTGAGAGATGTGGTTTGTTATCTAGACTCAATGATAGACCTTTTTCTCACGCGTTAAAGGGACTGTCCCGAATAGAACAGGGCCTAAAAAATAAAAATCCGAGTACGTTTGCAATTTATACGCCAAAATATAGAAGACTGGTGTATATACTTTGACTCAAAATTTCAGCTCAAAATATTGAGTCGTCTTGACGTGAGCGTTAAAACAGCTTATCCGGCCACGTAACCCTTTTAATATTTCGAGTCAATTTTTTCGTTGGGTCACCCGATAATTGATTCCCGTTCCTTTAGAGGTCTACACGGTGAATGGTCCATGCGTTGTAATTTAAGGTAAATTTCACCGACACATTATTTTTTTAAAATAAAACTCTGGTTTTATCAAATCACCGCATAATACAGTTTGGGGCACGGGACTCCATTTCAAGATGAAGACTGTGGGTTAAAGTTGTTTGAAAACGTATCACATATTATATTGAGTTAGTTGCTCGGCCCTACGGTAGGGGATCTAAATGGATTTTAACACAAAATTAAAGAGTTTTTTTTCTCAAAAACATTATCGGGATTGACCCTTTAACCATTAATTCGGCACCCACAATCCCGTCGATATTATAGAATCAGAAAAAAAAACAAAAGTAAACTCCTGACAGGATATATAGGAGAATAATTGGAGGGAGTGGGGTATATTTTCGGGACGAATGGGATACTTTTTGGGTCTGGACTTTTGACTTGACTTTTATTCTTTCAAACGAATCGCTTTCCTTTGGTGTTTTGATTTTTTGGGTTTTTTTAAATATTCGACACACACCGTAATTTTATATGAATACATTTCAATTTGGTATACTTTCAAATAATTCTTTGCTGTGTCGTAGTCAGAACGTGGCTAATAAGTAAGAGTGGCTGACCTTTTCATCGTACAGGTTCAAACCGAAAAATTAAAAAAATCATTCAGTATGCTTGATTTGCAGTTATCGCAAAATATCAAATTTTTAACTCTGACCTAAAATATACTAAGATTTATAATTTAATAGATATTTATGAAAACAAAAACAATATACCATCGATGGATAAACTATCGGCATGGATTCAATCAGTTTTTAAACACGCTCATCAATTTGGTTGACGGCAAATAAATAAAAAGATGTCGAAACAAAAAGCCATGGTCACAGAATTCAGATCGTATAATTCAAATTAAAAAATAAAAATATTGCGTTTAAATGGCATCCAAAAATGAGAATTTTCAAAAGAAAATCTACCGAAGTATAGCCTAAACATTCAACTAATCACCACTCTTGTGGTATAAATCTGGTAGTCGAAGATGAGTCCGTTTTGCGTCTGGATGAAACGCGATTAAATTAAAGGGAGATAACACCATATTTACACTACAGTTGTCGTAAAATACATTCTAAACTTATTTTCTAATTTTAATTTTTCTAAAATTATAAAACATACTACTAGATTCTGAGGATTAACTTTTAATTTTTGTGAGTTATAAGGAACTAGACATCCATGGTTTATCAAGAAAATACCGATTTTTATTTTTGGTTTATTGACGTAAATGTGACTTCCGGCCTCTTTACTTTACACTTCACCGAGGTGAGACGTGACCTGATAAAAACAAAATAAAATCCAGTTGATATCTTCAACATCTTTCCTTTCGCATCTTTCAAACGTGTCAGTAAATAAAGCCCATCTCACTCCCTGTCAATTAACACCCAAATTTATGTGTAAAATCCTAAATTAGTCTGGTTTTTATGTCAATAAATGCATGTTCCATTCCGCAATGGCGTAAATACGACAGCATGATCGTTATGCTGACCATTCTGTTGTGATTATGTGACATTTAGTATAAATAATGTAGCCAATTATGTCTGTCTCTTTTTTAGTTCAAAATTCAGTGAAAGAATCTCTCCAAATTTTAACTGACAACTTGAACTTCGGGTCGTTACATGGAATGAATCCATGACCAAGACTTCTTTTGGCAAAGTGAAACTCTCACTCTCAGTACTCTGTAATTCAGCCCTGAACGCAAGTCTAGTTTGCACTCATCCTGTACGTTCATCAGATGGCCCAATCTTTTGAATCCTTGTCAAAACAGTTTCACTTACCAGTCAATTTTAGTGAACAACTTTTTAATGATAAATTCTTAAAATTGAATCTATTGATCAAATTGAAATTGGCACGTGTTATTCCTCGACTCACTGTAAAATCAAGATTCAGTTGAGAAAATAAAAACCTTTGCTATGCGAAAAACAGGACGCTAAACCCCATTCATTTTTATTCGGCCTACCAATTCATCTTTATAAGGGGGGGGTGGCCTAGGGGTCTAGAGTGCCGCGCTATGACCTCTAGCTGGCCGGTCACCTCTGGCTTGCGGCTGTGGTTTCGAGCCCTGGTGTGGTGAGCGTATGTGGCATGGAGATAGGGGCGCCTTCTCAACCTCGTGAGGTTCCTCCGGGCACTCCGGCTTCCTCCCACTGCTAAAGACCCCTACGCGCAAGTGAATTATTTAAATAAAATTAAACCATATGTGAGTCCCGAAGTGACCTAGTTGTGTTGAGTAGACGTTAAACCCCATTTCTCTCTCTCTCTCATCTTTACAAGGCCAATAAGGAATAAGAATTGAGAAATTCTGCACTAAAACTTACAATAAATTCATCTCTTCTATTTTACAGCAAAATGCCTCGTGTAATTCGCGGCCAGAGAAAAGGTCGTGGAAGCGTGTTCACCGCTTCTACCCGATTACGAAAGGGGAAGCCTATGCATAGACCTGTTGATTATGCTGAAAGAAATGGCTACATCAAGGGTGTTGTTAAGGTAGGTTTATTTTTATTACGGTAACACAATACAATTTTTATGGGAAACAATGACTCAAGACTGGACTGGTTTTATTCTTAAGCACAATGTTTCTCTCTACAAATATGGGGGTAGGGGTGGTCTAGAGTGCCACGCTTAGATCTCTAGCTGGCCCGCCACCTCTGGCTTGCGGCTGTGGTTTCGAGCCCTGATTGTGAGACGGGGGCGCCTTCTCAACCTCGTTGGTTTTCTCCGGATCCTCAGGTTTCCTCCCATTACTAAAAACCCCTACGCGCAAGTGAATTATTGAAATAAAATTAAACCATATGTTAGTCCCAAAATGACCTAGTTTGTGTCGAGTGGACGTTAAACCCAATTTCTCTCTCCAAGTATCCTCAATCACATTATTTTTATTTTTCGAAATTGATCAGGGAAATCCCATGCAAAGCGATGGTCGGTCCTCTTAAAATTTTCCCTTTCTCTCCCACAACGCACATTGTTTTCCAAATTGGCAATTTATGTATGTTAGATTGATTTTAGTGCTTTGCCAACAAAATTAAAGTATCTACAGTAGGTCATTAAACCCTATTTCATTTAATTTATTCTCAAGTCATTTGGATGGGACAAAAACTGAGGTCTGGGTGTGTATTAGAACTCTCAGAATTTCCCTCCTTTCTTTACATAACCCCCCTTTTTATTTTGCAGGAAATTCTCCACGATTCCGGACGTGGAGCTCCATTAGCTAGAGTTGTTTTCCGTGATCCCCGAAGATTCTGTCTCAGTAGTCAGTTATTTATTGCTGCTGAAGGCATGTACACAGGACAATATATCTATTGTGGAAAAAAAGGTAGGCCCCAAACAGAATAAGGCCAGGGTTAAAAATATTTCAGTTTGCCCAAACCCGACTTATGATAAGGTATGGGTAGGTAGGTAGGCAAATTCTTTTGGGTGGGGGGGGGTGAGGACCAGACTTTGAAGATAAATAACGAGATTTTATGAAATCACATGTCTAGTTTGGTGTTATACATGTAGACGTGACTGTTCAATCTCGTGTTTGGGTGTCTTTGTAAAAATAATGATGTTAAAAAATACAAACCTTCAAAAACGGCAATTAAAGAATTTGAGTAGGCAGCTTTTTTGCGGGGGTAGGTGGTGTTCGGGCAAACAATCTTTTAATTATGGCCTAATAACATTGCATAATTATGATTATTTATTCATATGACAAGATGGTAATCAACACTCAAGACTATTGGATGGCTAAGATATTGAGTGGACTAAACAATGCCCATCATATCAACGTTAATTGATAATTTGTCGGCACTCACGACGGCAGCTGATTAGAGGATTAAAAAATGCGAAAATTTCATAACCTAACTCAAAATAAAGTGAATGTAATTTTCAAAATTCATTTTAATTATATTTTGTTTAAAAATATACCGTGCATCTCTTTATCCAAATCTTGCATAATAAGTCTTTAAATACAAACATAAGCCAAGTGACTAGATAGGACAAAAAAAAACATGAGTTCCCATGTACAAATTGAGGAGCATGTGAAACAACCTATGGCCTTGGCACTGCTGACCAGGCAAAATTTATCTCCTAATAATTGTATGGCATATGCCCTTATTAGTCAAACAGTGTTCCTGTAACGATTAACAATGCAACAACTTTTATGGAATGCCAAGACACTCTAGCTGCTGTGGGTGTAGATTTTGTTGACTGGTCATATATTAAATATATCCATTTTATATTTTTAGCTAATCTTCAGATTGGTAACATTTTACCCGTTGGCGCCATGCCTGAAGGTACCGTTGTTTGTGCCGTAGAACAGAAACCAGGAGATCGTGGACGATTGGCAAAGGCCTCTGGAAATTACGCAACTGTCGTGTCACACAACCCGGATACCAAAAAATCAAGAGTTAAACTACCATCCGGATCTAAAAAAACGGTTAATTCCAACAGCAGAGCAATGGTCGGTGAGTAAAACTGTTAATTCCAACAGCAGAGCAATGGTCGGTGAGTAAAACTGTTAATTCCAACAGCAGAGCAATGGTCAGTGAGTTAAACTATGGATTATGAGAAAATTGCGTCCTTTCCTCTGAAAATGTTGAAAGCGACAGTTGTCAATTTGGTATCAAACCAAACACAACTTCTCTTCTTTTATAACAACGTTTCGTTATACATCCCGCGTTTTCAAGTTAATGAAAATGTGACTGATATGCGTTATGAAATGTGTTGGCGTGTTGAAAGGGGTGTTGGGTGGCTGTCATCGAGTCAAAGTGATTCTTAGATTACATGAAAAGGTGTGGAGTCGCCTATTCAGTTTCCTTCCACTGCAAGCAAGTTATTGATATAAAATTTAATCATGTTAGTCCCGAATTGACAGTTTGTATCAAGTGGATTTTATACCCCATTTCTTTCTCTGTAAACAGGTATTGTTGCTGGTGGAGGTCGAATTGACAAACCCATGTTAAAAGCCGGACGTGCTTATCATAAATATAAAGCCAAGAGAAACAGCTGGCCTAGAACTAGAGGTGTTGCTATGAACGTAAGTAACATATTGAACAGTTACATGCAATAGAATTATTGAAATAAAATTGAACCCTAAGTTAGTCCAAAAATGACCTAGTTTGTGTTGTAGACACCCCCCCCCCCCACCCCCCATTCAAGATTCCTAAATAAAATTGAACCATATGTTGGTCCAAAATGTTGACTTGTACGAGTTGCCAAACTCCATCTCTCAAGGAAGTCAAGTCATTCGGATGAGATAATAAAGAGTTCTGAGGGAACAGCCATCGGCTAGTGTACAGTAATTAAACCTGACAATAAGGCAACTCCTGAACATTCTCATATCTGGAACAAGGTCAATCCTTCTGGTCTGAAGTTCAAACTTCTCACAATTAAGTTGAGAATTTACTAAACTTTCAAAAACGGATATGTTAACATAAGAATGTTTTTGATTCAGAAACAATATTTCTTTTTGATGCATTAAAACAAGTTTCATAAAGAGCTATACTTTAGATAATATAAGGTGAACAATTTTGAATAAATTCTTAACTTAAATCTGAGAATGCTTTCTGAACTCAGGATCTGGTGTTCGGAGAAAGATTTTTTTTTTTTCTATCAGTTTTTTTTCTAAATATTTATATTAATGCAGATCTGACTGAAAGCTTAAAATGTTGGTCAGGCCGACGCTTACAGTTGGCCCACGGATCCATTCACTTGATTTGATTGTTTATTTTTGCAATGTCTATTTTCTGTCTTGTCTGCAGGTTTATCTTGTAGATTTTGTTTTGTTTTGCGTGAAGTGCGGCGGTCCTCCTGCATTAACTTTTAGTGTCTGTTCATTGTAGACAGCTAATTGTAGGCAGACGTGACAAGTTTAGTATGAATATGAAATATTGTATTTCTATTTTTTCAGCCCGTTGAACATCCCCATGGAGGTGGTAACCATCAACATATTGGTAAACCATCCACTGTCAGACGTGATATTCCACCAGGAAGAAAGGTACGTTCACATTTCTACATAGAGTTACCTCCCTTATTTTGGTTTAGAAACCCCGGTTGTACGGGACTGGGAGTGTGGTCGCCTGTTCAACCTCCTGGGTTTTCTCCGTGTCCTTAGGTTTCCTAAGACCCCTACACACCATTTCTCTCTCTCTGACCGGAGTTACGCAAGGTAAAGCAATCTGTACCGAAGACTTGATCAGGCAACAACGGCCAGATGTTTATTCTTTTGACATGGGTCTATACGAGAAATATACAGTAGGTATGACAGAGCGAGGGCAATGGGCGCCTTAGAGTTAGGGCTAGACGGGGGCATCTAGAAGTTAGCTTGTTTTAATTGGACTGTCTTCATTAACCCAGTCTTTACCAAAAAGTAGGCCTTATCTTTCCCGAGAAATATGACCGTCAGAGATGACAGAAAATATTATCCACGGTGAAATTAAAGGCAAAGACTTAAATATAAACCACCATCACATTCCATGCTTTTAAAAATGATTACGAAACCGATATTTGTTCATCCAGTGATCGCCCAATGAAAATCAGCTAATTTGAAGACATTTTCCCAGGACTGAATGTATATAGATGAAGTCAACGAATTATTTTGCTGTTATTTCAAATTCTTGTTTTTTTCTTATTACAAGTTTAATTATTACGATAATTTTGTGTTTTTCTTTAAAATGAAAAAAATAGCTAGATTTTGCCCCCCCCCCCCCCCCCGAAAAAAAACCCACAAACAAAACGCCCACTCGCATCAATTTAATTGAAATGATTGTCACCAGGAAGAAAATAGGTTAACATGTCTTAAGAGTTAGCTCCCTTTATTTGATTGTTTTCAAGGACACTAGTCTTGAGACCGGGAATATCCAACTAGTTGGCGTTCAGCAGAGATTTGATGAGGCTTTGAGCCAATCCTAACTCCTCGATATTATAGGGTGTTGACAGGCCTATTGTTTAGCTTGTAAGAGTTGAATTAAAAGGTCTCGCTGAATCAAGTGGCGGGGCTTTGATTTCTTAACTTGTACGTGATGAGGTGTAAGGTCGCCTGTCCAGTGTCATTGGGATTTTCCGGGTCCTCTGGTTTATTCGAATTGTTAAAGACCCTTATACGCAAGATTAAACCATATAAGTCCCTGAATGACGTAGTTGGTGTCCTAAGTGGCTCAGAAAGTTCACCGGGAATTTCTGGGGTTTCCCCTTGTCAGTGGTGCAGGACAGAAGAGAGGCTGGCAAGGGACAACCTATAGATCCATTGACAGTTGGAATTGATTTAAAAGAAGACTAGTGCTACTGTCAGGGCAAACTTTCCCTCATAGCACACTAGGGCGTATGGTTCTCAAATAATTTGGCTCACTTAAAAAGGGCTGCATGACCTGTTTTTGTTGCAATTATTTGAGATAATTTCTATTAATTGTTGTATTTTTAGGTTGGTTTGATTGCTGCCAGAAGAACAGGTAGATTACGAGGTTCCAGAAAACTTCATAAAGACGATAAAGAATAAATGTTATGTCTGATAGAAAAATGGCTTGTTTTTTTTAAAATTTGAGCGGGGGCAGAGGTGGGGTTCATTTAATGGATTGGCACTGGATATGAGGTCCTAGTGTTGATATTAAGGGTACTGAGGGTGGAGGTCGGGCTAATTTAATGGATTGGCACTGGATATGAGATCCTAGTGTTGATATTAAGGGTACTGGGGGCTGAGGTGGGGCTCATTTAATTGAAAGTCTGAGAATGGTACTGGCCAAATATGAAGTCGCAATGTTGGCAGAGAAAGTTCCCAACTTGTTTATGTAGGCGAGGGGAGCCACAGTGATGCTAAGTCTACCTAATCAGAAAGTCTCGTGTTCAATCCAGAACAGTAGGATGTTCAATTTTATTCTGTATTATGTTGAGGGGTTGAGCCCTCTGATTATAAGTACCCTGGTTAGGGGCCATCCATAAAGTATGTACGCTTGAAGGGGGGGTCACGCCAAAAACGTACAGGTGCTTAAATTCAATGGCAAAACGTGCGTACAGAGGTGGAGGGGGGTCTGAATTTTGCCCATTTTGAGCATACATACTTTATGGATGGCCCCTTAGGGCTCTGTCCACCGGTCATTAATGCGGTACTAGCATGTACAATATAGTTCATTGGATGCAATGAACAATGTCCCCACCCCAAGTAAACACGTTGGCCTGCATTTATAAGCAATCAAACCAACCTAAAAATACAACAATTAATAGAAATTATCTCAAATAATTGCAACAAAAGAACCCAGAAAGTTGGAATTGGGCCTTGACAAAGTGACTCTTCATTTCACACTGGGGGCCATCCATAAAATACACACCTTCACGGTGTTTTGTCTTTGATGTTCCATAAACGATAATAGAGATATCGTACCGAGGATTGGGTGATCAGAGGGTGATATGTGATATCATCCCTGGGACGATATCACATATCACCATCTGATGACGTCATATTAAGCAAACACAGTAAAAATACATTTTATTTAGTTATAAAGTTAAAAGTACAGTTAATAGGATTAGAATCATTTTCTGCAGATGTTTGTAGATAAAGCCGTTTTGCAAAATTTACGGTCTCGTAATTCTTTCTGGTGTCTTCTTCGTTTTTGCCCTCATCACTCTTACTGACACCGTTCTTACCTTTACGTAGTGAAAAATATCCAAGTTTTTCTTACATTTAAGACGTAAATAAGACATCAATCCCATTACCAAACTGAATAATAATATTGAATTCATAGGGTATTTCTCGCCGTCCTTTTTTCTAACTTCAACCACGAACTGTTTTAAACAAAAGTTTAAATCACTATTGTCCATGTGTTCAAGATCTTTAGTTATTTTCCTTTCTTCGTCATTATGTTGATTGTTTCGCCACATCAACCATGCTTAAAAAGCATTAAAAGCCTCTTTATTACGCCTTAGAATATATTTTGGTACAGCGTTATTTGCAACGTTTAAAACCGTTTCCTCTTTGACAACATGAAAACGTTTGTCATTTTCAAATCGATTTTCCTCTACATCCGAAATATCTAAATACAGCGATGGATTTCCAACATCCATATCGAAAAATATACTTCGTCTGAATCAGTCATTGACAGCATTTTACTTGTGAACTGGTCGATGTATGACTAAAATAACGCAGGTGTAATGGGCAGTGGTGGACAACAGTTCACTATTTGTATACTCATTCCAACAGTGACGTTGCCCTGCCCTTCATCATGCTAAAAACAACACGGGACGATATGGATGCGTTTATGTTGCTTTATGGGGGTATGCTGACCACTATGTTATTGAAATGATGTCAATGTGTATGTCAAATAATACCCCACTAACCCTCGGTTCGATATTAGAAATAGCCCTCGACCTTCGGTCTCGGGCTATTTCTAATATCAACCTCGTAGTAGGGTATTATTTACTACGTATGTACGCTCAAAATGGGTAAAATTCAGACCCCCCCCCCAATGTACGCTCCTGTACCTACGTTTTGCCTATGAATTTACACACCTGTACGTTTTTGGCGTGACCCCCTCCCCCACTTCAAACGTACGTACTTTACGGATTGACCCCTGCATGAAGAGCCCAGATATATTTTAGTGAATAAAATTGGTGGATGCAGCTTCAAAGACGTCTCCAACTATCTGCCTTGTGTTCTTGATTATTTCTTAAAGGTAACTGTGTGTGAGAGGCGCTCGCTCGATAATTTGATCTGCTCCTCGCGTGTTGACGAAAAGCTTATGATTTGTCAGTGGTGCAACCTCACTTAAAACAACCATAGGAAGTGGGGCCGCTGCCCAGGCAAAATGTCACTGATGGCAAATACAGATCTTTATTAGCCCTATCCCAGTAGAACGTTAAATCCCATTTCAATTTGATTTGAAAGTAAAACTAGGGGTTGTCAATAAATCGTCACATTACAGGCTGTTGCTGATTGTAAATCATTTTGCACACAGATCTATCTACTTCATACCTGGAGCACACTCGGCAAATCTCGACAGATTCCGGTACCCTACATCTAGACTCGGCTGTATGATGAATTCCGCCATTTTGGAACTATTTTAAAGGACCCGGATAAAAAAATGGCTGCCCCCATAGAGATTATATCTAGAAAAGACGCCATTTTGGGAATTTTTTTTGTAAAAGCGGCAAGTATTCCTGTTATAAATCGGCAGTTGACGAGACGCATCGCAAATGTATGTATGGTCGTAGGTACATATCACTAACTATCATACATCCGAGTCTAGATGTAAGTTACGGAGGATACCGGAATCTGTCGAGGTTTGCCGAATGACCTGGAGCATTTATTATCTGATCGAAATGACCGCCATCTTCAAAAATGAGTCTATTGTTTTGTAATGCGTTTGATGTCGTACACAAAATCCTTTTCAATACTAATAAATGGAATCTTAAAAAATAAGTCTCGAACTATAATTAGTGTTTTCGACTAAAATCGTCGTTTTAAAATGTCTGTCAACTGCCTTAGTGTCTGTTCTGAAGTGGAGCTAAACGTTGATCAGATAGGCAGCCTAAGTTAAGTATGACATGTATATATGTATACGTACTTCGCCAACAGACCAATGGCCACCATATCCAATAATTGCTATTCTGGTTTCTAATGTGGCTCACATCTGTTTTACACGAAACCAAAAGTCTCATAAAATCTTTGATACGTTTTCAAATGGAAACGAAATAAATACTTCTAAAAATTCACCAAGTATACTACGTGTATGTAGATTCGACTAAAATCGTCGATTTAAGACTTAAAATGGCGGGCAACTAGCTTTGTGTACGAGGCTGAACAGGTGTCCCTACACTCACTGTCGCGTACAAGCCTGGAATCGATTGAAACCACGACAAAAGAGCAATTATTTATTATTAGGTCGTTTCGGGACTAACAAGTCACACAAGTGGTTTAATTTTATTTCAATAATTCGCTTGCGCGTCAGGGTCTTTAGCAGTGAGAGGAAAGTGCAGAACCCGGGTAAAACCTACGAGGCTGGACAGGCGACCCTACTCCTTGTCACGTTTAAGCGGGAAATCGAAACCACACCGGTTAACAATGTACTACAAGCACTAGGGAAGAGCACTCGGCAGATTCCGGTAGCCTAAATATAACTTCGGCTGTATGACAGTAAGTGATATGTACCTACGCCTACACAATTGCGATGCGGTGCCGGTTTACTTATTTGGAAAATTTGCCGCTTTTAGAAAGAAGTTCTCAAGACTGCGTAGTTCGAAGAGTGTGTAGCATTTTCAATGTAAACTTGTCCTTGTCCAAAGAAAATCGGATAATAAATCTTGAACGAAAACAACTTCAGACTTTGAAATCTTTGCATGAGAAAACATTCTTTAAATGCGACGTCATGGGCTGGGCAACGCCGTTGGTAATCTGGGAACTTGAAAGTAGTCCCGATGGCGGACTTCGTCATACAGCCGAGGCTAGATGTAGGGTACTGGAATCTTCTGATGTTTGCCGAATGTAGGGAAGAGCTGTCGGTCTATATATAATCGTGACTTTCGTATTATCTACTAGAGGATAAGATCTTAAAATGGAACTTTTGAAAAGATAAGATTGTAACATCGACCGATATAAGAATGATTTTTTTAACACCGTGTCAGTTGCCATTCGGATATCTAAATAGGTAAGTACGCAGTACCGTATTTTTAGGAACAATGATGTCCACTGGTCAGTTGCGACCGTGGACCCCACAATAATGTATACAGTATGTTTTTTTTAATGTTTAAACAATGATTTTGTTAGAAGTACTAATACAGGGTAGCCTGAATGAGATATACAGCATGTTAGCAATCTGACTTAAATACAGATCTATATTTCGTTTCGTTTTTTATAGCTTCGTCTACACTACACTTGAAAAAGCCGGCTTTTTCAAGTGTAGCGTCTACACTGACTGAAGTTCTGTAACGGTAAAAGACGATGAACACCACCCTTCGTTATTTGTGCCAATGTTATGAATGTACGGAAGTTCGGGAAGAATGACATCCGGGTACCCGATAAATCCCGTATTTTACCGTCTACACACATAAAATTGCCGGTTTTTTGAAAAAGCCGGCTTTTTGATTTGAAAAATCCCTCAATTATTGCCGGATTTTAAAAAGCCGGCTTTTTTGATTGAGAAATTGAAAAAGCCGGCTTTTAGGAAAAAACCGGGATTTAAAAGGCTAGTGTAGACGGTGAAAGCTGCTAGTGTAGACGTAGCTATAGCTTTCGATGGTCGACACTACATGAAAGGGGGAGAGAGAGAGAAATGGGGTTTAACGTCCACTCAACACAACAAGGTCATTTCATGACTAATGGTTTAATTTTATTTCAATAATTCGCTTGCAGTGGGAGGAAACCGGAGTGCCCGGAAGAAACCCACGATGTTGAGAAGGCGCCCCTATCTCCATGCCACATACACTCACACCAGGGCTCGAAACCACAGCCGCAAGCCAGATGTGGCCGGCCAACTAGAGGTCGAAGCGCGGCACTCTAGACCACTAGGCCATCCCAACCCTCCGACACTACATGAAGATCTGACCAGTTGTACTGGAAGGTTGCATCAGAGGTAGGAGCGCCATTTGACCCCATGACGCCAGACATTGATTAATCAATCAGAGTTGGCGTTTCTAGTGGGCAACTCACAGTTCCGTGCATCGCACGCCAAGAAGTCGCCGTAACAGATGGTTTCATTGGCTAGTCCATCACTTCAACCCGAAAGTGTGTTTTATACCAACCCTTCCAAATCCTAGATTAGTACAGACACATAAAACGAAATTTTGAACTATAAAAAATAAAACGAATTAGAATCCAATGCACTCGGCAAATCTCGACAGATTCCGGTACCCTACATCTAGACTCGGATGTATGACGAATTCTGCCATTTTGGAACTACTTTATAGGACCCGGATAAACAATGGCTGCCCCAATGTAGTCTCTATCATCCGGGGGTTTTGGGTGACCGAGACTAGCCCCCATGGCTGCCATTTTGGGACTTTTTTTGTAAAAGCGGAACGTTTTCCTGTTTAAGTAAATCGGTAGTCGACCAGCCGCATCGCAAATGTATGGTCGTAGGTACATATCAATTACTATCATACATACGAGTCTAGATGTAGGTTACTGAGGCCGGAGGGTACCGGAATCTGTCGAGGTTTGCCGAATGGGGTCCAATGCTAATATATGTTTGTGTGTAGGCATAAACACTGAAAGTTTTGGAAGTACCGAAACAAACAAATTTAAACATATACATAACATGTATTATGCAAGACTTAAATCTGCCTATTGAAGGCCGTTCTTTAGGCCTGAATTGTTAAATAAATTATTAATTAACTTATCCACACTATAGTAATCTCGCGATGTCATCGCTAGTCCATTTACTGGATTTGAATCCGATTTGCTACTCAACCATGACTTAATCCAAATATGAATAATCGAGACTATGTTTTTTTCTTACCGACTTTAGTTATAATGATCGAGGCTAGGCCGAAAATTCCAACGTTAATATCTCGGGTCAGAGTGGATCAATTTGACTGAAAGTCCCTTGACATTATCTAGATTTTAACTATTATAATGAGAACTACCAGCTCTTCATCAATAACGTATCTTTTAATATAGGTGTAGGTTTATCATTCATTTACATTATTATTCCTGAAGCAACGGCCGCGAGTTTTACAACATCTAACCCTTGCTCCAACACTGGGCAATTCTTGAACTTTTACGCTTGCCGTGTTTACAAATGACTAATTAGCAGTGCCCAATCAGAGGTCGTGACACATAAAACACTCTGTCGCCGAGATCCAACTGGCACGCAATAAGACCACTCACTACACAATAAAGGACGATCAACTCAGCATGCAATAAGGAATTCGCTTATCACGTGCTCTGTATTGGCTAATCCGAGCATTCGATGAACAAAATTTATTGAAAGTAGTCTATTTTTAATAACCCATTTAACGAAGGAATCTGATTGGATCACAGTTGGGGCCTATACCCAATCAAATTTAGTGTTGAGTGAAGGGCTTGATAAGCTGTATTTAGTTAAGGCGAGATCAAGCCTTTTATTGAAGATGGAGGCCTCAGTGCTTTGCCCCGGGTCCTGTAATGTTGTTAAGACTGCACTGTCAGTAAATATTGGTAAGATGGCGTAGGGAGAGAGAGAGAGAGAGAGAGAGTGGGAGAGAGAGAGAAATGGGGATTAACGTATGGTTTTCGATTTTTATTTCAATAATTCGCTTGCGCGTAGGGAGGAAACCGGAGTACCCAGAGGAAACCCACGAGGTTGAAAAGGCGCCCCTATCTCCATGTCACATACGCTCACAACAGGACTCGAAACCACAGCCGCAAGCCACAGGTGACAGGTCAGCTAGAGGTCGAAGCGTGCCATCTAGACAACTAGGCAATCCCAACCCCCCAGATGGTGTAGGGCCCAGGGCATGTCAAGGAGCAATGTGTAGTCGTACACGTCCGCTTTATATTAGTATAGACTATAGGCGTTCGGATGGGACGAACAACCGAGATACTGCGTACAAATATTGACATGCACGTAAAAGATCCCTTGGCAGTCCGATATGACAGTATGTTATAGCACCCTCCATGTCCGCCATCTTTAGCCAATTCGAAGCAGAACATTATGATGTTAAACCTCATTTCACTGTTCACTGTATCGCTTTATATCACCAACCATCCGCCTAACCTCGTGAGTTTACTGTGGGTTCTACGGCTGTCTCCCACTGCTATTGAAATAATGTAAAATCATGTTGAATTGTTTCAGTCACCATGTTTGTCCTGCTGTTTGCTGCTTGCCTTCTTCCTGCCATCTTTGGGTAAGTTTTTTTTAATCCTTATTTTCTTAGTGTGTTAGCAGTACCTCCCGCATCCTCGGGGGTCGGGATGGCCTAGTGGTCTAGAGTGCCGCTTCGACCTCTAGCTGGCCGGTCACCTCTGGCTTGCGGCTGTGGTTTCGAGCCCCAGTGTGAGCGTATGTGACATGGAGATAGGGGCGCCTTCTGAACCTCGTGGGTTTTCCCTTGGACACTCCGGTTTCCTCCCACTGCTAAAGACTCCTACGCGCAAGCGAATTATTGAAATAAAAATTGAAAACCATACGTTTGTCCCAAAATGACCTAGTTTGTGTCGAGTGGACGTTAAACTCCATTTCTCTCTCTCTCTCTCCTCCCTATCCTCGGTGTCCCCAGTGCCAGTGGTGTTACTCCGTTCCACCCCAGTAACCCCCGAGTTCACCCATACGGGGGAGACACGTATTTCAAATCATCTGCGCTCGATGAACGTGCTATTTTTATCGACCAATCAAAACAATCGTTAAACGAATAAGAACTGACATAGAAACATTTTGCCCACCGAAAAGATGATTTAGAATGTCCTTTTGTGTGCATGTCACTTCTTTCATATTAAATTTCTTGTAAACTTTCGTATATTCGAGCAAACCAGCCGCCATTTTGTTGTGAACGTAAAACGTGGGGCTTATACTGGTTTGTAAACTGTTTTTGATTGGTTCGGAGAATCAAGCTGCGACCAAGGGCAGATAATTTGAATACCCCATGAATGAATCCGGCATAACTAACTAACGGTAACTAAAGCCAGTAGTATATATTTGGTAACCAAGGGTAACTGATGTGGTAGGGGTTTGGGCATTATTGTGCACCTTTATTCAAAGAGCAACTCCATTAAGCAGGCATTTTGAAATTTCCCTTGGGTGCCTGCTTAATACAAGTTCTACTGTAGTATTATATATTTGTTAGCCAGGGAACCGATCCTGATATTGATGGGTTTAGGGATCATGTAAAAAAAGAAGCCGAAAGACTCTGGATAGATATGGATTACAACAAGAATAATGAATTCGACCGGGATGATCTCCAAACTCTCATCCATGATTATGATTCCAATGGTAGGTACTTAACATCTAGAGAGAGAGAGAGAGAGAGAGGGCGGTGAGGGTTGGGGTTAGCGTGTGTGTTGTTGTGACAGACAAGCTCTCATCTATGATTATGATTCCAATGGTAGGTAGGCCTTCTTAACATCTAGAGAGAGAGAGAGGGGGGGAGACAGACAGAGAGATAGGGAGGGCGATGAGGGTTGGGGTAAGTGTGTGTGTTGTTGTGACGGACAAACTCTCATTCATGATTATGATTCCAATGGTAGGTACCTAACATCTAGAGAGAGATCGAGAGGGGGGATATAAATATATATATATAAATAGATAGAGAGAGAGAAAGAGAGAAGGAGAGAGAGATCGGGAGAGAGAGATAGAGAGAGAGGGGAGAGCGGGAGAGAGAGAGAGGGATATATATATATGTATATATAGAGAGAGAGGGATAGAGAGAAAGAGATAGAGGGGGAGGGTTAGGGTTAGTGTGTGTGTGTGTAGTTTCTAACGGACAATGAACAGGGTGTGCCCCCAAGGTGATATTTACAGCCAGGAGACCAATAGATGATTACTCCTGTCCTGCCAATAACTATAAAGCACGTCATTGAATCAACTGGCGGGGTTTCCAATCTCTGGTTGTACGTGCAAATGAGTAGGGGCGCCTGTCAAACCTCGTGGTGTTTCTCTGAGTCCCCCGGTCTCTCTCCCCCCTCTCTCTCTCTATTTCTCTCCCCCTCCCCCCTCTCTCTCTTTCTATCTATGTGTGCCAATAACTAGAAATTAGACATTTTCAGGTGATGGCGAAGTAACTGTAGCAGAATTCGAGTTCCATTTTGATATGCAGGAACCTACCTTAGCGATTGTTGCTAAGGCTTTATTTGCTGAGTATGACGATAACGAGGATGGTTTTATCGATACTAAAGATTTAGATGGTGTACACGACAGAATGGATCACATCACCAGTAAGTAAACAAATTATAAAAGGCCAAGAAAAAATATGCTGAAATGTTTTACATTTCGAAAGCCATAATGTGGTCATCGTTTGTACACATTTCGATATATATATACTATTAAAAAAAAGTAGGGGATATTTGATTTTTGGGGCATAATACTAAAATATGCAAATGACGAAAGTCACTATAGAACCTAACAGAAGAAACATTTCCAGTTACATGTGACGCCCAAACGCACCAATAGCTACCGCATGGAATGCAGGTGATGCTTGGGATCATCATGTGGGTCCAACCCAAGATTTGCACGACTCTGACTTTGAATGTTACAGTCATTGTGGCATTGAATTCCAGGGTGGAAACATCAGTTTAATTGTTTTAGTGACCAGAATTTTTTTTTTGATTTGCGTCGGCTTAACCAAAATGAAAAGTTACGTACCCTTGGCATGCTACAGACCGGCTCATACAGGCGGTTGTGGCCCGGACGATGAATGTTTCTCAGTCTGCCATAAGCAGGCTATGGTCCAGATACCGTGATACACAATCTGTACAGGACAGACCACGCTCAGGTCGACCAAGGGCGACAACTCAAGCCCAGAATCGGTTTATCCGTACCTTGGCCTTGAGAAATCAGATCAGCGCTCGTCTTCAAACAGACACTGGTGTGAAAGTGAGTGGCCAGACGATTCGGAATCGACTGCATAGGGGTCACCTTCGCGCCCGACGTCCTCGCGTGATCCCTTGTTTGAGAGATCATCACATTCAGGCAAGACGTCGTTGGTGTAGGGATCGTCAACACTGGGATAATCGACGCTGGAGCAATGTGATGTTTTCAGATGAGTCAAGGTTCACTGTTGTTTTTTTGGACAGACGTAGGAGGGTGTGGTGTCGTCGAAACGAGTGCTTCCAAGACGTTAACGTCATCAGACATGATCGATTTGGGGGTGGTTCTGTTATGGTGCGGGGAGGCATCACAGTTGCTGGAAGAACGGCTTTACATGTTGTTGCAGGGCGTGTTACAGGCCAGTACTACCGGACAGCATCTTGGCAGCCCATGTTGTGCCGTTCGCAGGACGTCATGTCCGCCGTTTCATTTTCCAGGATGACAACGCAAGATGTCGCACGTCCAGGATCGTTACAGGTTACCTCCAACAACAGAACATCACCACATTACCTTGGCCAACACTGAGTCCCGACCTCTACTCAATCGAGCATGTCTGGGGCATGCTTGGACAGAGGTTACGTCAACGTCAACAACGTCCTGCCAACGTCCAAGAACTTGCCGCTGCGTTGCAACAGGAATAGGTCAATCTGGACCAAAATGACACCTTAGACGTCTCATTAGGAGTATGCCACGTCGGATCAATGCTTGTTTGGCAAACAGAGGAGGATTTGCCCGTTACTGACTTTGTTGTGATGCTGTGGTAACTTTGCTGTTTGACCCTGGGGTATCATTTTACCCTTGTAATGGCCAGTCTGTGCCTTACTTAGTCTAACGATCATTTGGAATAAATCGATGAATGTGAACTTCATTTCATTTTGTCATTTGTTTCTTCGTCATTTTTATTAGGTGACTTTAATAACAGTTAAAAATCAAATATCCCATACTTTTTTTGAATAGTATATTATGACCTTTAATAAAAAAAAAAAATCCAAACGAAGTACACTTCTACATTTTTAACAAATTATTCTGGACCCATTGTGCTTACAATATATCACTTTAAAAATTATGTTGCAATTTGTGTCAGGTATGACCTAAATTTTAGCTAAAGTCACTGGTCTAAAACGATTATTGAAGCATCCAATGGTCAGGATATGTTCAGGCCAACGACTATGGCAGCATGGACAGCTCCAAACCGACCAATGACTAGGTACTCCAAGTGTTAGGACAGCTCCAGGCCAAGGACTAGGTACTCCAAGTGTTAGGACAGCTCCAGGCCAAGGTACTCCAAGTGTTAGGACAGCTCCAGGCCAAGGATTGGATACCCCAAGTGTTAGGACAGCTCCAGACCAAGGTACTCCAAGTGTTAGGACAGCTCCAGACCAAGGTACTCCAAGTGTTAGGACAGCTCCAGACCAAGGTACTCCAAGTGTTAGGACAGCTCCAGACCAAGGTACTCCAAGTGTTAGGACAGCTCCAGACCAAGGTACTCCAAGTGTTAGGACAGCTCCAGACCAAGGTACTCCAAGTGTTAGGACAGCTCCAGACCAAGGTACTCCAAGTGTTAGGACAGCTCCAGACCAAGGACTAGGTACCCCAAGTGTTAGGGAAGCTCAAGACCAATGACTAGGTACTCCAAGTGTTAGGACAGCTCCAGACCAAGGACAGCCTCCCCTTACCCCACCCTTCTCTGTCTATATTTCTTTTGGCTTTTTCAGAGGATGGAAAGATTGACCATGATGAATTTGTTGCCTATTATACAGAGGTGAGTTAAACTAGTGATGGTAATATCATATTATAATATTGTGATGGTAATATCACACCATTATAAATATTATGATGTCAATATCACACCATTATAAATATTATGATGGTAATATCACACCATTATAAATATTATGATGGCAATATCACATCATTATAAATATTATGATGGTAATATCACATCATTATAAATATTATGATGGTAATATCACATCATTATAAATATTATGATGGTAATATCACATCATTATAAATATTATGATGGTAATATCACATCGTTATCAATATTATGATGGTAATATCACATCATTATACATATTATGATGGTAATATCACATCATTATAAATATTATGATGGTAATATCACATCATTATACATATTATGATGGTAATATCACATCATTATAAATATTATGATGGTAATATCACATCATTATAAATATTGTGATGGTAATATTACATCATTATAAATATTATGATGGTAATATCACATGATTATAAATATTATGATGGTAATATCACATCATTATAAATATTATGATGGTAATATCACATCATTATAAATATTGTGATGGTAATATTACATCATTATAAATATTATGATGGTAATATCACATCGTTATCAATATTATGATGGTAATATCACACCATTATAAATATTATGATGGTAATATCACATCATTATAATATTATGATGGTAATATCACATCATTATAAATATTATGATGGTAATATCACATCATTATAAATATTGTGATGGTAATATCACATCATTATAAATATTATGACGGTAATATCACTTAATTATAAATATTATGATGGTAATATTACATCATTATAAATATTATGATGGTAATATTACATCATTATAAATATTATGATGGTAATATCACATCATTATAAATATTATGATGGTAATATTACATCATTATAAATATTATGATGGTAATATTACATCATTATAAATATTATGATGGTAATATCACATCATTATAAATATTATGATGGTAATATCACATCATTATAATATTATGATGGTAATATCACTTCATTATAAATATTATGATGGTAATATCACATCATTATAATATTATGATGGTAATATCACATCGTTATCAATATTATGATGGTAATATCACATCATTATACATATTATGATGGTAATATCACATCATTATAAATATTATGATGGTAATATCACATCATTATAAATATTGTGATGGTAATATCACATCATTATAAATATTATGACGGTAATATCACATCATTATAAATATTATGATGGTAATATCACATCATTATAAATATTGTGATGGTAATATCACATCATTATAAATATTGTGATGGTAATATCACATCATTATAAATATTATGATGGTAATATCACATCGTTATCAATATTATGATGGTAATATCACATCATTATACATATTATGATGGTAATATCACACCATTATAAATATTATGATGGTAATATCACATCATTATAAATATTATGACGGTAATATCACTTAATTATAAATATTATGATGGTAATATTACATCATTATAAATATTATGATGGTAATATTACATCATTATAAATATTATGATGGTAATATCACATCATTATCGATATTATGATGGTAATATCACATCATTATAATATTATGATGGTAATATCACATCATTATAATATTATGATGGTAATATCACATCATTATAATATTATGATGGTAATATCACATCATTATAAATATTATGATGGTAATATCACATCATTATAAATATTATGATGGTAATATCACATCATTATAAATATGGTTATGGTAATATCACATCATTATAAATATTATGATGTCAATATCACATCATTATAAATATGATTATGGTAATATCACATCATTATAAATATTATGATGGTAATATCACATCATTATAAATATTATGATGGTAATATCACATCATTATAAATATTATGATGGTAATATCACATCATTATAAATATTATGATGGTAATATCACATCATTATAAATATTATGATGGTAATATCACATCATTATAAATATTATGATGGTAATATCACATCATTATAAATATGGTTATGGTAATATCACATCATTATAAATATTATGATGTCAATATCACATCATTATAAATATGATTATGGTAATATCACATCATTATAAATATTATGATGGTAATATCACATCATTATAAATATTATGATGGTAATATCACATCATTATAAATATTATGATGGTAATATCACATCATTATAAATATTATGATGGTAATATCACATCATTATAAATATTATGATGGTAATATCACATCATTATAAATATTATGATGGTAATATCACATCATTATAAATATTATGATGGTAATATCACATCATTATAAATATGGTTATGGTAATATCACATCATTATAAATATTATGATGTCAATATCACATCATTATAAATATTATGATGGTAATATCACATCATTATAAATATTATGATGGTAATATCACATCATTATAAATATTATGATGGTAATATCACATCATTATAAATATTATGATGGTAATATCACATCATTATAAATATTATGATGGTAATATCACATCATTATAAATATGGTTATGGTAATATCACATCATTATAAATATTATGATGTCAATATCACATCATTATAAATATTATGATGGTAATATCACATCATTATAAATATGGTTATGGTAATATCACATCATTATAAATATTATGATGTCAATATCACATCATTATAAATATTATGATGTCAATATCACATCATTATAAATATTATGATGGTAATATCACATCATTATAAATATTATGATGGTAATATCACATCATTATAAATATTATGATGGTAATATCACATCATTATAAATATGGTTATGGTAATATCACATCATTATAAATATTATGATGTCAATATCACATCATTATAAATATTATGATGGTAATATCACATCATTATAAATATTATGATGGTAATATCACATCATTATCAATATTATGATGGTAATATCACTTCATTATAAATATTATGATGGTAATATCACACCATTATAAATATTGTGCTGGTAATATCACATCATTATAAATATTATGATGGTAATATCACATCATTATAAATATTATGATGTCAATATCACATCATTATAAATATTATGATGGTAATATCACTTCATTATCAATATTATGATGGTAATATCACATCATTATAAATATTATGATGGTAATATCACATCATTATAAATATTGTGATGGTAATCGATATAATGATGGTAATATCACACCATTATAAATATTGTGCTCGAATATTTAGTGTGGTGATGGTTAGAGGTCCCGCCGTCGGTGATCAAGGCGTTGACTGTCTTGAGGTACCGGTACTTGTGATCAAGGCTGCTGGTTGGCTACGACCTTGAGGTCACGGCGTTGGTGATCAAGGCGGGAAAGTGCAAAATAATAGAACGTTAGAACGACTTTATTTCCCAATCCCATACGGATCATGCAACAAACGCCCTTTTGAGGTATAACAATAGTATTGCTTTTCTTTTGCAGTAAGAAGTTTGCTCGCTAACCCGGATGTCACGTGTTCGATCACGGTATTGACCGCGAATGTTCATCGGGATTTTCCGGTGTGATTCACCCATGTCGGTATTGCAGGACACATGGTCTGGCAAGGGACATCGACCGTATAGCCGTTTGGATAGTACGAAAAATGGAGGCCCCGAGTTCTCATCGAAATTCACATAAAATATCCCCTGGCAGTTTGATGTCGATAGAGCAAATTTGCTCTCACACCAATCACACTGTATGGCGTATGCCCGTTTCATTAGCCTAGTCGGATCATTTTTCTGCTGTTGACGTTGTACGTTCTTAAATCAGAGGCGGGACAACTCACGCCGGTATAAATTTTACCTGACCGGAAGAACATGTCATTACAAGAAAAACTCTATTATGGTACTGATTTAGCAATTTACCGCAGGACGGTGGGTCCGCACGGAACAAAGTAATTAAACCCATGAGTATGTCGTAAAGTTCACCTTCACCAATATGTCCGTTTAAACCACATTTCATCTTATTTATTATTATAGTTTCATTTGTTTCTTTATGTTTTTCTATTCCAGCTTTTGACACTCTTGTACGTTCTCCAATCGCAACAGGGTCAGCTATAAGACGGGACGCCATGACATAAGGCATTCACAACACAATAAAAAATTTGAAATAATTGTTATTTTAGTCATTATTGGTGTTGTTCGTTTTCAGTTGTAGGGGTTGTCGAGGAAGGCGCTGACTCACTTACAAGGGGGTCTTAGGTTTGATCCCACTGTTGGGTAATCGTGGTTTCCATAATGGTACACGACGGGGGGGGGGTCTCGTTTATTAAGTGTTTAGCCCATCGGACGGGACGACAAACCGTGATCCCGAGTATATGTAAGCATACATGTAAACACGCCTTGGCATCTGAAATTCGACGAATGGGGTTTGTCCGTCTTTATTAGTCTGTTAATCGACAGACGGACAAAGAGACAGACAGACAGCGATGACAACATACACTTTATTTAAATAGAGGGGTAGACGAACAGACAGACAGCCGACAGCGATGACAACATACACTTTATTTAAATAGAGGGGTAGACGAACAGACAGACAGCCGACAGCGATGACAACATACACTCCATTTAAATAGAAGGGTAGACGGACAGACAGACAGCCGACAGCGATGACAACATACACTTTATTTAAATAGAAGGGTAGACGGACAGACAGACAGACAGCCGACAGCGATGACAACATAGACTTCATTTAAATAGGAGGGTAGACGAACACAAAGATTAGTTTTTATTATTTTATCTATAACAATAACAAAGGTAAACCGGCATACAAAAATATAAACAGACATTAGAGGCCTATTTATAGTAAAGGCCTAATAATACATAAAACCTTCTATTAAAAGTATTAAATATTACACATGTAATACATTACAGAGGTACATATGTACATACATTCTTACAATAAACCTAAGTTATATTTTATCAGGTCAAATAACATATTATTGTGCTCTATAATATGACATATTTTAGTAATAAATATATACATTACTGAGGTACATACGTATACATCCAGAGTTCCAGACAATAAAACCCCATTCGGTAAACCTCGACATATTCCGGTACCCTCCGTAACCCTACATCTAGACTCGGATATATGGCAGTAAGTGATATGTACCTACGACCATACATTTGCGATGCGGCTAGTAGACTACCGATTTACTTTAGCAGGAAAACGTGCCGCTTTTACAAAAAAGTCCCAAAATGGCAGCCATTTTTTAGTGTGTTGATATAATCTGCATAGGGGCAGGCATTTTTTATCCGGTTCCTTTAAAATAGTTCCAAAATGGCGGAATTCGTCATACATCCGAGTCTAGATGTAGGGTACCGGAATCTGTCGAGATTTGCCGAGTGAATAAAACCTGCCCATAAGTTATACTAGTCACATGACATGTTAATATAATGTAGAAGTCTAAGAGGTGTACATACATGTTTTAATTATGTATATCAGTTTAAATTATTAAATATTGCAGAGATAAATAAATATATTTAAATACAGACAATACAAAATATGAAACTACTCATAACTTTACTGGTTATGTTATACAAACTTATACCCAACGAAATGACATATTTAAAATATGTATAACACTATTATATATACAAGACACGATGTGCCCTACAATATGTATAACAGTATTATATATATATACAAGATACTCTGTACCTTAAGATATGACAATCTATATAATAATCTATAACAATATTTTTGTAAGTAGTTGTAATATTACAATCATATAAAATTATTGTACAGTAGAACTTGTATTAAGCAAGCACCCAAGGGAAATTAAAAAATGGTTGCTTAATGGAGTGCTCCTTGAAGCAAGTGTTTGCTGATTAGGAGTGCCTGCCCGAGCAAGTTCTACTGTAGTTGTAAAATGACAGCTATATAAACATGTGACCGATTTTGTAAAGGACCGACCTGTTTAAATATATACTATATAAATATAATAATATAAGCTTATATTACAAAGTACTATAAATGACCAAGTTGTAAATATTCTATATAATATATATTACAAAGACTTTGGTGCCCTATATGTGTCATATACAAAATTGAGGGTCAAGTTATGGTTAATTTACATGATTGTTTTGGGGAAATAAATGACCAATCTGTAAAGGACCAGTCTGTTTAACTATTCTATATATAACCAAATTGTAAAGGATCAACCTGTTGAAATATTCTATATATATTACAAAGTACTATAAATATTCTATATACATTACAAAGTACTATAAATATAATAATATTACATAGTACTATAAATATAATAATATTACAAAGTACTATAAATATAATATACTATAAATGGCCAATCTGTAAAAGATCAGTCTGTTAAATATTCTATATAGATATAAAGTTTATAAAAATATCATTAATCTATCACACGTATTTTATTATATGTTACAAAAGTACTATCAGTACATATGAAGTCACTTAGTAAAGTTCCACTACTGGTCTACCATAGATTTCAATACTTTACGACAGAAACACCCTACCTGCAGAGAAGTGACTCTTGACACAATGAACAGCCATGATATCTACACGCCGTTCTCTAAACGTCACAGGTCACGAGGTCAGCGCACAGAAGTCAGTTTGTAAACAAACAAACGAAAGTACAATGACTTCGACGAACAGAAAACCTGCGTCGTATCAGGGTTGTCTGTGCAATAACACGGACACAACTCGGGATTGAATAATCCACGGAAGAAAATGGGATTTTAATAGAAAAAGCAAGTTTAAACGGACATTTGACACGCGCGGGGGCCACACTATTGGCACTATTTTGTGCTTCGGTCTGGTCTATTTCACATATACACAATGATTTCTGCTAATGTTTTTAGCGTGGGGATTGACTAATAGTTAATTTATTTCAGTTCTAAACGAACATTTAAAACTTTAACGCAATATTAAAGAATAGCCAAATTCTGGCTGGGATTACTGAGCAAAATGGCCATTCACTGGATACGTGCGAAAAAAAAGCCAGCTACCATAAATTTTGTCACGTTAGTTACGTACGATCTTTATCGCGTCGTAGGGCGACATCAGTTGGGCTTTAGATTGTTTCCTTTAACAGGTTTTTCTTAAATAAATTATTGGATTAAAAGACCTGGCCCTGGTTTCACAAAGCATTCTCAGAATTAATTTAAGAATTCACACAACTTTCAATCACTGTTTATGAGAAATATCGTCGACCCAGAAACACAAAACTTTACACATAGTATAGTTTCTTATTGAGGTGTTTGATACATTAAAACAACAACAGTTTTATAAAGCGAATAATTTGGAGTAAATTCTTAACTTGAATCTAAGAATGTTTTGTGAACTCGGGGCCTCATTTCGGCTACATCTTCATGGCACCCAGGGCCGGATTTACAAATAGGCATAGTCGGGCAATGGGGTCCACGGGTATCTGAAGGCTAGCAAAACTTATTTATCGCATAGCGTGCCAGCGTGGATCACTTTCAAGAGTAATCATGGTAGATATTCAAAACCCCAGAGGGATATATTCGCGAACCCACGGATGAGTTTGGGCTAGGACTGATTAATATGTAATCCGGTCCTGTATAAAATATATATATTATGTAATCCGGCCCTGTTCCCTATTTAAAATCTTAAACTATATATACAGTATTAACACTATGTACACTATTATCAAATCCTATAAAACATGCGAACAATATTTGTTCTGTTGTGCATGCGTGGGATTGATCAAATTTAACCGGTTCGCTATTATGTAAAAGATGCTGCGTATTTAATATATCACAGTTAGGCCACACAAATTTGAATTTCTGTTTTTCGGGAAAAAATCTAATTTTGAAGCAAAGTTGCTCTTCTAAAAAGTTTTAAGTTCGAAATAAGTTTTGATATACTGGACTCAAGAAATGAGTGCGCTACTTTTTACAGGAAAAGTACTTTTATTTGCTTTTCTCAAAAGCTTTTTGTTCCAAATATTTAAATTTTGAAATTTTAATCAAACATCGAACCCAACAATTAATTTGTGTAATTTTTAGATCAAGAACCCGAAGAACTGAAAGTTAAGTTGTTTTGACCTTACCGGATCTTACGTCATGCAGGTACCCCCCATCATTGTTTGACCATACGAATCTTACGTCATGCAGGTGCCAACCATCAGTGTCTATCACGCCACATACCCCTTCCATAAACCTGCCTTGATACGTTCGGTCAACTTCTGGCTTTCCATTATCTAATCAGCTCCGGTTTTTTTTCTGATCACCGGCTTGTGATGAATTTCTATTCTTTCCGGAGTAAGGTCTGGAACGGCGACCTCTTGGTACAGTTGGTGGGAGAGGTGTAAATTTATTTAGTCCTTTGGTTTGTTCATTGGAAGGATGTCCTGGGTTTTTAAAAGGGTTGACTAATTTAGGCAACGACACGCCACCCAATTTAGCTGGTTTGGCTCGATCTAAAGGTGTTCCTGGCCGCATGATCCTTGGTAGATGAACGTTGTATCCACCAACATCTGCAGATATCAGCGGTGTAGACTGGGTACTCTTAACACCCGGTCGATTCAACTGTGGAAATACAGTTCTTTTAGCTCGAGGTGGTAGAGGTATAAAGGTACCATTATTTAAAGCTGGACTAGAATTAACATTTGAGTACTTGGCTAAAAATGGTGCTTTCGGCCTTGGATTTTCTTCGTTGTATCCATCGCCGTCGCTTGTTGGCAGGCTAGCGGGTTTTAGCTGCTTGCGGTTCAGCCTTGGTATTTTCTGATTGGCTTCTCTATCACCATTTATTGTCTGTTGTACCAGAGGTGATTCAGAACCGGCAATTTCCTGCAGAGGAAGTTTAACATGCGGGGCTCTTGAATCTGTGTTTGATATCGGAGTCTTTTCTGCAACGGCTGCACCAGAATCATTATTTCTCTTGCTAAAATCCCTCGAGTTTGTTAAGGTGGCGACTTTGACCAGTGGTGTTTCATATTCGGTTCCTAGTTTTTGACTTGGTTCAATTACAACCGCCTTGGGTTTACATCCCGTGTCTTGGACCAGACTGTTCGATTCCTTGGGTTTACATCCCGTATCTTGGACCAGACTGTTCGATTCCTTGGGTTTACATCCCGTATCTTGGACCAGACTGTTCGATTCCTTGGGTTTAGATCCCTTATCTTGGACCAGACTGTTCGATTCCTTGGGTTTACATCCCGTATCTTGGACCAGACTGTTCGATTCCTTGGGTTTAGATCCCTTATCTTGGACCAGACTGTTCGATTCCTTGGGTTTACATCCCGTATCTTGAGTCAGACTCTTCGATTCCGAATCCTTGCACATCTGGTCTTTCTCTAGTAAATTTTCCCGCGAAAGTTCTATCAAATTTTCTCTTAAATCTTGAATCTCTCTCTTATAAAAATCGTTATCAATATCAAGCATTTTAGCTCTGACTCGCCAGAGTTTCATTTCTTCTGTTGTTTTTATTAGACTAGTCTGGAGGCTACAACATTCTTCCGTTTTGTTGTGTAGTTCTTCAAAGCATCTGAATTAACAATGCATTTTGGTAAGATTAAGATGCGTATAATATAGACCCTAATCCATTCAATATCACGGTCGTTCAAAGGACCCGCATTAACAATACATGATTAAAAATAAACTTTTATAAGATTAAGATGCGTATAATATAGACCCTAATCCATTCAATATCACGGTCGTTCAAAGGACCCGCATTAACAATACATGATTAAAAATAAATTTTTATAAGATTTAGATGCGTATATGACGCTCTAATCAATTCAATATAACGGCTGTCCGATGGTCTAGAGAGTTTACTGTTGACTCACTTTGCTACGTACGATACGGGAGTGTGTTTCTGTTGAGTAGCTAAGTGAAATGGTGACCACAGAGCGAGGAGGGAATGACGTTCTGCTCTAATCAATTCAATATAACAGCTGTACGATGGTCTAGAGAGTTGATTAGTGACCCTCTTTGTTACGATACAGGAGCGTCCTTCTGTTCATTGGCTAAGTGAAGTGGTGACCACAGAGCGAAAAGGGAAATGTTTTCCTATTCAGGGCCTAATTACCCCTGTCAGACCGAGGTGGCGTCCTTACAACGCTGCTACGGCGATTTAAAATGGTTTTAGAGCGCGTTAAGAACGCCATAAGCGAGGTGGAACAGCCAGCTATCGTGCTGTTGTCACCATGTCGCCAATGATTGCCGAGTCACGGCCACGGCGTCTGTTTTGAACGGTTCTGCGATCTAAACTGGAAAATGGAAAGAAATGAGAATACGACTTTTTTTTCAAATTTGTAATTCTGAGGGACAATTTCGGGAGTTGTGTTCACGTTTGCTGGCGGCCTTGTGTATTTTCTGGTCGCCTCGTGCGTTCCTTGTGTTTTTCCGCTGCCTCTAAGAGTTGTAGAGAATAACATTCATGCTCAGACCCTGAATGTCTTGCCTCGTAATCACAATACCGCCAAACATATACCATACTTCATTGTCATATTGTTCAACCAGGGTCAAACATATGCCATGGCTCAGATATGCAACATTCGTCAAACCTCGACAGATTCCGGTACCCCCCGTAACCCTACATGCAGACTCGGATGTATGACAGTAAGTGATATGTACATACCATACATTTGCGATGCGGCTAGTCGACTACCGATTTACTTTAACAGGAAAATGTGCCGCTTTTACAAAAACTCCCAAAATGGCAGCCATTTTTTAGTTTGTTGATATAATCTCCATGGGGGCATCCATTTTTTATCCGGGTCCTTTAAAATAGTTCCAATATGGCGGAATTCGTCATACATCCGAGTCTAGATGTAGGATACCGGAATCTGTCGATTCAAATCCTCGTTGGTATTCCAAACGGGTGAGACACACAGTCAAATTATATCCCCTTATCGACCAATAAGTAAGGGAAGTAACTCGTATTGTATTGCAACTAAGATCGCTGAATTGTCCTTTCAAACAAATATTTAGGACATCGATTTGTGTGGATGTTACTTCTTTGATATCAAATTTCTTGAAAACTTTCTCAGAATGATCCGGGGGAATTTTCTCAGTCAACGTCCTACTCACTGAGTCAGTGTGGCTATCAATAACAAGAGATACATACCTTAATACAGCCTCAGATTCGGGGTTGGAACTTTGTATATATTTATCTTCTTGGCTTTCTAACTCGTGTATCCTCTCTCTTAAACTGACAGTCATGTCTAAACTGTCTTCATATCGCAATTGAAGATCGCCACTGAATCTAAAAAAAAACCCCAAACAAAACAACATTGTTAACTATGCGTTAGGTAAGAGATAAATCTGCCTTTATTTTGGCTCTAAGTGTTACATATAAACCGTTATTTTAACATAATTTATTAACAATGTAAAACATGACAAGCTCATAACCAACTCCCTCGGCCATACTAAACTAAGTAGAATAGAACGCTTCGGCCATTTAATGATTTCATTTTAAAATGGAGACCCCCCTTGTAGAATGTTTCTCTGAATGATAGAGACTACATGGACTACCGATGTATAAACTCACCCAGTACCCGCTAGTCGTCAATGTACATGTATTATATGTCTGCATGATAGAGACTACATGGACTACCGATGTATAAACAATTACCTTAATTGAAATATAATTTGTTGATTAATCCGCCTGTTGGTGATGGCTAGATCTAATTTATCGTTTTTAAGTTTCTCGATGTAAAGTTGAACCTCTTCACTTAAATCATCTAAACATGGCTCTATAAAATAATATTAAACACAATAAATGAGAGAGAAAGAGAGAGAGGGAGAAAGAGAGGGAGGAGTAACCGGATGGCCCGGAGCAAACCCACGAGGATAGACAAGCGACCTACGTCCTTGTCACGTACAACCAATGCAGTATAATACCTAATGTATGAGAGAGAGGGAGAGAGAGAGAGAGAGAGAGAGAGAGAGAGAGCAAACCCACGAGGATGGACAAGCGACCCTACTCCTTGTCACCTAAAACCCATGCACTAAAATACTTACCATCAGTATCGCTAGTTACATCGATGCCAGAATCATCCAAATGTTTGTCGAGGCTTGATTGTGTGTAACCTACCACTGAAAGATAATGATAACAGATTGATATTTTGTTCATAGCCATATTTCACTCTTGAAGGGACTAAAAGAAGATGGCCTACTGACATGTGACAACCGCCATTCGAACCCACGGTGGGTAAGTAGGTAAGACGCTGGTTTGTCAGCCCGGAGGTCGCGGATTCGCTCCTGGTGTTAGTCATGGACATTTTCCCGTGAAATGTAGAACGGACGGCCTGACCAGGAAAGCTGTCTAGTCTTTCAGATGGGACAAAAACCATTGGGGTGCACCTAAAAAATACCCCAATTTGAATTCGAAATAAGAGTAGGCCGTAGCACCGTTGTATGGGCAAAATTTCCCTGATAGCACTGTATGGCGTATTCCCGTATCCATTAGCCCAGTCGGAGTGCACAGAAAAGTAGTACGTTAAACTCTATTTCATTTCTCATTTCATATCATGGCTTAGACTTAAATACTAAGAACACATTTACCTGAGGCCATATTTGGAGTAGAATCAGGAAAATTTGGATCTCTATACTCAGATTCTGCTACTGAAATATAATATTTATAATTAACAGTTTGGGTTTTCGGCGTCACCCAGGCAACCGAAGGGATTAAAACTAACATGTCCTACTATCATCATACCCGGTACTGTAATTTTAGATGGTGTGTGTGTGTGTGGGGGGGGGGTAGACCTTTTTTTTATTTAAAGGACCTAAGTCCGTAACTCACAATCCTACAAAATCTTTAACATCGAAAACACCAATTATTGGCCGATTGAAATCAACATTGATGATGTAAACTTACCGGGAAAAGATGAGCTTCTGATATCCGATATTTTAGATAAATTGGTACACGAGTCGTGTTCCATAATGCGCTTTATATTAGTTTAAATTTCGTGAAATAGGCCCCTAGACTCTTATAATAATAAGCAATTACCTGGAGCTGGAGTAGAATCGGGCAATGGTGAATTTTCTGGGACTTCCGGCATTTTGTGGAAGTCGTCTGTCCATAGCGGGTCTTGGTGTAGATGCGAATTGTATTTGTTTTTCATACTGAATAAAATAACGTATTAATTATCAATCATGTATTGTATTCATTATAACCTGGTCAGCGGTGTCTACTCCCGAGCCAAACATTGTCACCTCGGTCTGTCTCTGGTATCGAAAAGGAGACCAATATATGCGTCGGGCGGGAGGGGGGGGCATTTGAGAACTCACGTCACGAAGCCATGTCTCACCACAGAACGGAAGTTACACGATCGATGCCGATGTTAGGGAAGAAAAGTAGTTAGGATGCCTGTTGGGCGACGCTCGTGCGTGCATGCGCAGACGCATGCACGTGCATGCACATGACCTTGCACGTGTTTGACCTTGATGACCCCTTGCACGTGTGTGACCCCTTGCACGTGTTTGACCCCTTGATGACCCCTTGCACGTGACCTTGCACGTGCATGACCCAGAAAGAGAGGGCGCGCGCGCGGAAGAGAGAGAGAGAGAGAGAGAGAGAGAGGAGGGAGAAGAGGGGAGAAGGGGGAAGAACTCTTTTCCATTGATTAAGTTGGCCCTGAAAAGGGCCGTTTGGTCAGACTAGCAAGTGCGGGTTAGCAGGAGCATTTCGGCTTTTCTGCCAAATACCTTGGCCGCTTCTGGCATTTGAGATGATGTTTAGATCTCCTATGGCATGTGTTAGACACATCTACCCCACACCAGAAGCAGACAAGGTAATCGGCATCCGGCCGATTACCCGTAAACATAGGGTGATATCCCCCGCAAGTCGTACAAAATCTATAATCTTTAGAATCCATTTTGTTTTTGACTTCTTTTGGCTTCGACACTCCTATTTATAGCTCGGGACGGGACGAGTCTAATGTGTTGGGGCGATACCATTTTTCACCAATCAGAATAGCATGACGTCACATGACGTCACAAAAAAAACAGACACGTAATATGTTGTCGACATTTTATTGAACTTGAACACATTTACAAAGCATATTATTGAACACAAAATTGAACTTGAACACAAAGGCATTGAACACAAAAAACATATTTACAGAGCAAAAAAGCATCGACACCGTTGTCCCTTCTTCTGGTCTGGTTGCAAATCGGGGAAATGATCCCTGGCCCATTGTTCGACTAGTATATCGTTTACACGATACACGCGACCGAAAACGGAGAGGGCGTGTGTGGAGGGCACGTGAAATCGATGACATAGATAATACAAACAATAATGTCCGCACACAACACTGTCGAGTCCTTGAATCCATCGGGGTTGGTAGTGGAGTTGTAGATCTCGGACGAAACGTCGAAAGACTTCTCCGTAGACATCAGGGTGACAGCCGTACGAATCGAAGAAGGTAACGTTATCTGGTCCTTCGCATACAAACACAGTCCAGTGTTTGCCGGGTTGGTCTTCGTCGTCCGTGTTGATGACGTAGGCTTTAGGGTACGAGGTCGGGCGTAGTATATCCAGATGATTACGAGCCCATACACCCCCGAAAACGCTACCAGGGAGATGTTTTTCTAAAGTCTGTGTCAATTGTTGATTGGAGAGAGCCTCACCAATCTGTGATGACTTGTCGGTTAGCGTCGATTTCCAAGACATTGTCGTATTCGGCAAACACAACAAGACTGAGGTGATTGGTCGGGGCCGCAGCGAACTTGAGTTCCAAAGACAGGTTACCCGCCGCTTTGGGATGAAAGTAGTTACCATCGGCTCCGTGGTCGTTGGTCAAATCGAAACAATACAAGGTGTACCCATTGATATAGTCGTGGAAAGGGAGGTCCAGGTCTTCTCGGGTGTTTAAGACGGCCACCCTTTTCATCAAATCCAGGTAGGGAGTGATGGCTTGTCGCTGGGGAAAGTTGACGTCGTATTCGTCTACAATTTCACCGTTCTTGGTCAATTTGATGTTTTCCAATTGATTGTGTTGGAATTCGAAGGGATTTCTGTTTTTTCTTCCATCGTAGGCCGTGTTACGTACCATACCCACGATTAATCTCTTTGGTAGGCTTTCGTTGACAAACAGATTGTCTAAGACGTGACTGGTGCGATTGTCGGGAATGACCATATCGCGGACCACCACGCGCTTCAGGGGATACTTGGCGTTGGACGATTGAAGTTGCGCAGCCACCCGTGTGTAGGTACTGGGAGCCAGAGTGACGAACGGGATATCCAGGTAGGCTTTGGTGAACTCGACTTTGTAGTCTTCTGCATCGTTGCCTTCACCGTACATCAGAAAGAATTTCGTGGATTGCTTTTCCAATTTCAACCGCAGGTCCACACCGTCAATCAAATACCGATCTTGTAAACACATGTCCAAGTGTAGACGTGACTGCAATTCAAAGGTGCGACTGGCAGCGATGGTTTTCTGGCGTTCTTCCAATCCTTTGTTAGTCGGTGCCTGTCGTCCACCATCCCCATTGGTGGCGACGGATTTCGTGGAATTGAACTGTCCGGCGGTATCTTTTTCCCACAGGACTTGTTTCGACAGGTGGTCGTTCTTGGCTCCCTTACCGAAACTCAACAAATTCTCCAAGTAAGCCCGATAGGGATAGGTGGGCAGAGAGTTGGTGACCAAAGTTTCGGCATCCTTTCCCAGGCGTAATTTGACGTCTTTAAACAACGAATGAAACAAGTTGTTAATGGGTGCGACTTGACTATCCGCATCCAGGTCTCCCCCGTCGTTCTTGGTCACCTTCAGGGCCACGTGTAGTGTCATGTTGGCCAGATCGATGAAATCGGTGGTGGCATTGGAAATATAAAATTCGATGGGACCATCGTGGTTCAGGTCGGGTGTCAGTGGATACTTTCTAATGTGGGTCACCTTGTTTATGGCCGTCTGCGTGTCGGGTACACTGAACAAATTCTGCAATTCGTCTCGCGCGCAGGGACAGGAATCATTGCGCATTACCTGCGTAGCCATGGTCGAAGATATCTAGTTTACGTCGTTTGTGAGAGGTGACCTGTGGCTTCTTCTTCCTCTTCGGACGATGTGAAGTGGACGGGGTTCGTGAGGGGTCTTTTATAGGTTCCAGGTGGGCGACCACGTTCTTGAGTGTGTCGGACATCGTGTTTGACAACGCGGGGCGAAGCGTGTCCTGGGCGACTTTCTTCCAGTTCCATTTTTCACGACCACTGACGGCGTCGAGCACGCTTTGCCCCACTTTGGGTAACATTTGGACCACATTCTTTTTCACGGCCTCTTTGCCCGCCGACCACAAGGTCTTCCCGACCGATTTGACGGCATTCAATAACCCCGACCATCGACCGGCACCCTGTTGTCTCAGAATTCCCCCCTTGTACACTACCAGACCATTGCCAGCCCCTCGCTGTCTGAGCACTCCACCTTTGTACACTCGAATCATCATCGGCGGCGAAAATGAAGTTGGACCACCACCTTACCGTCGAGAAATGGCACGGCTTTCCCCATTCCGTTCCTTATATAGAGACCAATGGAGTTTAGTCGACTGTACTTCAGAGGTAAGTAGTGAATCCTGGCGGGGCGGTGATACAATCGTCGACTGGGAATCACGTCCAACAAAGTAGCCTTCACGTCGCCCACGATCTGGGGTTCGATAATGTCCGTGTAGATGTAAAACAGATCGAACTGGATTTGAAGATTCGCGATGTGGTGGGCGTAGAAATACCGTAGACTTTGGCCATCTTCGCCGGTCATTTCGATTGACTGCAGGGAAATCATCATTTCGTTTCCAGTCCATCCCAACATGGACACGATGGGACCACACAGACGAAGTTCGATTTTCGGCAACACGTCCAACCAGAAAAGCGTCTGCACGTGATTGATCTTCAGATACACTTTATCGTTAGTGTTGTCTTTCTTGAAAGACACGAAGGAACCTCTTGATACGGCCCCTTGACGCATCATCTCTCGAGTTTCGTAGTCATTTTGCTGTTGCTTCTCTTCGTCGGTCATTTCCTTGTTATTGGGATCCAAACGTTCGGGTTGATGGGCCAAATGATCGTAGATGGGAGTCAGGTTCCACAAATCATCCAGTCTAGTGTTCAGGACATCCAGGATGTGTCTCAGCGACTCGTAGTCGTCACTCTTGGTGTGCGTTTCCATTTCGATCGATCCCTTGATCTCACCACCCTTTACACCTTTGAAACAATTCGACGGGTCAATCCTGTGGCGGTCCCGACATATCTTTACTTCGGACGCCGTGCTCGAGGACGACCAAGGATGAATGCGTAAGCCGAGCGTGTTGTCTCGTTGATCGATGTTTTGCCAATGGTCAGGTAACGTGATCATGGACAGACCCACTTCCCAATCCCGATGATCGACAAGAAGTGGCGGTTCCAGGTGGGTGTGATACGTGGAGACTTTGTGGTCGGGATACCACGACATGGAACTGTCACTAGGAAGCGTGAGGTAAAAGGGTCGGTCGTTGTTCATTATGTTTGGTTTTCAAGGTCGGTGAAGGTAACAGGTAACCCAAGGTACTGGAGAGCAAAGCCGTCCACAAGGTAGTCTGCGATCCGTCGGGTTTGAAGGCCAACTGGGACAAAGAAACACCCGCCACGACGTAGACTAAAATCACTTGACAGAAAAAGACAATTTCCGCTTGTGGCACACGTTTTCCCAAGAGCGACCAATTGTGGGCACTCGCGGACGTAGACGTGATTTCGTCTTGCATGTTGACTGAGGTTGACGTCTCTCGCTCCTATTTATACGTTTTGGAGACTGGTCCTGGTCACCGGGTTACTGGTTCAACAAATAAGCTTCGAAATCATGTGTTACGATGGGCATGTTGTCTATATTCCATTGTTTGACTTTATCTTCTTTGCAATTCCACTCCGTTATGTAGTAAATAATACCCTACTACGAGGTTGATATTAGAAATAGCCCGAGACCGAAGGTGTGTATGAATAAATAGGGTCTACCCATACTATCAACAATGCTAAAGTCTGCTTTCTTAGCGACCCTAACACATTCGTCTTTACACCTGTACAACACACGGGAATGGGCCAACGAGATGACTTTTCCCGCTAGTATTCCTTTGTATTCCCATCGGTAACCACCACACAAAGACCCTTTAATCATTCTCAAATAGGGGCAGTTTGGTTTATATTTAGCGTGTTCGTGGAATGGATCGTCGAATTTCTGCCAATCCTTCAATATTAATTTGCAGCTGAAACACTGCACGCGATCAGTATCACCATAATACACAAACCCTGCTTCACTTAACTTGGGGGCGGATGGATGAACATGTGTCCATCGGTTGTCAAACGTGGCTAGACGATTATCAAATTCGATGTACTCAGACATGATCTTCTAGTAATGGTCTTGCATGTTGACTGAGGTTGACGTCTCTCACTCCTATTTATACGTTTTGGATACTGGTCCTGTCGATCCACGAATTAAAACTCGCCGGATAGCCCAACCATTTCACCAAAACTTTGTCTTTTTTTCTTTCGAGTACTCTTTCGATGGGAAAGATCTCATCGTCGTTGACTTGGACCGCTTGCAATTCTTCGGGATAGAAGGTACCCTGTATGGGTTCACCTCTTTCGTCCAAAAGTTTGTAACCGGGACCGATGTTGGGTGTAACGTTGAATGTTTCCAGAGTCCAGTTTGGCCAGTAACCTTTATCAAAAGCCCCATGTTTCGGTAAAGCCAAACGTACGGTCGTGCCGGTGTCCATGGTTTTCTTTTTCTTTTTGGTGGGACGTGGAGGTGTTGTCAACATCCATTCGTGTTCGGGACGAACGTCTTTGGGTGCCATGCCAATGGTACGATGTCGTCTAGCATTATAAGCCCGAACCAATTCGTCTAGCACATCGATGTACCGTTGTGTTTGTCGATGAGTAAAGTATCGCCACATACGTTCTTTCAATGTCCGTTGAAATCGTTCCACCACACTGGCCTTGGTTTCGACGTTGTGTGTCACGAAGAAATGAATATTTTTCTTTTTCAAGTACGTTTGCATTTTTCGATTGAGGAATTCGGTACCTTTATCCGTTTGAAGTCGTAGAGGTTGTCGACTTTGAAAGATTCGACGAAAAGCGTCCACCAGACTGTCCCCCGTCTTGTTTTTGAGAGGCAACACCCATGCGTACTTGGAAAATACATCGATGACGCACAGCAAAAACCTGTATCCCTCATTCTGTTGGGCCAAGGCCGACATATCGCTCAAATCTGCTTGCCATTGGTGATCTATCACGGCCACCACCGTGGGGGACCGAGAGAATTTCTTTTTCAGTGGTTTGTGCAAGGTGTACGCCCTTTGTTGTTTCAACCATGTCTTGACTTGGTCCAAAGCCACACCAGTAGCTTTGTGAAGGCCCAGGGCTCCACCGAAAGCGGCCGGGTGTTTCGGGTCGTAATATACTTTCTTCAGCTTTCGTTCCATGTTTCAATCGATTGGCATATGATCAGGCTATTTATAGGTTTTGCAAAGACAGCCATCTTCTGGTAGATGTACTAGGGGTATCCGTACTGGAGATTTTCTTCTTTCTCGGACGTCGCGGCGGAGGCCGTGTGGGTGGCGTGGACAATACGTTCCATCGTTCTTGATTACCAATGGCTTCGCGCGGTACGTTCGTGGCCTTTAAACTTTGCATCACGCCAAACCATCCCATGGGGGCCTGGGTATTCTTTCGCCGACGAACCAAATCGTTCACAATGTCAATGGCATTGGTACCTGGTACGGGTACGCCATTCCGAATCAATTCCAAGTTCTCATTCCACGACCAAGGTGTCTTTTCTTTCATGTGTTTCAACAAAAGGCGAGCTCGATGTTGATAGGCTCGGGGAACCGACTCCAGAATGGGTATCTCCGACACCACGGCTGCTTCTTCTTTGTGCTCGGGTATGTTTTCGTCCGACAAGGGAATGACATGTTTTCGTTTCTTTTGCATCGTTTGATAACGCTGTAACAACTGTCCGTACCGTTGCATTTTATTTTCGTCGCCCAGTGTTGGGTCGTTTAGCACGCGTTGCATGTCTTGGTGAACATTTTCGACGGCCTGCTGCAGTGGATCTCGATCGTACACGGGTTCGACTTGCATGACTTTGACGGGTTTGACGTCGGTGGGTCCGTCGAAGGGTACCAGTTTCATTTTCTTGGCGAATTTCATCTTTTGGAAAAGACCGAAACAACCGGGTGAAGAATCCTCCTTTTTGTTGTTTCAGAAGTCGCCGACGGGTCTTCCAAGGTGTTTTAGACGTGCCCAAACGTCGTAACAAGGGGGCGTCCTTTTTCAAACGTTTGATTTCTTTGTCGGCCACAGGAACGTTGCCACGAATCAGGTTTCCAATACACTCACACACACCGTCGACGATGGGCTGGGTCTCGAGTAAAAGAGGACGGTCTTTCGGTGCAGTGTTCAATAGATACCGCAGTGTCTCCATGACTGAGCTCGGGGTCGTGCACCGGTTCCCTTTTTATACCTTTCTGTCCCACAGGTTATCCACCAAATAGTTTCTTGAACTCGGCAAACCCAGCGTTCGCTCTCTCGCTCCTTCTTGTCCAGGGATGTTTACCACCCTGTTGTCCTCCCAATAGTTTAGATACCAAGGGGGCTAATGCTGGAATGGCCATAGCGAGCAAGGCACCGATAGCACCGCCTTGTTGTTTGAGAAGCCTTTTTTTGACGTTGGGTGATGTTCGTGGATTAGTCAATTTGCGAAGCAATGCTCGATGTTGATTCAACTCTTTGGCACTCAGACCCTTTCCACGCTGAGCGGTCCGTCGAACGAATTTATTTCGTTTCTTGTTTCTTTCCTCTTGCAGCCTTTCCTTCCATCGCAGCAAGATACGAATCAACACGCCCCCAAAAAATCCACGTCCTCCGGGTTTCATGATCAGAGAGAGTTTTTCAGCCGTCGGCATGTTTTTCTCCGTCAATTGGGTCAACACCTGGCGATTTCGTTCCACCCATTTCTTGTGTTGTGCATGTAGGGGCTGGATGTTATCATTCAGCAAATGGTTGGCCGCCAACTTGAACCACTGCAACAATCCAATACGCGCCCTGCCCGTATTCTTGGCCAGCTGTCCATAAGCCATATCGGGAGTCAGTTGTTGTAACTTGCGAATGAACGCCTTCAATCCTTTTATAGAACTCTTCTTTTCTCTTCGTGGTCTTCGAAAGATCGGCGAGGGAGACCGAGAAGGGGAACGTGGTGACATGGGTCGTGGGGGTGTGACTGGGGAGAAAAAGCGTGGTGGTGTGAGCGGTAAGGGAGACATAGGACTCGTGGGTGGTGTCAACGAGGGGGGTAACCATTGGGTTCTGGGGGCCCTCATGTTCGGACGAGTGCGCCTTCGTACCGTGGGACCACGAAGGTCCGGTGCCAAGGTCGGGAACGTCGCCCGGGGAAGGGTCGGAGGTGGGTGTTTCCGCTGCGTATTCTTCGTGCGAGCCATCGTGACAAACAGATTCAATTCGAGGTACAGGTCCCCCTTTTATACTTTTTGGACGTAGACGATGGGTGGTTCCTCTTCGGGTAAAATGTTGCTTCTCAACCGCAGAGTCTCGGGTGTGTCGGGCTTCAAATCAATGAGTAAGTAACTGCGAGGGGTACTCGTCGCATCCTTGAAAGCTTCCTCCATATACTTGGTATGGGAAGGGTACATCTGACGGGACAACACACTAATTTGCGAGGCGTCTCGAGGATTTTTGAACAAAACCAAGTAATGGGCATTCAGGCTGATGGTACGCTGTCGCTTGTCAAACAAATTTTGCACAATGTAAATGACACTCGTGTCGTGGTGATGACTTTTTTTCGTAAACCACTGTTGCAATATCTCCGTGTCTTCCCCCATCAAATCGTCCACGATTAAACATTGGGGCCCTTTGACTTGCCCCATCACGTCGTCAATATCCGTCAATCCTTTGACATAAGTGTATGGAAAGTGTTCGTAACTCTCTTGCCATTCCCCGTAGGCCCACACGGTGCGTTTGGGAGGGATGTCGAACAGAGACGCTTGGAGAAATTTCTGTACAAAGACCGTCTTGCCAACCCCTGTTGGACCGCTGACTAACATGGTAAAGGGGTGTTTGAACGCCACATCCATCTTGCACTGTCCCCCAATCCCCTTCTCCCCTGCCTTTTATACCTTCGCGCCCACCACAGAACAACAGACATGGAGTGAAATAAGAACAGATTTTATTTTACAAAAAATACAAAAAAGAGCATTCAAAAATACATTCAATACAACATATAGTACAAAGGAAAAGAAAAAATGTTAGTTAACGCGTTCTCTCTTCAGGATCTCTTGTCTCAACCAGGGTACGTTTCTCAGGACACGAGGAATCCAATACACTTTTCCCAACAGCTTCTGCATCGTATCGTGTGGGTGCCAGTCTTCCACTTCAGCAAACGTGACGACAACGGGTACCCATTCGCTCATATCGAAACAGGGGGGATACGCCAAGACTTCGGTCATATCTCTCGGACCCGCATACTGGATGAATGCTCGGGCAAAACTTTCTGCTTCCTTCTCCGCCAACAAAATAACAGCCGGCTTCGGGGTTTCGTCAGTTTCACTCGTAGTTGGGGTAATAACTGGAGGACTGACAGGCTTCTGTTTTCTGTTTTTCTTTGTAGCGCCTGTAGAATTCGAACGCTTCTCCTGACCAGTACCAGTATCGCTGACTGCGGGTGTTGTCTCTGGGCATATCGACGTTGTTGTCGAACATGCGACTGGCAACGGCTTCAAAGTTGTTTTCTGTTTGGATTTCTTTTTCGCACTCGAGCAGGCCGTGACCAAGCTGTCCACAGTTGAGACATTTGTGGTTGTCGTCGGTGGGTCTCTTGATCCCGTAACACTTTCTTTTGACGTCTTCTTTTCTTTCTTCGTCACTTTTCGCTTTTTGGGCTTCGGCTCGTTGTCCACACTGGGGCGCCCAGTGTCCTGGTTCTCCACAGCGGTAACATTTTCCATAGGAACCATAAGCTGATCTGTCTTGTCTTGGTTGTGGATTTCGTTGCTGCTGTTGGGAACGAGCAGGGCAGTCTCTATACCAGTGTCCGACATTGTTACAGGAGAAACAAACTTGACTAGCCATTGAGAGTAGAATGAAATTTTATTCTGAGACTTTGCTTCTTATACCCTTGGTTGTGACGTCACTCTCTTTTGATTGGTTCTTTCTTTTCCTTCGTTTCTATTGGTCCGTGTCTAGTCTATGATTTCCAGGCTTTCCACGTACTTTTGCACTTCTTCCCAATCAATGACAGCTTCACTCACGTGACAGGCCTCCAACAATGTCATCAGGCTGGCTCGATTACCATGTCTTTGTCGCCACTGGTTGAACACGGTGAAAATTTGCATGCGCGCGTTGTTAGGATGACTCATCTTGGCTTGACTGATCCGTGCTTCTCTGATTCCCAGATGTCTGCCAATACATTCCCAGCCTTCGCCCAGTTTACCGGACATGACGTTGATATCCATTTGATCCAGGAACCATCGTTTCTTTTTCTCTGGTAGCTCGTCCATCCACCGACGTATGGGATTCTCTTTGGGTTCGATGAACTCGTCTTTGCGTTTGATCAACACCGTCTTAAATCCCGGAACCACACTCCAAAACTTTTTCAAGGCTTCGTCCACGTCTTCCCGCCATTGTTGTTCGTCCTCCCACGTCTTGACTCGGTCGCGTGGGTTGTCCACCATACTGCCTAACACACTATCGACGTCTTCTGGTTTCGGCTCGTCCAACCAGAGGTAGTGATTGTAATCGTCGACAGGGTGTGAGGCTCGGCCCGTTATGGAACACACGCCCAATCCCAGACACGAATGGTATCTCTGACTGGGGTGATCGTACTTGCATCCAATACACTCCTCGTGTTGCTTTTCCTCTATGATGGGTAGGTAACACTTGCAGACCCGAAAATTGAGCCATCGTCGTCTTAGTTTCTCGATCAAATCTGTATTTTCTGTCGGTTCGTCTCCATCTCTGTTCGGTCGCCATCCTCCCGAGACACGAAAGTCAGTATCCATGGGGGTAAGTGTTGATCGGTTGGCCATTGTCATTGAATTGAACTAAACGCTTGTCGTACACGATTTTATACTTTTTGTTCTCGGGGCGTGTCCAGAGATCACGTGATCTAAAAATCTTAAACGGTTCTTCCTATTTCTGCTCATGTTGCATACGGTATTGTACAATAAAAAAACAGACATAAAACTAACAACACTGATTCGAGTCTATTTCTTCCCGTGTATCAATTGGTATTCCAGGTTGCCCATATACGGTAGCAGGTCGTCCCAAGCGATGACGGCTCCACTCGCGAGACAGGCTTCCATCAACGTCACTAGATTGGCTCGCTTAATGTTTCCCTGCATTTCTTGTACCAACAGCCTATAGCCAGCTTCCTTGTCGTACATTCTTCGCCATTGGTTGAACATGTTAATGATTTGTTTCCGTGTGTCGTTTGGGTAAATCTTCTTGGCGTGACTAATATGCTCTTCACTGACCCCCAGCTGTCTGCCGAGAGATTCCCAACCTTCTATCACCATGTCAGAGATCTTTTCGGTATCCATTTCATTCAGTTCCCAATATAACATTCTCCTCGATGACTGCTCCATCCATACGCGTATGGGGCACACTCCATTTTTGCGTTTGATCACCGCCATCTTAAACCCAGGAACGATCTCCCAGTACTTTCTCAAGGCTTGCATGACATCTTCCTGCCATCGTCGTTCGTCTTCCCAGGTCTTGACTCGTTTCCATGGGTCGTCCACCAGACTGTCTAATACTTTATCGACGTCTTCTGATTTCGGCTCGTCCAACCAGAGGTAGTGACTGTAATCGTCAACAGGGTGCGAGGCTTGGCCCGTTATGGAAGACACACCTAGTCCTTGACACGCATGGTATCTCACACTGGGGTGAGCCATACTGCAGCCGAAACACTCCTGGCGCTGACTTGTTTCTATTATTGGCAAATAACACTTGCTGACACGAAAGTTGAGCCATCGTTCTCTGAGTTTTTCGACCATATCCGTATTCGTTGCTGCTGATTCACCATCTTCTCTGTTTGGTCGCCACGTTCCTGACAAATGAAAGTCAGTATCCATAGGGGTAAGTGTTGATCGGTTGGCCATTGTCATTGAATTGAACTAAACGCTTGTCGTACACGATTTTATATTTTTTGTTCTCGGGGCGTGTCCAGAGACGTCGATCACGTGATCTCGAAATCTTAAACGGATTGGAGATGACAAGCGGTTCGTTTTGATTGACGTGCCGTACGTTCTCCTTCATGATGACGTAATTCAGTTGTTGGGAAGCACGATAATTCAAGGTGAATCCCCGGACTTTGCATACCGTTTTTCCATCGCTTTGCCTGTACGCATAATTCTTTGGTCCTCCGCTCACAAATTCCTTAATGGTGACGTTCTCGGGCAACTCGTTCTTCCACTGGCCTAAACTCGAACCTTCCGGGGGATTCCATGATTTAGGATTATATTGGTAGATGACGCTGTCCGTGTCAAAATAGCATACGCGCTCTCCCAACTTTTCCAAGACGGAATAGAGTTTCAAACGGGCCTGGGCCGTGACGAAGGCGGCGATAACCACATTGGTGATGGGACAGGGTGCGACATGTTCTTCTTTTTTCAACGTTTCCATCAAGACCATGTTGTCGTTGACTAACTGTACATCTCGCACGGTCTGGGTCACGTCCAACATTTTTTCAAAGAAGACGCTGGGCTCTGTGATATATTCTGTCTTGGGAAAATTGTCTCGCTGTCCGAATTTCCCCCAAGCCGTGTTGAGCTGAAGTTTACTAAACGCCCGCATCCCTTTGTTTGGTTTTATCGATGCGGGATCCAGACGAATACCTTCGGTGTCGTACACGTCGTTCACGAAGCGGATCTTGTCTTCTTCGGTGTGACAGGTGTCGGGATAGCCGCTACTTTCCATCTTCTTCTTTAGGTAGTGATTAATGTACCCCGTAAACAGACCACCCGTTTTGGCCTCGGGATCGTAGGTGCTGAATTCTTTCCAGTGCCAGACTTCGTACACTTTTAATACGCGATATCCCAGGCTCACCGCTTTCTTCAGTTCCAGAGTGACAAATGTACCCACCCAGGCTCGCTGTTCGTCGGTGTGATCACACGGTTGGTATTCTGCAATCTCCCCTTGTTGCATGTGTTCGTCGACGCAGCTTCGACACAGGGCAAACACCAGTTTCTGTTTTCGTCGAAACGGGAGCACCGGGTGGTACAGGCCACGAGGTGGTAACACGGAACACTGGATCAACCCTTCGTACTGCTGCCACTGGTCTTGATCGGGCTGTGTGACGATCGTGGGTTCCTTGATGGGAAAGGTACCGTACTTGCAGATGTAAGGGTACAGGGACACCACGTCGATGTAGCGCATGTCTTCGGCCGACTCGTTGACTAACAGTTGAATAGCATTGGTTCTCCCGCCAAAGAAAGCGTTGCGGGGCATCAGAGGTTCGGGAGCGGGCCATTGCTGATCTTCCAATCCAATCAGAAATTCGTCCATCTCGGGATCATGGCGTCGTTCTTCTTCCATCTCACACTCCCACATGACGCGAATGGTCTGCATACCGTACTGTTCCTGGAGTTGACGGTGACGTTCCTGGGTCTTCTGGTACAAGTCTCGCATACTGCGCGAGGGATCGTAGGGATGTTTATGTTGAACGTCTTGGACGGGACCCGGAAAACATTTGGGACAACCGTGAAAGGCACAGCCGTGAAACTCGTACACTGTACCCGTGGTCGTGTCCATACCATCTAAACTGTAAGGGCCGACTCGACATTCACTACCGTTGCGGGCGTGTCGAATGTTTGGAAGAGGGGCCTGGTTCCGGAAGGCGGCCATGGTCTGTCGATGTTGTTCCCATTCCAACCAACGAAGTGCTTTGTTGGACTGTTGTCGAGGCTGGAAGCGATGCCAGTCTTTACCCGATGTCGGCTCTTGCATCAGGGCTCGAGGAATGACGACGAGTGTGTCTTTCTCCAGGTAGTGTGTGCGTAGTACGCGACTGCAGGCGGAGGCCAGGGTCAGGCTCTTCTCAAAGGGGTCGATGCCCGTGTCCATCAGGAATATCTCGCGAAACACACCACAACACCGACGCAAGACATCCACATCGCTCTTACAGTAGGTCAAAATTTCCTGGCGAAAATCAAAGACGTCGTGACTGTGTTGTTGGTACCACGCGTGAAACTTCTCTCGTTCCGACACGCTCATGCCATCCGGATCGTAATCGGTGTTGGGAGGATAAGCACCCACGTAATCTTCATTCTCCGGTCTGTTAAAGTGGTGAGGGAAATAACCTTTCTTCAATTCTTGCAGGTCGAAGGTTTTGGGCATGTCCCGTAAAGCCATTGGTAAAAAGTTGAGGGAATCGATGAATTTGACCGTACCGACAGTGATAGTCATCGCTTTCCCACCACTCATTATAACTTCAGGTTGCGCGACGGAATGTTTGTGCAGCGTCTGTAAAATCAGCACTCCATCGTAACCTTTAAAGTTGTGAGCCACGGCGATCACGGGACTCGATTCGTGACTGTCATTTTTCCGACCATCTACCACCGTACCGTGAGCAGCGAGTTGTAAAAACCATTTGCCCACATCGTCCAGTGTGTTTGGTCCTTTAAACACAATTTCCCGTTGGTGATTCCAGTACGTGTAACAGTGCTCGCAGGGTTCTTGGTTATCGATACAAAAGTGACAGCACACTTGCAGAACACATAAGTTGGGAATGTGTTCACCTGTATCTTGCTGGCATTCAAAGTCAAAGAAGACGAAACGGGTCAACGTTGTTCTCTGTTGTTTGTCGATTTGTGTCTTCCTGTCTCTGTCCATGTCGATGGGTGATTTTAACGGTTGAATGTAGCAAAACTGTTTTGCGGCCGTGTGCCACTCACGGCAGATGGAGCATTTGTATTCACCGCATCGATGTTCTTCTAAATTTCGCTTGGCTCCGATGACGTCCCATTCCTTCTGACATTTTACGCATTTCTTCCACCGATGACATATACTGCCATTGGCTCTGGTACGGGTAGCGAGATGGTTATCGAAACACTGCCGGCTCACAAACACACGATGACAACAGTAACACGTCTTTGTGTTGGGGTCGGGTAGACAGGGAGGACCCACTTTCTTGCATCCTTGACACATGACGTGACACGAATGTTTCTCGGCACGATTGTATCCCACTTGACAGGTCTCACAAAAATACGACCTTTCCACAAAGGCGGGCATGGAAGTAATAACGTCATAATGTCTGCTGTGTAAATACAGGTTCAGCTGTTTTGGTGTTCCGGTGACGTGTTTTGTTCCTCGATAAATGGCCTTACCAAAGATGGCTCGAGAAAAAATGTTAAGTTGGTATCCTTGTCCTGCCAAATACTTGGCGTACAGTTCCCACGTTTCCATCCCCGTACAAGCTTCCTTGGTTCCACCGGCGGCATCGATGAGTGCTTCTGTTTTCTTCGTCTGCCACGAATGGGGCCCTGTCCTCCTGTCTAATCTTTTTTTCTCCCTTTCCCATTCAGGTGTGTCCTGTTTGTTCGCATAGTGACGAGCGACGACAATGGCTCGCTGGAAACACAAGTCATCGGTATTCTTTATAGTGACGAGGCATTTCTTTTTCTTTAAGTACTCATCGAAATTGGCACTGTGTCTCTTCTTGACGTTTGTTCCGCTACCTCTACCATCGGGAGGGGACACGTGACAAATATTCATGGACATGCGTTGATCGAGTCGAAATTCCTCATTGCTCTGTAAGACGGCAGCCACTTTCTGTAAAATATCTTCGGCTTTTAACAGACGATACTCTCGAAACGGTAACCAAATAGGTGTTTTGAGTCCCGGGTGACTAATGGCAATTCGTACGTAGTCACTTTCGCTGGCGTTCAAAGTTCGGCGAATTTCCTCAATGATGGCCTCAACGGTGTTGTGTAGTTGCTGAGGCACATCAGCGGCTGGAACGTGGGACCAATCTTCCAAAAAGTCTATGTCTACACATAGCGACTCGGTTCTAAATAAGCGACTGTATCTTCTATCGACGGGGCGTAATGTAAAACTCATCTTTCTTCGTTCGGTGATAGCGTGAAAATGCCAGAACCGCTCCCGTCGCTCGCTTTTATTCCTGTCGTGACGACGAGTCCATTCATGGACTCGTCCGACACCCCACGTGATATAACGTTGCACATACGTTGTATAACGTTGCATTACATCTCTATTTAGTCTCCAACGTACACCCTACGTTGCATAACGTTGCATCACATCTATATTTAGCCTTCAACGTACACCCTACGATGCATAACGTTGCATAACGTTATCCTAAGCCCTGTAACGCCACTCTATAAATGGACTCGTCCGTGGCGTCATATCAAATGGATTCGTCCTGACGGTTATAAAACGACACAACATTCATCTCTCTTTGTCACAATGGCAAACGGTGCTCCGATCATTCGCCTCGGTGAAAACCCCAATGCGGACACCTTGATGTATCTCAGGGGTGATACTCTTGCCATCATCACCCCAGACGATATCTTTGTCTTACCTGACGAGGTATTAAAAACACCTCACAGGAAAAGACCTCCTCCCGAATTAGTGGAGGCCATTAGACGAAACCGACATAAAGTGCGGCGTACTCTGGCATTCTAGTCTGACCAAACGGCCCTTTTCAGGGCCAACTTAATCAATGGAAAAGAGTTCTTCCCCCTTCTCCCCTCTTCTCCCTCCTCTCTCTCTCTCTCTCTCTCTCTTCCGCGCGCGCGCCCTCTCTTTCTGGGTCATGCACGTGTAAGGTCACGTGCAAGGGGTCATCAAGGGGTCAAACACGTGCAAGGGGTCACACACGTGCAAGGGGTCATCAAGGTCAAACACGTGCAAGGTCATGTGCATGCACGTGCATGCGTCTGCGCATGCACGCACGAGCGTCGCCCAACAGGCATCCTAACTACTAGAAAGCAACATTTCAATTCATTTAATTTGTTCGTCTACTGTTAGCCCTGTATATGTTTGTCCCTATTATAATGTTAAAGGCGTGTGTGTTATATCTACTTGTAGTTTAGATCTGAATGCGAGGAATGCTATAGTACTGTAGTGGGTCTACAAGTACAATGTACTAATGTATGTAGTAGTACTAGTATGTACTGTAGAAATGGCAAGTAGGCGGTAGGCCCAGACCAACACGACCCAAACTATGGCCATAATAGGCCTAGGTACGTGTGAATCACATGATTGTATCCTTTAGTTTTATTGTTTTATTTTTAATAGGCCTAATAGTAGAGGCATAGGCTTACGGTACCTAAAGTAGAGGTATATAGCATGCCTGCCTAGATCTACACGTACCTGTGAGAGCCTGTAACTGAGTGTCTGAGTGTGACAGTACTGTCAATAGGTCTACTGCTGTTTATTCAATTGTGTAAACCACCATAAATTGGGCATAAATGAATAAGTAGGGCCTACGCCAGAAAACGAAACAAAATTCAAATGACAAGATTAAGATAATCGATGGCGGTATTATAAATCATGTCACTGGTCACACTATACCGTGACGACAGTTTATTTGGAATATCATTAGGCCTAGGGCCTAGTATTATAAATCGCCATTGGCCCACTCGTTTTCATGGGACGTGGTGAGTAAAAAAGCAAGGTCACGTGACCTAGCAACAACAATAGTGGCCATGGACCACGGGACTTGGCTTCAAACTTCCTACCTATTAATACCACTCAAACTTTCCTAAACTTTCTTAAATAAATATTTAAATAATGTAAAAAATATCGCATATTTTTAGGGATTACGTACGAAACAAGACACGAGCTTCGAGCACGTCTGTGAATTTTGCTCGCGCAAAATAGTTCAAATGACGTTTATCGTCTCAAACCAAGATCAGCTAGAATGGTTACATAATAATATGGTGAAAGATCGTTTTCATTTCTAGCCCCAAACCTGTGGAATGATTTAAAACCATCTGGTTCTGATACTGATATTCGTTCTAGCCCTTCAGTACAATCTTTTAAATGTGCTCTTAAAACTTACTTATTTAAAAAGGCTTTTAATTAGATATATATTATTTTATTATATTGCATCTTTTTGTAGTCTTTTAGTTGTTTTATATATTTTCTGTTTTACTGGTATATGATTGTAAAGCGCTTCTGAACACCGTTGGTGGAATTAGCGCTATATAAATGTTTTAATAATAATAATAATAATAATAATAATAAATAATAATAATAAAAATATTGAAAATATCATCTGATCTAATCATCCAAGCCTACAGTTAGTACAATGCTACTACATCGCCTTTTCCCTCTTTTTGTTACATTAATTTAGTTCCTGTGTCGTATTGTTACGTTACTCTGTTCTCAGTTATCTGAAGTTAATAAATTCACACAACTTACCTTCACAAATTAAAGAATATCTTGTAAAGAAGCTGCTAAATTTGATAAGTTATTAAAAACACATCTATCACATTGAAATATACAGGCATAACAATGACGCGACGTCATAGCATAGTAAAAAGGGGGATAACTACGCCTTTCTTTAATGGTTTCAGACCACTGATCTGTATAATAATCAGATCGGCTTGATAGATTAAGCATTAAGGCCACGATGCCGCTATTAATAGGCCTGTCTACCTCCCCCCCCCCTTTCCCCATGTCCCCTCCTGAAGTTTGGAACGTACACGACGTAACCATGAGCAGTGCTCCCTTTGCCAACAACATCTGCGAGGGATGGAACAACAAGTTCTACAATCTTGTCGGCCTGCACCACCCATCCATCTGGAGAATGGTTACAGAAGGAATCAGCCAGACTGTCGTCGCCCAGGATGCCATCGGAAATCCACCTGTCTGGAATGCCAAGAAGAAGTTTGTAAAGATGCAGACACAACTACGAAATCTTTGCAGATATCGTGTTAGCGGTGCCAAATCCATCGCAGAATTTTTACATGGCGTTGGATGGAACATTAGAATTAACAAAAAGTATTGATTGGCTAGAATGTTGAATGTGCTAAAACGTCTGATGTACTGATATGTCAAATGTGCTATAATGTATAAAAATGTCAGATGTGCTAATATGCCATATATATGTACTAATACGTCAAATGTGCTATGATATCAAAATGTGCTGATTTCTAAAACAGTCTGGTTTCATATGTGTAATGAAAGGTTAAATATGTATGTTATTTTTTATATTGGTATTGAATTTGAGATGTAATAAAAAAAAACCGGTGACTATATATAAATCTTATCTATCATGCACACATGTAAAACCTTATCTGTCATCTACCCCACCACACTGATCCGCAGTGAATATTCGCTTGGCAGCTAGTATAAAACCCCACGTGAAAGGTATACAATCCTTTTACTGATAGGCCTAGCTAAAGTCACTAAGGTAAGTCGTAAAAACTAATTTAAAAAATAGAAGACAATATGGACATAAGGAAATGGTTTTATTCCATTAAACATTGTAGTACTTTAGAAGTCTTTTCTCTTCACGTTGTTTTCTCATCCGTGATCGAGGTATTACAATATTAGGTTCTTTCTAAAATATTTAACTTCAATAAAGCTTGAAGCGTTTATCACAAATATTCCTAATGGCTAAGTGGATAAGGCGCTGGTTCGCTAGCCTGGAGGTCAGGTGTTGGATCCCTGCATTGGCCGAGAAAGTTCATCTCGATTTTCCGACGTGATTTCCCCTTGTCAGTGATGCAGAAGGAGGGCCTGACAGGGACACCTGCCTAGTCGTTCGGATGGGACGAAAATCCGAGGTCCCGTGTACACATTGGAGTGCACGTAAAAGATCCCTTGGCAGTTGGAATTCGATCGATATTAGAGTAGGCCGCTTCCCGTGCAAAATTTCCTTCATAGCACACTGTATGGCGTATGCCCGTCTTATATTAGCTCAAGTTAAGTGCATAGCAGTAGGACCTTAAAGGGGCCATACCAATAACGTTTTGGGGGTTAAAACTGCTTAAATTTGTATAAAAAGCCCTCAATAGCCTCTAACTTCGATCCGAGCAACTTCTTCAAGCTATGTGATACGTTTTCAAACAACTTCCAATCCCCGGTATGGCTCGGTGGCCGAAGACTTGTGTTCTGTTTGCATTACACAGAAGTGTCTGGATAAAACGAGTGTATATATGTGCAGCTTGCAATCTAACCCTATTGACTCACTTTTAAAGCTCTCTATTGATTAAGTTAAAATTGGTATCAAATATAGTCGCGCTTATCAAGTAAAACGACCATAACAATTTAAAAGCAAAACTTAAAAGAGCTAGTGTCCAGTTAAGCTTTTTTTTTGCATTCACGTCCAAACTACTCAATATTTTGAACTGAAATTTTTAGACAAGGTAAATACACTATTCCTCTATATTTTGGCGTTTAAATTTCATACGTTCGATCATTAACGTGTAATTTTAGATTCTTTGAAATTCGGGCTGGCCCCTTTAAACCCCATTTCATTCATTCATTCTCAACCTCGTGGGTTTCATCCAACTGCTAAAGATCACTACGCGCAAGTGAATTATTTAAATCCCCCCCTCTCTCTCTCCCTTTCTTTCTCTCCACTCAGCTGGGTTTGTGGACTAGTTCACTACCACTCAGTTATAAACAGGTCTTTTTGTTTTCTATCACACTGGACAAGGAAGGAATTTTTCTCACATTTACATGGGCAAACATCTTTATTAAATTAAAACCAAATAATACTCTGTTATTTTTTTGGTGTTTTTCAGACACCATGTTGTTTTTGGTTTGTGTTTTGAGTTTAATACCAGCGAGTTTAAGGTGAGATTATTATCTCGTGGGTTTGCTCCAGGTCTTCCGGTTCCCTCCCATGGCTGAAAGCACCTGCGCGCAATCATATGTTAGTCTTTCCGAAATGACCAAGTCTGTGTCGCGTGGAGGTTACCCCCCCCCCTCTCTCGCTCTCTCTCCCTCTTGCTCTCTCTCTTCGTCTTCCTCTCTCTCTCTTCCCCCTCTCTCTCTCCACTCAACACAAACTAGGTTATTTCCGGACTAACATCTTTTTTTCATAAACAGCGGAAGGAGACTCCGGAGTACCGGGAGAAATGTAACTTTGTTGGATAGGCGACCAGACGCCTTGTACATGCGTGGTGGCGGAATTTTCTCAATAGGGACAGTCGGCAAACATCGACAGATTCCGGTACCCTTCGTAACCCTACATCTAGTGATATGTACCTACGACCATACATTTGCGATGCGGCTAGTCGACGACTGATTGTCTTTATCAGAAAAACGTGCCGCTTTTAACTTTTACAAAAAAGTCCCCAAATTGCAGCAATTTTTTTAGTTTGTTGATATAATCTCCATGAGGGCAGCCATTTTTTATCCGGGTCCTTTAAAATAGTTCTAAAACGGCGGAATTCGTCATACATCCGAGTCAAGATGTAGGGTACCGGAATCTGCCGAGATTTGCCGAGTGATGTTTATATTTCAGTCTCCTAGCTGTTGATGAGCCGAGTTTTGATTTAGACAAATTCAATGAGTACGTGAAAAATGATTTGGAGAAATTATGGGTGGATATGGATTTTAATAAAAATGGTCAGTACGATCGAGATGACATGGAAACTTTCATAACTGATTTCGACAAGAATGGTAGGCTACAGTAATTTATAAAGTTTTATTATTAATAATTTATTTCAAATTGGTAAGAATAGGATCAGTGCCCGAGTTCATAAAGTATTCTCAGACTTAAGTTAAGAATTTACTCAAAATTATTCGTCTTTATTTAACTAAAATATGGCCTTTTATAAAACCTTTGTTGTTTTAATGCATGAAACTATGTGCAAAGTTTTGTGTTTTTGGGTAAAAGATATATTTCTCATAAACAGAGATTGAAAGATGAGTAAATGTTTATCGAAAGTCCGAGAATGTTTCGTGAACTCGGCACAAAAACAGACCGGATAACCTGCTTTATTACGTCAGACTCGCTCCTACGTCACTCTTTTTCACCACCAGGTATGATAGATAATCTCCATCCTCGGTTACCCAGTGCATTCATTCCGTTCTACTCCACTATACCCTGGGTTAATCTATAGGGCTTCCACGATTTCAAATTGCTAGAATGTAGCTATACTGTACGAGCCAATCAGAAAACAGTTTACAAACCAATGGATAATCTCCTACGAGGCTTTTTTGATATTAAAAGATACAAATACAAGTCGATGAAGTAAAATCAAAAACCCCCGAGCCCTTGCGGCCCTTGTCGAGGTTTTCTTTTATTACTTTATCAACAAGTGTTTATAATTTTTGATACCAAAGAGACGAGTAGGAGATTTTATTTATCACTAACCTTTTCTTACCCGCATAAACAGATAAATATTATTATTTGCTATAGAATTTATGTTATTGAACCGGATTACTTTACGGTGTAGTGTTTTCCGGCGTCGTTTCCCCTTGTCAGTGATGCAGATGGAGGGCTAGGCAAGAACATCTGCCTAGTCGTTCGAATGGGACGAAAAACCGAGGTCCCGTTTACACCATAGTGGGATAGGGTTTGTAACATAATTCCCACCCGTCGGCTTTTCGGGTAGAAATCATGGAATAAGCTTTATTTTGTAGGTTTTGATGTTTGATTACAAAAAACCAATGTTGACATTTTTTCTGAGTAGGTCTTCATAGTATGGGGGGGGGGGGCATTATTTGACGGCGCCATTTTGCAATAATATTCCAACTTATGTTTTTATTTTCACCTTATTTATAATGTTATCGACATATCAACTGTGATTTGACAATGTATTAATATTCGCAGGGTTCATGACTATAGTTAAGATTGTTTTAAATCATTTCATGATCATTTTTCCAAGATGGCGACCATTTTTGTCGGGAAAATCGGTCAATGTGTTGATTTCGATTAAGTAGTAGTGTTTGGTGTCAATATATATCTTTTCGCGGTCACAGATTCCATTCCTGGCATTTACAACCTTGTAAAATGATCGCATGTTCACATATTTAGCATATTTCCAAGATGGCGGTCATGTTTGGCGGCAAAATAGGACGATGTGCTAATATTGAATAATTAGTCGTCGTTGGTATCAATATATATGTTTTCAAGGGCACATAATCCATGTAGGTCGGTAACAACTGTGTAAAATGATTATAAGTTCATTTATTTTGAAAATGTACAATATGACGGCCATTTTGGGCGGTAAAACGGAACGATGAGCGCATATTGGTTAAGTAGTCGTCTATGGTACCAGGATATATTTGTCGGGGAGCAGATTCCATTTTTGCCGTTTATAACTGTGTAAAAATATCACATGTTTGCATATTGAGCATATTTCCAATACGGCTTTCATGTCTGGGCGGAAAATCGGACGATGTGCTGATTTTAATTACGTAGTCTCGTTTTTGTGTCAATATTTGTTTTTGTGTCAATATTTGGTATAAGAAACCTTTACAGCATGGGTTATATTATCAACTGACCCCAAGATGCGTGTGGAAGGAATCGTTCAGAGCCCCCAAAATGGAAACATCAAGTAAACTATGAAATGTTCTTTATTGCTTGACTTTGGTTGTTCTCTGCTTTGAAAGTGACTGGGGACGGGTGAGCACGACACAGTCTCTATAGGCCTAGTCTCTATCATCCAGAAAAATATTCTACGAATATTAGTCTGGATCCGTTGTCAACATTTGACAAAATTGGCTTATCATAAACAACGCCTAAGGGAGTTAACTCCTCTTAAAAAAGATGTTTACACCATGACTTAGCTAAAGAGACTGGATAATAAGACACATTAATAACCAAACTCCCGGTTACGTATGTGCAATGGGCTTTACGTCAAATATTGAGAACGGACCCAGACCCTCTGTATGTTGAAGACTAGGAGGTTCTGGGTGACCGAGACTACTATAGGCCTGGTAAGCACGTCACTGGAGTGGCAGCAATATTGGAAATGTACTAAATATGTAAACATGTGATCATTTACAAGGTTGTTAATGTCAGAAATTGATTCTGCACCTTCGTAAACATATATATTGACACCAAACACTACCACTTAATCAAAATCTGCACATCGTCTCATTTTCCCGCCAAAAATATCCGCCATCTTGGAAATATGCTAAGTATATGAATATTTGATTATTTTACAAGGTTGTAAATGCTAGGAATGGAATCTGTGACCCCGAAAACATGTATGTTGACACCAAACACTACTACTTAATCGAAATCAGCACATCGATCGCCATCTTAGAAATATCATCATGAAATGTTGGGAAACAATCTGAAATATAGTCATAAACCCTGCCAATGTTAATGCATTGCCAAATCACAGTTGATATGTCGATAACATTATAAATAAGGTGAAAATATAAACATAATTTGGAATATTATCACAAAATGGCTACCCTCAAATAATGGCCTCCCATACTATGAAGACCTACTCAGAAAAAATGTCAACATTGGTTTTTGGTTATCAAACATCAAAACCTACAAAATAAAGCTTATTCCATGATTTCTACCCGAGAAGCCGACGGATTTACATTAAACATCCCACTATAGGCAGCGGGGCTACGGCCTACTCTTATATCGAATTCCAACTGCCAAGGCTTCTTTTACGTGCACTGCAATGTGTACACGGGACTTCGGTTGTTCGTCTTATCCGAACGACTAGGCAGCTGTCACTGTCAGGCCCTCCTTCTGCATCATTGACAAGGGGAAATCACGCCGGAAAATCGAGATGAACTTTCTCGGCCAATGCAGGGATCCTATTATAAACAGATTTGCTGTGTGATCAGGTGTGATTATATGAAATAATGGCTAACAATTATATATATATAAAGAAAATGTTTATTTGTTGGGATGTCTGTGTGAGTCAAAACAATTTCGTTGCATAATAACCATTTATTACAAAGTATGATGCGGTTTATTTTATATTTGGTGCCGTATATAATCATGCAATTGACGGGATAAAATTTGATTACCTCCCTTTATTCATAAGGGGCGTGGCTACAGTATCAAGAATTTAGATAACAAGCTGACAGTTCGCGCTATATGTCTTGTTTACTTTCCACATCTAACCATAGATCGTATATAATATGGATAACTGACTCTGCAGTATCTGTCATTGGACGGTGACTTATGTTGTACATGGCATGCGCGAAGTCTACTTACTGTTAGTTACTTCCGTTTGAAGGTTTGGCTATTGTTTTATTTAGCAGTGTCGTATGAGCTGATATTAGATTAATTTTTTGTACTAATTGTACTTAAGGTAACGACTGGAAATATTTGAGACAACTTTCCTATATTTATGAAGTTAATAATAACACGAAGACCGTATTTTTAACTTCATTATTTCTATTTTAAAAACGTACTTGAATTATAGATCCCATATACTACGGGCCATACTCACCTTTCTGCATATGAACTGATATTTGATGTTATTATTTTGTAACATCGTAATTTATATCTATATTTGATAATATACTGTTCTTTTGGCCAAACTTGCATTTTTAATTTAAAATCGTACGGTTTTTGTTTCAAAAATATCCCTAAAAATGCAATTTCCAAACAAGCGATTTCGTGCAATAAACGAGTTATGTCCCTTGGTTACTATTGTAAATTAAATATGACAATTTGGCAAATATTGATATAAATTATTGTTTTATAATTTGAAATAATGGTGGATTTGGGTGGACTTAGATAGATTTGGGTAGATTTGGGTGGATTAGGGTCGATAGTAGTAACTAGAGATATGGGATCTATAATTTATGTACGTTTTAAAAATAGAAAAAATGAAGTAAAAAATACGGTCTTCGTGTTATTATTAACTTCATAAATATAGGAAAGTTGTCTCAAATATTCCAGTCGTTACCTTAAGTACAACTATAACAAAAAGATAATCTAATATCAGCTAATACGACACTGCTTAAAGTTCCCCTAACTAATATTCAAGTTATATTTTTAAAATGTATTAAAATAAAGCCCTAAAATATATGGTATCAAAAACAGTCCTACCTTGTTAAAGAATAATCCTTTTAATCCTAAAATTCACTATTGCCAGTTGAGAAATTGGCAAAAATATCATTTTCAATTTCGAATCTCAACGTTGAGAAGAACTCCGTTTTAAAAACAATCACTGTTCTTTCTATAAGGCAAGGGTGACACAAGGGAAGTAATTGTTTTATTATTTCCAATGTTAAATAAGCACCTGATTATTAGCACCTGATTAGTGGGTTGATGCTATATTGCATCCATTTAAAACACAAAAAGGCTTTCAATCATTCTGGGCTAGTGGCTAGTATGACGCCTGTCACTTTGCTTTGGCTACAAAATAGTGTTAACCTACTTCCTTATGTAGACGTTGTTTTCCAGTGAAACGAAATGATATTATTACCAAACAGGTCAGGCCGTGTAGAAAATATTTCATTTTTTTTATATGAATGGTTTTTAAGTGTTAGAATGGTGCCTATAGTCGTATAATAGTGAGTTGACAACCTATTTAGTAAAGACATTCAAAAAATCATGTTTTAATATTTTTCGCTTTAATAAAACAATAGCCAAACACCTACCGGAAGCTACTAACAGTAACTCGACTTCGCGCATGCGATGTATAACATAAACGACCAGTCGGACTTCCTTCGAGTACAGTTCTATGATCTAACGAGTGAAACATAGCACATAACAGTATAACATATAATAGTTAAAAACTAGATAATGAAAAGGCAATATCTTGAAATTAATTGACGGGCTAAAATTTGATTATCTCCCTTTATTCAAAAGGGGTATGTCTACTCTCCATATCTAACGAGCGAAACATATTACATATAATAGGTCAAAACTAGATAACGAAAAGGCAATATCTTGAAATTAATTTTGAAAATGTATAATTTTAGGTGATCGTAAAGTTACAGAAACAGAATTTGAACTCCATTTTGATATGCAAGATCCAACTTCAGCCATCGTTGCCAAGTTTTTATTTGTTGTATATGACGCTAACAAGGACGGTATTATTGATTCTACAGATTTGGATGCTGTACATAAAATAATGGACAGTCTACGTAGTAAGTTCACGGCACTAACGTTTTTGTCTGAGTTCATTAAAATCAGAACAATGCTGAGATCGATTAAGATTAGGACAGGAGCTGGGCTATTCTATTCATGAGACCCCCCTCCACCACCATGTTCCCTCTAAAGACTAGAGTATGGAAGCCTATTGAGGTCATTTAAGTTTAGGAGACGAGCTAGGCTATTCACCTTATGTATGAGACCCCTCCCCCATGTTCCACCCTAAAGACTAGAGTATGGAAGCCTATTGCGGTCATATAAGTTTAGGAGAGGAGCTAGGCTATTCACCTTATGACCCCCCCCCCCAATGAGAGGAGCTAGGCTATTCACCGTATAACACCCCCCCACCATGTTCCACCCTAAAGACTAGAGTATGAAAGCCTATTGCGGTCATATAAGTTTAGGAGAAGAGCTAGACTATTCACCTTATACCCCCCCCCCCCACACACACACACACACCATGTTCCACCCTAAAGACTAGAGAGTGATCGAAGGGTGTTTGAAACAATTAAGCAAAGCTGAGGGTGATAACGAGTGGTTAAGACAAAAGTGGCCTAGACCTCAAGGCCTTAGAGGCTTCAGTCTGCTAAGTCTATATAATATAGATAAATCTGGGACTTAGTCGGCCAACACCAGGATATAATCTGAAACCTCCTGCTTCGTTAGGCGTCGCGGCGCACACATACTTATTCGAAGGTCTAGGTGTTCTGCCAAAATAGTGCGGATGGTACGGAGTCGTAAACGCACGCAAAAGAACCATCGGCAGTTGGAAATCGATGGTAAATATCCGGCAACTCCCCGACCCCCCCCCCACCTATCGTTGTCCTCATAGCAAAGGTATTGTCGACTTCATTAGCTCGGTATATGCTGAATAGACTGACGTTAAACTCCATTTTATTTCATTTCAATTCATTTTTAGTTATTTCGTTGTACTAATATTTGTTTTTTAGATGATGGAGTAGTTGACCATGAGGAGTTTGTAGAATACTATTCCCGGGTAAATATATAACATATTGGCATCTTGTTAATACAGCGTCTAGTCGTCTGGATGGGATGATAAAACTGAGTTCCAGTGTACGAGTACAGCGTCTAGTCGTCTGGATGGGATGAAAAAAATAAATGAGTTCCGGTGTCCTACGCTTTAGTGGCTTATTAACCATCGCAATGGACAAATAAATCTATAACTATTATACATCATCCAGTTAAGGTCCGCCACCACCCAGTCAAGGTCCGCCACCACCCAGTCAAGGTCCGCAACCACCAAGTCAAGGTCCGCAACCGTTTGTTGTGGCGATGTTATGAAACTGGGCGTATAACTATTACACATCACCCAGTCAAAGTCCGTCACCACCCAGTCAAGGTTCGCCACCGTTTGTTGTGGCGATGTTATTAAACACGATTACTTTGATTCTATTTTAGTTAAACTGATGAAACTGGGCGTATAGTTTCCATCGCATTACGACCTGGAGTAGGCCTAGTCCTTTGTACGGGTTGAAAAAACTGAGGTCTACATTTTAGGCTTATCGGTATTAACCATGGCTATATCAGATAATGTGGGGGTGGGGGTGGGGGTGGTTAACGTGTGCGGGTGGATGGGATGAATGGCTCAATGGTTAGCGTGTGCGCGCCTATCATAAAGTCTGCCATTGAGTCAACTGGCGTGGTTTCGATTCCCCAGTTGTACGTGACAAGGAGTAGGGTCGCCTGTCCAACCTCGTGGGTTTTTACCGGGTTCTCCGGTTTCCTCCCATTGCTAAAGAGCCCTACGCGCAAGCGAATTATAGAAATAAAACTGAACCATGTGTTAGTCCCGAAATGATCTAGTTTGTGTCCTCTGGTTTCCTGTTACTGCTAAAGACCCCTAAGCGTAAGCGAATTAATGAAATAAAAGTAAGTCTCTCCCGACAAAGAGTACCTATAGAGTCCAGCGTCGTGGGTATTCACCGTGTCTTCTGGTTTCCTCCTACTGCTAAAGACCCCTACGAGCAAGCGTATTATTGAAAAGAAAATTGAACCACATGTTAGTCCCGAAATGATCTTGTTTGTATCACTTGGACGTAACGCCCCACCCCCTCTCTCTCTCTCTCCTGCGCTTACTATTATCATAATAATCAGTCCTATATTATCATAATAATCAGTTTGTTTTTGTTACAGCTATTGAGGTTGATGTACATCATACAAGTTAGACAAGTATTAGGACAAGTAGGCCTACCAGGAATAAACTAAATCTATGGTAGACCGATGTTACCATAATTAATTGTGTGATGACGCATTATGTTTTCTCGTCAATAAAATAATAATGAGTTCATTCGAACTTTTCAGCTTGGTTTCCTCTTTCACAGTTGTGCAGGGTCGAGAATCTAGCAAGGACCAGTGTCTAGTCACCCAGCACACATATCGTTAACCCCGTTGTTTAGGGTCTAGGGTCTAGGCGTCCAGTACACATATCGCCAGCCCAGTTTTACAGGGTCAAGGGTATAGCAACGACCAGTGTCTAGTCACCCAGCACACATATCGTTATCCCCGTTGTTCAGGGTCAAGGGCAGGGCCGGATTAACCATGGGGCACCATGGGGCATAGGCCCCAGGGCCACCCACATTAGGGGGCCTCCACAAAAAATCTCAGTTGCGTCCAGCCCCCTCCTGTAGAAATGCCATCATTTCATATAACTCGCATTTATCATCAAGGGCGGATTAACCATGGGTCCCAGGTCCCAGGCCCCCCACAAAAAATCTCAGTTGCGTCCAGCCCCCTCTTCTAGAAGTGCCATCATTTCATACCATTCACATGGATCGGTCCACTGAAATTACGCCAGAATGCGCTAATTTTGTGGCAGAATTTTTTTTTTTTTCCTGGGGGAGGTACTTTTAAATGGCTCCACACAAGTGCCTGAAATGCCAAGAAATCATGTTCCCGGCCTCCAATTTCTTTCAATTATAAAATAAAACACTTGATTATGATCACATAGTGATGCTCCTAAGGCACTGATGAGTCGGTTGGTTTTAATGGCGCGGCGCCTACACCTGATCCAAACTTTCTTATATCTCTTATGTGGAGGCCATCGGGCGCCACCACAGGTGCGGACCCAAGGTTCGGACACCAGGAGCAAATGACTCTCCCAAACAAATATGCCACTATAAAAAATATAAAATTGTCACTCAGATATCAACCCAATGGCAGAAAAAGGTGTTTCCTACATCTTTATTTTCACAATTTTCTGAGGGAAAACCCCAGACAAGTGTGCCGCCTCCATAGACGAAGGGCCTCTCCTATCACCTCTTTCTGGGTCGGCGCCTGACCCACCAAATGAAAATAAAGGGTTCGTTTTGGTCGCCTTTATTCACATTTGACAGAAGCTTGTTCTTTGTAAGCGCCGCCACCAAATGACATGATTGGAGATTTTCATTCTGGTCTCCCTATCCACGTCGCCTTATGGTGTTTCGGACTAGATCTAGTTTACAGGATAAGGAGTTTCTCATTTTGGCGTGCTTGACATCAAAATGAGAAATAGCGCTGCCGAAATTGACACACGGGAGCGACGATGATTGCAGCTCCAAGTGGGTGGAAAACGCGTTTGTAACAGTCTAATTTGGGGGGGGGGGGCTCCCAGAACCCCACCCTCACGTACACACACGCACCGTTCCGCACTCAGTAACTCAGGCATTATATGGCGTCCCAAACACTCTGCTACACCCCAACAATTATAATCCTACATACGGCCCTGCCCCAGACCCCCCTTGCGGGGCTTCGCGCCTTCGTCGCTCACGGTCGGTGATCAGGGGCCCCCCACATGTTCCAGGCCCCAGGGCCCCCACCATGGTTAATCCGGCGTTGGACAAGGGTATAGCAACGACCAGCGTCTCTCTTTGTAACTTTCGAAACCCTGGCTTACAGAACGAAAGTTCCGGGATCGAAGCCTTCAAGCCGATGTTAGCGGAGAAAGTTCCCCAGGTTGTCAATGGTGCATTGATTGATCCCGTGTGCAGGTTGGTCGCTGAGGTGCACGTAACTAAAAGAACGCTTGCCAGTCAGAATTTTACGACAGAACTGCCCCTGTGCGAGCGAAATATCTCCCATGGAACACTGCATACCAGTTAAACCTCATATAATATGACTATCCCCCCTCTAATCTCGACCATTCTTTGAAGAGAATGAAGAATGGCTTACGGATAGTTGCTTTAGGAACGGTCTCTGGACGGAAGAAGTTCTCTGACCACTCCTGTCACTAGGTTATGAAAATACCGTCCATCATCTCACAAAGTATTATATTATATATCCGTTTTTATTGGCACGGTTTGTGAACTAAATAAAATGAGGAAATTAAGCCACATTTCAATTCATTTTTTTTGTTCCCTGACTGCTAGGCCTATGTCGTATGTCTGCCATTATGATAATGTCAAAGACAAAGGCCTGTGTGTTATATTAAACGCAGAGTGACAAGTATTATAATGTACATTTGAATCACGTATTTTTTGTTACGAATGCGAGGTTCGACGATTGTTATATTATTAATATTAATTTATTAGTTGTTAGTCATTGTTAGTGGGCCTACAAATGTAGAATAACATGACATAGGCCTACCTAAGTAAGATAAGTGTGTATCACGTATTTTATACTTAATGAATCTGTTGTCCTCTAGTTTTATTGTTATCGTTGTTACTAAACCTAGTACAGTAGTAGGTAGACTCAGTAGAGGTTTACCTAGATCTAACTGTACTGTACTCAGTGATGTGACTGACCCCCCCCCCCCATCTCGACCTCTTTTTCTTTGCAATCGTAGTTTGTTTCATAGTTTGAAGAAAAATTAAATCAATATAAATCATGACAAATGAAATGGGGTAATCTGTGGTGGTGGTATTTAAAAATCATTAACAACTACATAACTTCATCTAGGCCTACAGGTAACTAGACGGACATATAATTTAGAATATCATTGACATTAGTATCATAAATTGCCATTGGCATGGGTCCACTCATTTCTACCACCCCCTTTTTTATGTGGAATTGTATGTATGCCTACTCCGAGTGTGGTGAGTAAAAAAAGCAAGGTCACGTTACCTAGCAACAACAATTTGAACAAATAGTAGCCATGGACCACGGAACACTTCAAACTTCCTACCTATTAATACCACTCAAACTTTCCCAAACTTTCTTAAATAAATATTTAAATAAAGTTAATAATATCGCATATTTGTAGGGATTACGTACGAAACAAGACACGAGCACGTCTGTGAATTTTGCTCGCGCAAAATAAAATCAAAATATTGAAAATATCATCTCGGACTCTCCTAATCATCTGCCGAGGCCTTCTTCGCCTTTTCACATATTTTTGTACATTATTTGAGTTTCTGTGTTGAATTGTTACGTTAGTCTGTTCTCAGTTATCTTAAGTTAATAAATTCACACAACTTACCTTCACAAATTAAATAATTTCTGTAAAGAAGCTGCTAAATTTGATAAGTTAGGACACGCACATCCACCGCATTGAAATGCAGGCATAACAATGACGCAACGTCATATCACAGAGTAAGAAGGGAGATAACTAAGCCTGTCTATTATGGGCTCAGACCAACAATGTTAAATGACTTTCTGCTTAACATTCCGTTGGTTCCAATCTTTATAAGCAGACTCTCTCCTCAAAATATTATTGTAGGAGTTTATCGTTTATTTTGCAAAGGACGAATTGATATTGACAGGGGTACCCCCCCCCCCTCAACCCCCCCCCACCTCCGACGCAATGATTGCTACGTAATTACAAATTCTAAATACTAGACCATAAAATTCAACTAAAAGGGGAGACCAAAAAAATGGGGAAAAATTGTCTATTTATAAATCAGGAAATAAAGAAAATTATTTTTAGTATTAGTCTTTATAAATCCTATGCAATATTTATTGCGGGATCATCGCTTTCAAAAATACAGTAAATTTAATCAATTGAATATTGGAATATGAAAAAAAAAGGTAAACATCTCATACTGTTACAAATACAGTGTTGGTCTACTAAAGCGTAGAAAATTTTGTACAAGCGTTGATTAAAGCGAGAGTTTCATATTTTCTAAGAAAGTCAAAACATAATTATCTCTCTATGTCTCTCGCAATAGGTTACCAACTCACTATCAAACGACCATGGGAATTAATTCCCACCCTTAAAAATCAGTGACACAGGAAATAATAATACAATTACCTCCCTTGTTTTTCTTTTACCTCTAGGCATTAGCTAACTTCAAACGTTGGAAACTGAAGTTGAAAATGACATTTTTGCCAATTTCTTAGCTGGCAATAGTGATTAATAGGATCATTTTTTAACAAGGTAGGAATGTTTATTGATACCATCTATTTTAAGGCTTTATTTTAATAAATGTTAAAAATATGAAATTGTAGCTTTAACTAACAAATGATTGCCTATTCAAGAAATGGAAAATAATAATGCAGCATTGTCTAATATATATTGTCATTTTAATTGGCTTCATTTTCACTGAGATAAGTATTCACTGACTAGAAAATATAAAAACGTAAACCCAACGAATCATGACTTTGTAACGGGTGCAATCAATCTAAAAATGGAAAACGAATTACAATTTTTGATTATAATACGATAATCTGTGATTTTTCTCATTGACTCAAATTTAAATTCAATGCTCTACACATAAAACCCGATAATGTCTTCTATTCATTCAATGTGTCAGAGCTGATCTATTTTTTAAAAAAAAATAAGATGTCAGTTTTATATTCTGTAAGTTTAATAATGCCTTTCTAAAAGGTACAATACCAGTCTGACTGGCTTGCCAGGTCCAGAAAAAAAAAAGCCTTATTCTAACAACCCTACTTTTACTTGTCCAGGGGGTTTAAAAATATGTTTAAATCCAAGTTACATTTGAAAGTGTTTACGTAAAGCCTTTCATTATCACACAGTTGAATTTTTCCAATTTTTTCAATTAGGTGTGTTAAGATGAAATTTATAACACCAATTAATTATAATATTGTAAAGTAGTACAACTTGTTGATCAGAATAATTTTTGGGACATATTATTCAGTTACAACTCGAGTGGCAGTGGCGTCACTAGGGGGTGGCACAGGGGGCACGTGCCCCGGATCTTTTCACTATAGTTGCCATTGTAATATTTATAACAAAACCAGTTGAAGAAAACTTAATTTTATTTTATTTCATTTATCAAGATACCAGGGAACTTTTGGGGGTTACTTGGTGGCACGTAACGAATCTACGCCATTCAAACTTCTCATGTTTTGTTTAGTCGATGGGACAGAGGGTCCGACGAGGACAGCTGTCTAGTTGTTCAGATGGTACAAAAAACCGAGGTCCCGTGTACACATTGGTGTGCACGTAAACAATCCCTTGGCAGTTAGAATTTGATCTAAGAGTAGAACGTAGCGCCGATGCCCTCGCAAAATTTCCCTTTCAGCACAATTTATGGCGAATGTCCGGCTTCATTAGCCCAGTTTAGGAGCAGAACAGTAGGACGTTAAACCCCATTTCATTTCATTTCTATTTCGTGGGTGTTTTGTTTGAACGCAAATGTTGACATTATGGACGTTCCCTCAATTATCTAAATCTTATCTTTGTCTTCAGATAAAACAGTTTTTATCGTGCACGCATGTTTAACCTTATCTGTCTTCAAGCACACGTATAAGATATGAAACCCTTTTACTGATAGGCCTACATAAATTCTCAAAGGTAAGTCGTAAAAACTAATTTAAATAAAAAAAAACAAGACAATATGGACATTACGAAAGGGTTATATTCCATTGAACATACAGACAGTGTTTGTGTTTATTCTGCACAAAGAGATAAACCTGCTTCGAGAATAGATCTCTGTCCTGGATTACCGCCATGTTGAAAATCCCGTTCTAATCCGTGTCCTGCAGACAAAGACTAAATAAACATGTTCAATTATATTAAGGCGGAATAAATTACTTGACTAAAATTGATAACTAAACTAAAGTGTACGAATAAATCAAATACCATTGGGGTTAACGTCCCACCGGTCTGATGCTCGAATAAAATAAACCCCAAATAATACTCTGTTATCGTTTTTTGCGTTTTTCAGTCACCATGTTGTTTTTGGTTTGTGTTTTGAGTTTAATACCAGCGAGTTTAAGGTATGATTATTATCTCGTGGGTTTGCTCCAGGTCTTCCGGTTCCCTCCCATGGCTGAAAGCACCGACGCGCAATTATATGTTAGTCTCCCCGAAATGACTTAGTCTGTGTCGAGTGGAGGTTACCCCTCGCTTCTCTCACCCTTTCATCTCTCCTTCTCCCCCTTTCTCTCCCCTATCTCTCTCTATCTCTCCACTCAAAACAAACTAGGTTATTTCCGGATTAACATATTTATTTCATTTAACAGCGGAAGGAGACTCCGGAATACCGGGAGAAATGTAACTTTGTTGGATTGGCGACCAGACTCCTTGTACATGCTTGATGGCGGAATTGTCCCAACCATGTTTGAATTTTAAAGGAACGGTGTCTAGTCGTTAGGAAGGGACAAACAACAGAGGTCCCCTGTACACACTGGCAGGCACTTAAAAGAACCCTTGAAAGTTTTAATTCGAAATGACCGGGGAAAATTTCCCGCATAACAAGGTGTGCGCACATAAAAGATGCGAACTTACTTGATATAAGAGTAGGCCGAAGCGCCGCTGGAATTTCATAGCACACTGTATGGCGTATACACGCGTTAAATTACCCCGGTGGAGTAGGAAAGTAGAAGGGGTGGCCACATTTAATTTCATACGTTTATAATTCAGTATCATAAAGCCTGTCATTGAGACAACTAGCGTGTTTACGAATCTCCGGTTGTACGTACCAAGAAGTAGGGTCGCATGTCCATCCTCGTGGGTTTTATCGGGGGTCCTCCGGTTTCCTTAACTGCTAAAGACCCCTACGCGCAAGCGAATTATTGAAATAAAATTAAAAAAACATATGTTAGTCCCGAAATGACTTAGTTTGTGTCGAGTGGACGTTAAACCCCATTTTCCCCATCTCTCTATTATTTAGTTTACCAGCTGTTGATCCGAGTATCGATGTAGATATCCATCTAGACAGATTCCGGGAGCACGTGAAAAATGAATCGGAGAGATTATGGGTGGATATGGATTATAATAAAAATGGCCGGTACGATCGAGATGACCTGGAAACTCTAATAACTGACTACGACAAGAATGGTACAGTGATTTATAAACTTTTATTATTAATAATTTATTTCAAATTGGTGAATAGCAGGATCATGGAACACAGGCATTTGCTTGGTTATTTCATTGCATAATAAGCATAATGCCTCATAAAATGTAAACCAAGAACATTGGTAAAGAGTTCAGTAAAGTTCAGTTCCATTTTAATGCTACAAATTGCTGATTGTTTTAAATCTATATGTTAGAAAATTAGAGATTTCAGAATAATTCTAAGAAAATCCCTAAATATTTGAGCTACAATATCGATAAACACGTTCCTGTTACGTATTTAGAGGGGGTTTATTGTCCATTTAACCATGCTTGAATCATTAGAACACGAGACGGATAATTCAAGCATGGTTAAATGGACAATAAACCCCCGATAAATACGTAACAGGAACGTGTTTATCGATATTGTAGCTCAAATATTTAGGGATTTTCTTAGGAACTATTTAGGAAACATTTTTACACCTATTTCAAAAAGCCGTTATTAACCATTGATTACAAGGCACGATGCGGTTTATTTTAAATTTGTTGCCATATAAAATCATGCAATTGGAGGCAGACCACCACTAAATTTCACCATCTCGGTACCTACAAATTGTAGTTCATCTATTTAAAGAGATTCTCTCTTTGTCGTCTCTTTTCTCCGCTTTGCTTGCCCTTTTTGTTGATATTTTTGTTCTATAATGGACGAAGAGGGGTTGAATTAACATTTTCTGCCAGGTTTTGAGGCGGAAGGATAACGGGGTTATCAGGTTGGCTACGGTGATATGTATGGCAACTAGTTACATGTTTTTAGTGTGCTTCTACAAGATTGTATATCTCAAAATTTTGGTGGTCAACCTCATACAAATTTTAGTGCCAATAAGTCATGACCATTTGTCTGTAGTGAAAAGCATTCATCCCAACGAACATTTGGGGAAAAGTTGGAGGTAGGCAAAGCAGGCAGAAATGACATTGAAGTCAATGGGGAAATAAATGGTGGTCTGCATCCAATTTGAAGGGCTAGACTTTGATTATCAACCTTTATTCACAAGTGGGCGACCTCTGCCCTCGCGATTTGTCAATTAAAGATACAGTAGTTCTGCGATATCACTTCGGTGGAAACGGACGTAAATAAAACTATATCACACACACACGTTATCACCCGCCCCCTTTTCTTAAACCCAGACGTTTCCCTTAGGATGATGCCTACCTTGGGTGCTCCCCACAGAATAAAGTAGAGAGAGAGAGAAAGAGAGGGAGAGAAAGAGAGAGGGAGAGAGAGAGAGGGGGGGGGGGTAACGTCCACTCAACACAAACTAGGTTATTTCGGGACTAACATATGGTTTAAATTTTATTCAATAAATCGCTTGCGCGTAGGGGTATTTAGCATTTGGAGGAAACCAGAGTGCCCGGAGGAAACCCACGAGGTTGAGGAGGCGCCGCTATCCCCATGCCACATACGCTAACACCAGGGCTCTGGTTACAAGCCAGAGGTGGCCGGCCAGCTAGAGGTCGAAGCGCGGCACTCTAACCCCGGTCCTGCACACAAAGACTAAATAAACTTGTTCAATTATATTAAGGTGGAATAAATTACTCGACTAAACTTGATAACTACAATGAAGTGTACGAATAAATGAAATCGAAGCGCGGCACTCTAAACCAATAGTCCCCCCCCCCCAAAAAAAAGACACGGACAATACGTCATAGTTAGATGTAGAGTTTTTGTGGCTTTTTCTTTTCCACATCTACATATATAATACATAGAGAATCTCCTATGAGTGTTTTTTGATATCAAAAAATATCAACACAAGTTGATAAAGTAAAAAAACACCGAGGCTCTGCCGAGTTTTTTTACTTTATCAACGAGTGTTGATATTTTTTGGTATCAAAAAACACGAGTTGGAGATTTTATTTATCACCCTATCCTTTCTTACATGCACAAATAAATAAATATAATTCTTTGGTATAGATTTCACTTTTATAGAACCTAATTACATTACAGCGTAGTGATACATCATTTTTTGAAAGCAGTTTAGCTATTGTATAGTCCTATATGCTGACCCAGTTTTGTCCTTCAAGGTCAATTAAATAAAAGCAGTTTCCTTTTTTATATAAAAAAGTCACTCTTTACTTAAACAAAGTGGTTTCTTTAAAATAAAAGAAAGTAGTTTCTTTTTGATTGACCAATCAAATGTATGTAAAGCGATATCACCACTGTGTATATATCACAGTAGATTATGTAATTTATCACACAAGCGATATCTACTGTCAAATGTATTATTGGGTGATAAAATGTAGTTAAAGGCCCAATAACACTCTTGTTGTAACTGAATAATATGTCACAACCATTATTCTGCTCAACAAATTGTACTACTTTACAATATTCTAATTAATTGATGATACAAATTTCATCTTAAGACACCGAATTTTAAAAAAAAATGCAAAGAATCAACTACATGGTTTGAAAAGCTTTACGTAAACACTTTCAAATGCAACTTAGATTTTAACATATGTCCGAACCCTCTGGACAAGTAAAATAGGATGTAATGGATAATTTACACAACAGGTAGGACACTTAAACATCTAGTAGTTTTTTTTCTGGACCTGTCAAGTCAGCAAGAGTGTTATTGTCCCTTTTAAAACAAGATAACGAAAAAAGGGAATATTTTTAAAGTAATTTTTTGAAAATGTATACTTTTAGGAGATCGTAAAATTACAGAACCAGAATTTGAATTCCATTTTGATATGCAGGAACCAACTTTAGCCATCGTTGCCAAGGCGTTATTTGTTGAATATGACCACGACCAAGACGGTATTATTGATGCTGCAGATTTGGACCGTGTACACGATAGAATGGATCATCTACGCAGTAAGTTCACAGCACCAACGCTTTTGACTAAAGCCAGGCTGACACTTGCACGACTTTTGGCCACGATTTTGTCTTGCCCATCAGTGTCCACGTTGACACGAACTGGCACAACGAGTTAACGCATAGTTTGCGCATAGTTTGCGCATTGTTTACGCACTTCCCGCATTGGCACGACGAGTTTCCGCAAATCGGACGGTGTCGTGCCGACTCGAGTCGTGCCAATGCGTGCCACGGAATCGTGCAAGTGCCAGCCTGGCTTTAGTTTATAAAAATAAGAACTATGCTGAGATGGGTTTAGATTAGGAGAGGAGCTGGACTATTCTATTTATGAGACCCCTCCCCATTTTCCATCCTAACGACTAGAGCGGACTGAATCAGCATCCCCTACCCCCACCAAATATTTCGCCAACAATAATGATTTCTTTGGAGCGTTCTCTGCCGACCACATCCTCTGCCCACCCCCCCAAAAAAAATAATTCCGTAGCCCCACAAAATTTTATGAACTGGCAACGGGCCCAAGATCTAAGGGTTACTCAGGAATTTCCGATCTTTTTTCACCTTTTTTTATTAGGATGGGACGGCCACCCACGGCCACCGATGTATTCCTTGATGTTCACGAAAAAAACCCATCGACAGTTGTAATTCGATGATGAATATCCGACAACTCCCCGACCCCCCCCCCCCCGTCTTCCTCATAGCAAACGTCAAGGCGTAGGCCCTATGGTCGACTCTGTTTATTAATAAATTTATAATATATTTCATTTTCATTAATCAATTCCCCGACCCCCCCCCGTCTTCCTCATAGCAAACGTCAAGGCGTAGGCCGACTTCATTGGTTCTGTTTATTAATAAATTTATAATACATTTCATTTCCATTAATCAATTTATAATATATGATATATTTTTATTATATATAAATTTATATATAATATAAATAGAATTTTTATTAATAAATTTATAATATTTGTTTTTTAGAAGATGGGGTAATTGACCACGAGGAATTTGTAACATACTATACCGAGGTAAATATAACATATTAACATACTACTAATACAGAGTCTAGTCGTCTGGATGGTATGAAAAAAACTGAGTTCCAGTGTACGCTTTAGTGGCTTATTAACCATCGCTATGGACAAATAAATCTATAACTATTACACATCACCCAGTTAAGGTCCGCCACCACCCAGTCAAGGTCCGCCACCACCCAGTCAAGGTCCGCCACTACCCAGTCAAGGTCCGCCACCACCCAGTCAAGGTCCGCCACCGTTTGTTGTGGCGATGTTATAAAACTGGATGTATAACTATTACACATCACCCAGTCAAAGTCCGCCACCAACCAGTCAAGGTCCGCCACCGTTTGTTGTGGCGATGTTATGAAACTGGGTGTATAACTATTACACATCACCCAGTCAAGGTCCGCCACCGTTTGTTGTGCCGATGTTATGGAACTGGGCGTATAACTATTACACACCACCCAGTCAAGGTCCGCCACCGTTTGTTGTGGCGATGTTAGGAAACCTTATAGGCTTATCGGTATTGACTACCGCTTTACCAGATGAGGGGGGGGGGGGCTGTATGTGTACGTGTGTATAAGGGGGGGGGGGCTGAATGGTTAGCAAGTGCGCGCTTTATGTTAAAGTCTGTCTTATCTGTATATCAGATGATGTGGGGAAGACGAATGATTTACGCCTGCGCGTTGCATCAGAAGGTGTCCGTCATTGAGTCAAGTGACGTGGTTTCGATTCCCCGTTGTACGTGACAAGGAGTATATTCACCGTGCGGTCTTCTAGTTTCCTCCTGCTGCTTAAGACCCCTACGAGCAAGCGTATTATTAAAATAAAATTGAACCATATGTTAGTCCCGAAATGACCTAGTTTGTGTCGCATGGACGTAACACCCCCCTCCCCCTCTCTCTCTCCTGCACTATTATGATAATCCATCCTTTATATTGTTTTTTTTCTTACAGCTATTAACGGTGCTCTACATCCTACAGGTACAATCTGGACAAGCACCGGATATAAACTAAATCTATGGTAGACCGATGTTACCATAATTAATTGTGTAATCACGCACTATATTTTCTCGTCAATAAAACAATAATGAGTTCATCCGAACTTTCAACTTGGTTCCTTCTTTCACAGTTGTGCAGGTTCGGGGATCTAGCTAGGACCAGCATCTAGTCACCCAACACACATATCGCCAGCCCCGTTGTTCAGAGGTAAGGGTATAGCAACACACATCGTTACAATCACTAAAAAAGAGTTGTCTTCCCTTGCGGTTCGAATCCTAGCTAGCGAGACTTGTGTGTAGCCTACTGGAGAATGTAGAAAGTAGGACGTTATAAACCCAATTCATTTATTTTAAGACTAATAATGCCCAAAAATATAAAGAACACACAATGGGTTAGGAAACAACACTTCAGGGAATATTTTAATCGGTCTCTAGCTGGATGCAGACCACCATTGTAGTTCGTCTATTTATAGCAATTCTCCCTCAGTCTATTTTCTCCCTTTTTGCATGCCAATTTTTGTTGAATTTTTGGTCTAGAATTGACGAAGAGGGGTTAAATTAATATTTTCTGACAGGTTTTGGTAAATACTAGTATTCATGATTTTGATTCGGAAGGATAACGGTGTTATCGGGTTGGTTACGGTGATATGTACGGCAACTAGTTACATGTTTTGGGTACGCTTCTTCAAGTTGGGTGTATCTCTAAATTTTGGTGGTGAACCTCATACAAATTTTAGCAAAGACATGGCCATTTGTTCCTCGGTCTGTAGTGAAATACATTCAGGCCAACAAAAATTGGGGGAATATTTTGAGGTGGGTAAAGAAGCCAGAACTAACATTGAAATCAATGGGAAAATTAATGGTGGTCTGCCTCCGGCTAGTTTGGGATTATTTAATGAAGCTATTTCCCCTGGATCAGCTAAAGCTAGTCCTAACCCTTACCCCCACCCAAGACCCAGTCCTTACCCACAATACTCTCGACAATGATCACGTACACTAACACTGCTTACATCTTGTGACCTTGATGAAATTTGCATTTTGCTTTGTCATATAGATCTGACCCTCTATTCTCTGAGACCTAAAGGGGTATTCTCCACGCATGTCTCGCTATCCAGCATTGTTAGTGTGAACTGCAAGGGGAGACAACCCTGTTTTAGGGATTGCTAAAGGGGATAACTCGTACTAAACTTCCGGTAATTAACAACATAAATAATAAAACATAATTGATTAAATATTTAATATACATCAACAACGACAATAAAATGAGGTATTTATTTCATGATGAGCTTAATGTTTACACATTGTATCAATCTAATTCAAATACAGATCTTTATTTCGTTTCGTCTTTTTTTATACTTTCGGTGTAAATGGAATGGGGGTTTAACGTCCTACTGTTCTGCTCCGAGCTACTTTAGATGGCCTCTACTACATGAAGATCTGGCCAGTTGTAATGGGAGGTCGCGTCATAGGTTATACGAGCGGCTTTAGACATATGACGTCATACATTTATTAATCAATCAACGTTGACGTTTATAGTGATTTACCCTTAGTTCCATGCAGAGCACGTCAACGTTAAAGACGGTTTCATTGGCTAATCCATCATATTTACCAGAACGCGGCTTATATAAATATAACAACTCTTCCGGACCCTAGTGTTGTGAACACAAGTAAAACGAAATTTTGAACTATAAAAACGAAACGTATAAGGACCTGTGTTTTAATCAGATTAAATATTTTATTTACAAATCTATTGACAAATAAAACTATACAAGAAGACGTCGGATTGCACGTGCTGTAGAGTAAGGAAAGAAACCCAACAATTTTGTTCCAAGGCCCAAGTTCCTTGTATGATTGACAAAGTCTATCTTTAGTTGTGACTTGCTACCGTGGTTTCTCCCTTGAATTAAATACGAAAGCAAAACATTGTACATATCAGTAAAGACATTTACTGGCTGTTTATCCCCGTGTTGATCAACTGAATATTAAAGGACAATATTGGTGCCAGTCATAATCACATATGTGATTGAGCTGGTTAAACACTGTAAACACTCGTCACTTTAGTCAGTTATATAGAGGGATGACTCGTGTTTTCCCCTGGTGTTCGTCACATTTCCGATTCAGGAAACCTGTATTACTCAGCCATCGTAGCAATGATCTCTGTGTTAGAATTATATTTGGAACGTGTTTAATTAGATCTATCACATATGTGATAATGACTGACACCAATATTGTCCTTTAAGTATCGGTAAATATCAGTTGTGTTTAATACTTTTCAAATTATCGAGACTTAATATAAATAATAGCAAACATCAATAGGAATGAAGCGGGGTTTAAAAGAGCTGAACGTTTATATTTAAAACTTTTTAATACTAGCCAATATCAATAGAGTTTTAATGCTGAATGCTAGAAAATATCAATAAAACTACATGTATAATACTAGCAAATATATATACAGTTTTAATTCTACTAAATGATAGCAAATATCAAAAGAGCTGTAATACTAGCAATTATTAATTGAAGTTTAATACTGAATGATAGCAAATATCAAAAGAGCTGTAATACTTGTAAATATTAATTGAAGTTTAATACTGAATGATAGCAAATATCAAAAGAGCTGTAATACTTGTAAATATTAATTGAAGTTTAATACTGAATGATAGCAAATATCAATGGAGTTTCATTACTAGTAAATATCAATATCTAATACCGAATACTAGTAAATATCAATATCTAATACTGAATACTAGTAAATATCAATATCTAGTACTGAATACTAGTAAATATCAATAGAACTGTAATACCGAATACTAGTAAATATCAATATCTAATACCGAATACTAGTAAATATCAATAGAACTGTAATACCGAATACTAGTAAATATCAATATCTAATACCGAATACTAGTAAATATCAATACATAATACTAAAAACTAGTAAATATCAATATCTAATACCGAATACTAGCAAATATCAACAGGGCTGTAATACTAGCAAATATCAATATAACAATAATACTAGTAAATATTTATTGAAGTTTAAATACTGGCAAACATCAAGAGAACTGTAATACTGCATACCAACGAATAGTATTTCTCCATATCGATAAAGTTTTCATACTAATTGAAACAAATTACAATGACAATGTTTGATTTGCATTTTTCGGATAATTTCAAATAAATGCTAATCGTACCCGGGTTGATTATTAAACATTTAATTAATAAAATAAAATTTAAAAAAAACAACAATTGATACCCCCCACCCCCCAAAGGCTTGGATTTATACAAATTTAAAACTGGTCCATCAATTTGGTTCACGGAAAAAAAAGATGATGGTCGTGTTGTTACTATAGGGAGCAGCATAGATCGAAGGAATTTTCATTTCGTCATATTATATTGCGCAATACAGAACGAAAATGAACCATTTTTGTCTGATATTCCAATGATAGATTCAATGTTCACAATATTATAGTATACAATGGGTTCTTGTTTAAATCACGTATAGTGTCTTTAATAACTGCATTTAATCGCTGTAGCGCACTTCCTATACAGGTAAAAATCCCCCCTTACCGTTCACAATATTATACAATGGGTTCTTGTATTTAAATCATGCACAGCGTCTTTAAAACTGCATTAAATCACTGTAGCTCACTACTAAACACATGTCCACCATCGTTTATTGTAAACACAAGGTTTAAGTATTTGATATGTTTGGAAAATGACTTATGATAGGCAAGTGCCTGATATTCAACCCAATTCAGTTTATTTGAATAAAATATTGTTGAAACAAAATAATATAATTTATATTGTATCTACAAACTCAACCAATCCAAGGAAACACAATATTTGTTTAAAAAAAAGAGAAATTTATTCAGAATATCTGAATGGGATTTGGGAAACCCTTTCTATTAACACTATCTGTTAATCCTTTCAATAATCACCCCTGGCTTGCGGCTGTAGTTTCGAGCCCAAGTGTGAGCGTATGTGACATGGAGATAGGGTCGCCTTCTCAACCTCGTGGGTTTCCTCCGGGCACTCTGGTTTCCTCCCACTGCTAAAGACCCCTACGCACAAGCGAATTATTGAAATAGAAATTGAAAACCATACGTTAGACCCAAAATGACCTAGTTTGTGTCGAGTGGACGTTAAACCCCATCTCTCTCTTTCTCCCCCTTTTAAACATCAGTAATGCATCACAGCACGTGTACTAGATAATGTATATCACAATGATGCACTCGAGACATAAAAAAAAATATTGTCTGATTACAGCATTCTACTCTACATTTTAAACTGTATGTCTTTTATCACCACATACAGGATATTAATATCAATTGTGATCCAAATAAGGTAAATGCATGACTTTATGTCTTCTATCACCAGTGTATACATTCTATTAATGTGCTCCAAATTAGGTAAATGCATGATTTTAATACAATAATTAACGTTTAAAAATGTCCACGTGTTTTTTAAAAAAACTACATGGAATAAACCCGACCCTCTTCAACAACTCTAAAAACTGGTAAGTTATTCACGAAAGCTGCAAATCAACAGAACTGAAGGCACGATTTCGATGTTTGAGCAATAGTGTAACCAATGGTGAATAAACAATGGTAACTGAGCAACGTGTAAACTAAACATGGCGGAAGCCAATGGTGATTAAGCACTGCCATAACTAGTGGTAACCGAATAATGTGACTAAGCACGACGGTAACCAATGGTAACAAAGGAAATGTTTTACCAAATGGTAATTCGAGAAATGTTTTTTACCAATGGTGCCTGAGAACTATAGTAAGCAATGGTAACTGAGAGCTATAGTAACCAAAAGTGACTGAGAACTATAGTAACCCATGGTAACTGAGAACTATAGTAACCCATGGTAACTGGGATCTATAGTAACCAATGGTAACTTTAACTGAGCACTAGGGTAAGTTATACGAGTTTTTTCCTTGAATAACGCCGCATTTCAATATTTTTCTATGGAATGTCTACTTTTGTTGTTGGATCAATAACACCATTGACCTTCACGTCCAGTTCTTGTATTTCATTGTCGGATATTGGTTCAAAGTGCACATGTTCTGAAATAAAACAAAATAATAATTAGGTTTAGATAAGAAAGGTGGACAATGACTTCTGTTATATATGCAAGTCATAGTTCAGGTCCCACGCTTGTACGTGATATAATCGTCTGCCTAAACTCGAAGGATTTCGCTGCGCACTCAGAATTCTAACTACAATGCGTCATGTGTTAGTATCAAACTGGCCTGGCTATTCTTTAGGGTTAAACCTAAAGCACCTTTGACAGTCCTTTATGGACAGACTTTCAACCTAATTTTGACGTACACCTAAAAGATAAGGGGCGATATAGACTACCCCTGTTCCGCTGCCTTTCTATCCAGCTGAAACAAGTTCATCGGGGTTTTCCGACGTGGTTCCCTTTGTGTCAGTGGTGTAGAAAGGAGGGCCTGAAAAAAACCCCAGCTGTCTAGTCCATCGGGTTGGTCGACAAACTGAGGTCCCGTGTATACATTGGCGTGCAGGCTAAAGATCCTTTGGCAGTTAGAATACGGTAGAAGAGTAGGCCATTGTGCCGCTGTCGGGGAAAAAATTTCGCTTATAAAACACAGTATGAGGTTTGCCCGTCTTCATCAGCCCAGTCGGAGCAGAAGAGCAGGACGTTAAACCCCATTTCATGTTTACAACCCCCACCCACCACCAAAGCACTTGGAATTGGACAAAGTAAAGGTAGAAAATGCCATAATCAATCAACCCAAACCCCTTAGGAACATCGGTAAAGATTTAAATGGATTAGTCTCGTTTATCCATTACCGTTGCTACATTCATTTTAATTATTTTTTTTTAAACTAGTAAAGCAAGAAAGACCAGCGCTTTATCTAAATCTTATATAATGCATCTTTAATTTATAAATAATGACGTCATTATAACAGCTTACTTTTATTATTTGACGGAGATGCAGTTCGTGACGTAGTTCTCGATGTACCACGTGATTTAGAATGTAGTGATAATCTGTCCTTCTCTTCCAGCACACGATCACTCAACTCCTGTAATATAAACGTTTTAATGCCAAATATTAGTGATACTCTCCTGGTTAAAAACCAACTTGATATTTGAGCTGACGTGCCATATAACCACATTTGATTTCACTTGAATTACACTGTAACGTGTCAACAACAGTTCACAAAAGTCGTGTACGAAATCCTACTCTACAAATGAGACATTGCCTACATACAATCAACAGTGTAGTTAATAAGCTGTTAAGACACCTGTACCCATATAATACCAAGAATTCTAGTATAATACCGTGGACTACGTCTAGCTGGTCGGCCACCTCTGGCTTGTGGCTGTGGTTACGAGCTCTAGTGTGAGCGTATGTGGCATGGTTGTAAGGGCGCCTTCTCAACCTCGTGGGTTTCCTCCGGGCACTCCGGTTTCCTCCCACTGCTAAAGACCCCTACGCGCAAGCGAATTATTGCAAACAAATTAAACCGTGTTGGTCCCGAAATGACCTAGTCTGTATTCTTAGACAATAACCAAGGTACGGCAGTACTAGATGTTTATGCACAATGAACCAAACATGACGTCATCATCGCCATCTCGGAATTGTGACATGTCCTAAATCGAAGAGCATCATTCCGAAGACAAATAAGAAGAGTAGAGCTTTGGTCCCAATTGCTGGCCAAGAAACATCACCGTCAATAACAGCAACGGAAAAAAACAACATCAACACTAACTAAAACAGACACAAAAACATCAAAAATAACATAAACAAGCACAACGGCAACAACAACCACAACAACAATAACTAAAATAGGCACAACAGTACAAACAATCGCAACAGCAATAATAAAAACAACAACATAAACAATAACTAAAACAAGCACAACGGCAACAACAACAACAACAGCAATCAATGAAACAACCACAACAACAATACCTAAAACAAGCACAACGACAACAACCAGAACAACCACAATAACTAAAACAACCACAACGGCACCAACCACAACAACAACATATTAACTCAAACAAGCACAACAAAACTAACTAACACAGACACAACGCACAACAACATCAAAAACTAAAACAAGCACAACGGCAACGGAAACAACAGCAACAGGAAAAGGGAGGGGTCTGACGTAGTCATTTTGCCTGCCCCCCAATTTCTCATTCATTCATAGTGGATAAAAAATATGTCTTAAAAAAATCACCAATTAATAATGTTTTCTAAACCCCTTATTTGGTCTAGCCAATACAGATTATAATATATGTTATATCTTTTGTAAGGTGATGACCAAAAGACAGACCTAACGATCTAAAGCGCGTGCACGAGACCACTCGATACCCAACCCCATCTTTAATCCCCCAAGCAGAGTTATCTCCCTTTGCCGCTCAAGACTTGCACGGGCGAATTCCCCTATCCCGTGGAATCGTTCCAATATAGATTATATGAGATATACTTTATGAGATATTGCACGTGCGAATATCCCATACCGTGAGATCGTTCGAATATAGATTATATATATATATGAGATATTGATCATAATAATGATATGATATATAGATATAGTGACCGTATATATGATATATATCATATATAGATATAGGTAATAGGTAGCCTACTATAAGTGTTGACACGGACTACAATAGAGAGGGCTTTACTTATATTAACATTAACTATACACTAAATATATAAGTAAATATATAAGTAAATAATAAGTACATGGTAGATAAAAGTGTTTATACGTAGGTAAACAATCACACTTACATTTTAATTCTTATCCTTGGCTATTGTGGAGAACGCTAGATCGAAGACGGTCCTTAACATTTTATGACGTCATATTTCGATTGTGGGTTAGGATATAAGGGTTAGGGTAAGAGCTAGTGCCTGTAGATTTCGTTTCGAGATGTAGACAGGGCTAGCCCTAACCCTAACCCTGGGCCAAGCCTAACCCTTACCCTAACCCATAATCCACATATGACATCATAAAATGCTAAGGACCGTCTTCGATGTAGCGTTCCCCGCCTATTGTATGATGTGTTATATATTAGACCAAGGTTGTATTTTGTTGTATTTTTTATTTCAGTGAATAAAAAAACCTTGTTTACGGTTACATGGACCCCAAAATAGGATACTTTTTATTTATTTGTTCAAATTTGTATTTTCGCTGGGTTTGTGTCCTCTATATCTAAGCATTTTTTTATTACTTACCAGGCCCGGTGGAGTAGGGGGGCTAGGGAAACCTCCACACCCAATAATTTGGTCGAAAGACTATTTTCTCCAGGTTATTGCGTCCCTGGACCCCCACCTATAAGAACCCATAATGGAAGCCCCCCCCCCCCCCCCCCAATCCAGAATTGCTTCCAACTGACCTGTACCGAGTAAGGTCATTAACAAAATTGCTGTGTTGGAATTTGCCTAGAGAAAATCACGCCAAGTCATAGGGTGTGGGAAATAAGAAAATAAAGTCTAGGAAAAAGAGGGCGCTTATAGGATAACCGTAAGCGCGAGTATTTTATTTTTGGCGCCAATAATACATTAATAATGTTTGTATCGGGCCTTTCTGTTGCCTGTCTTTAAATCAACTGTTTGCCCAACCGGGTCTTTATTGTAAATCCTACACATTTTAAAATGACAGAGTTTTATAAACAATTTTAATTGTAAATATATATATACATCATCTTGTTTTTCATTTTAAAAATTTGTGTACATGACGTTGTGATTTTGATTTTTAATTATTTTATATACTGTGATATTTGTTTTTTTTTGTGTACATGAATGCTTTATGTAATAGAAATATACATAGTTTGTCTCATACCATTCACCATATGTTTAGCGCAATATAGGCCGGTTGGAAAATGAAATAAAATGGGGTTTAACGTCCTACTGTTATGCACATAACCTGGGCTAATGGAAGACGGGTATACGCCATACAGTGTGTTATGAGGGAAATATCGAATTCCAACTGACAAGGGGTCTTTTACGTGCACGCCAATGTGTACACCGGACTTAGACAGATGTCCTTGTTAGGGTCCCCGTTCTGCATCATTGACAAGGAGAAACCAGGTCGTTGGAACTGACGTGCCATAAAACTCTATTTCATTCATTCATTGTATAGGGCCAGTGCGACCAAGAAATGCATGCTAGATTAATTTTTTTTTATAAATAGGTTAATGTGATTACACAGTAAGCTTTACTAGGGGAGGGCCTATCAATGAACACCGTATAGTCGTTCGGAAAGGACAAAAATCCGAGGTCCCGTGTACACAGCGGGGCTGCACATACAAGAATCTTTCACAGTTGGAATTCAAGTAGTGCCGCTTTCCGGGCAATATTTCCGCCATAAAATAATTAAAGATACCTGCGTTTACTGAACGTCATTTTTCAATGAACGGTTCATTACATTTAAAATTATAGGTTTGCATCAATGGTGGTGATTGGTATATTATTACCTGAACACGTGTTTGAACAGGTTGATTATAATAATATAGGTGTGTTAGGTGTAAGGAGTGTAGATTAAGGGAAATCCTGTCTGACCCGAGTTCATTAGAAACATACATATATGAATGAAATGGGGTTTAACGTCCTACGCTTAAGCACCGTACCTGGGCCAATTGAAGACGGGCATACGCCATACAGTGTGCTATGAGGGAAATTTTTGCCCGGGCAGCGGCGCTACGGCCTACTCTTATATCGAATTCCAACTGCCAAGGGATCTTTTACGTGCACTCCAATTTGTACACGGGACCTCGGTTTTTCGTCCCATCCGAACGACTAGGCAGCTGTCCTTGTCAGGCCCTCCTTCTGCATCACTGACAAGGGGAAATCACGCCGGAAAATCGAGATGATCTTTCTCGGCCAATGCAGGGATCGAACACTTAGCCTCCAGGCTAGCGAACCAGCGCCTTATCCACTTAGCCACCGTGATCCCCAACATACATAAATAATAAATAGATTTATAGTCAGCGATAAGCTAATACACAGGGTGAAATAAACACCTATACTACGTCATTAAAAGCACCGCCGAGAGAGAGAGGGCGATAGAGAGAGAGCGATAGAGAGAGAGCGATAGAGAGAGAGCGATAGAGAGAGAGAATGAGAGTGTAGCGTCCATTTCACAGGTCATCGTGGCACTATCATATGGTTAACTTTTATTTGAATAATCCGCTTGTGCGTAGGGGTCTTTAGACGTAGGTGAATACTGGAGAGTCCCCGCCCCGCGCTCTCTCAACGGTGATTTGTGATATACTTGAAAAAAAAAGCTATAACATAAATGATATTATGATTATAGGCCTTTTTATGGCAGCTTATAAAACTGTTATGTTTTCTCTGCTCATATTTCACTTCGACTATATAATTTCGATTGGATTCAATCATATTTATGATTATACTTGATGTAATAGAGACGAAAGGCAAACATACATTATTGAACTAAAATGAAATGGGTTTGTTTTAAAGTCCAACTGGGATAATGAAGACAGGCATACGCCATACAGTGTGATATGATGGAAATTTTGACCGGACAGGGCTAATGAAGAAGGGGTATTCAAGGCTCTTAAACTTAACCTACACTCCACATGAGCAGTACTGTCTCCGATCAGGCGTTCTCGCGACTCTCTAGACCACTAGCGCCCACCATAAAAATCTCCACTCCCCTTGATTTATATTCCCATGGTAACCCTATCCACACGTGCAGACCAAGAATTAACAACGCTGATAAAAATCATAACAACTTGTTCACAAGTACCGCTGATTGATAATTAGTAAATAATTAATCACCATGTACCGTCAACCCATTGATTTCTCTGTTCATTCGCAACTCTTCGCCTTTTGATGTATTTCTATAATGCTTGTAAGTGAATTAACTGACTGTGTTGATAAACGGATGAGATCTATCATTAAGACAATGCTCTATAATTATGACGTTGTTCGAACTTGTTGGACAGTTCATTAATAGTTAATACTATCCCAGTATTGTTATCTCTTAAAGATGCTTCATGTAAGAGATCATTCTGTCTATTGCAGGATATTTTTTTTCTACTTCAAATGTTATATAGGCCTACATGTAAATGAAATGGGGTTTAACTCCCTACTGTTCTGTTCCTAACCTGGGTCTATAAAGACGGGCATACGTGTGCTATGAGGAAAATTTGGTCCCATACGAACGACTAAATTTTTATATACTTTCTTGATTAGACATTTATTCACTAGTACCATAATCAACTCTCTTGGGATTTTTCATGGAGAGAGAGAGAGAGAGAGAGAGAGAGAGAGAGAACTATGTCATTTCGGGACTAACATGTGGTTAAATTTTATTTCAATAATTCGTTTGCGCGTAGGGGTCTTTAGCAGTGGGAGGAAACCGGAGTGCCCTGAGGAAACACACGAGGTTGAGAAGGCGCCCCTATCTCCATGTCACATAGGCTCACACTAGGGATCGAAACCACAGCCGCAAGCCAGAGGTCGAAGCGCGGCACTCTAGACCACTAGCCCCCCCACCTTTTAAGGGATTGAAACCCGACTGCCATTTAAAAATTTAACTTAAACATGAATAATCGAGAGTTAGTTTATTATCGTTAAAACGATAGCAATGAACGTCGAGACGACGCCATTCTTCAAAGAGTCGCAACTCTGAAATAATTTGACTGCATTTTACAAGATATTCCCTTTTCATTATCTTGTATTTGAACTGTTATAAAAATTACTGTGAGCTCTTTATCTAAATCTGTAGTGCCGCAACAATTTCCCTATAGCACGCTGTATGACGCATGTCCGTCTTCATTAGCTCAGTATGGGTACAGGGCCTGTTTCTCGAAAGCTTAACAAAAGATACAATCCAGACTTCAGTAGATACTTCAAATTTGATTGGCTAAGCACTAACACCAATCTAATATTATCCGATCAAATTACTAAAATTTGGATTTTATCTTAGCTAAAAATTTTGTGAAACAAGCCCCAGTAGGTCGTTAAACCCCGTTTCAGTTTATCTAAATCTTACATAATGTATCTTTAATTAATATCTGACATGGATAGCCATGCTATCTCTTATTGTCAATAAATAGACGGTCTTTGGTCCAAATATTAAAACGGTTACCACGCCTCTCTGAATTAATATAAATATGTGATAAATTAGACCCAGACGATTACCACGCCTTTCTAAACTGATCTAAACTTATGAAAGACTGTTGTGAGATGGTCGAATTACAAATACAATATACGACAAATTATGACGACGGTGCGGCTTTGAAAGACGTGTAATTTACTATTTAAGGGTCCCGGGTGTCATTTGAGGAATTCCTTGTAAACTATAATATCATGAGAATTCAGTCGCTACGAGAGAGAGAGAGAGAGAGAGAGAGAGGGGGAGAGGGAGAAATAGGATTTAACGTCCACTCAACACAACTAGGTCAGTTCGGGACTAATATATGGTTTAATTTATTTCAATAATTCGCCAGCAGTGGGAGGAAACCCACGAGGTTGAGAAGGCGCCCGTATCTCTATGCCACATACGCCCACACTAGGGCTCACAAGCCAGAGGTGGCCGGCCAGCTAGAGGTCGAAGCGCGGCACTCTGTATAGACATTTAAAACAGGGCGTAAACGGTAATTTTCATTTTTTTTTCTATTTTCGTTTTTCTATTTCGTTTCACATGAGCTGGATCACACATTACCTGGGCTGAATCAGACATAGAATTACCTGGGCTAATCAGATATAACATTACCTGGGCTAATCAGATATAACATTACCTGGGCTAATCAGATATAACATTACCTGGGCTAATCAGATATAACATTACCTGCGCTTAATAAAATACAGATTTACCTAGACTTGAATCACATAGAGAATTACCTGGGCTTTATAACCGGGGGGGGGGGGGGCTAGCGGACTAGATGCCGCGCTTCGATCTCTAGTTGGCCGGTCACCTCTAGCTTGCGGCTGTAGTTTCGCTCTGGCTTGCGGCTGTGGTTCCTAGTGTGAGCGTATGTGACATGGAGATAGGGGCGCCTTCTCAACCTCGTGGGTTTACTTGGGGCACTACGGTTTCCTTACACTGCTAAAGACCCCTACGCGCAAGCGAATTATTGAAATAAAAATTGAAAACCATACGTTAGTTCCAAAATGACCTAGTTTGTGTCGAGTGGACGTTAAACCCCATCTCTCTCTCTCTCGCTCTCTCTATCTCCCTCTCTCTCACTCTCTCTCTCAACCTGGGCTTGAATCACATATAGAACTACCTGGGCCTGAATCAAGTACACAATAAAATATATTTACCTCGGCTTTATAACATATCTTTTTCTGAGAATCTAATATTTTCTTGTTTCGTTGGTTTTGAGATTCCACTCTTTTTGTCACATCCCCTCGTAAAGGATGCCCGTTAGATGTTTTTTCTGTAAATATGAAGAAATGAATTGAAATGGGGTTTAATGTTCTACTGTTCTGCACTGACCGACATCAAACCACCCCACTGCTACTTTATTTCAAAACTTTTAATGTCACGCAGCACGTTTAGGAAAATGAAATGAAATGGGTTTTAACGTCCCGCTGTTCTGCTTCTAAACTGGGCACTACGGTCTACTCTTATATCGAATTCCAACTGCCAAGGGATCTTTTACGTGTACGCCAATTTGTACACGGGACCTCGGTTTTTCGTCCCATCATAACGATTAGAGAGCTGTCCTTGTCAGCCCCCCACCCCCGTTCTGCATCACTGACAAGGGGGAACCACGCCGGAAAATCGAGATAAACTTTCTCGGCCAATGCAGGGATCGAAAACTCGACCTCCAGGCGAGCGAGTCAGCGCCTCACTCACTTATCCACGCGACCCCCCCCCCCTTTGTAAAAATAAAGGAATAGATTAAAATGCATTTTAACGTCCTACTGTTCTGCGCCGACTTGGCTAATGAAGACAAGCTTTTCGCCACAAAGTGTGCTATGAGGGAAATTTTGCCGGGACAGCTCTTAAATCGAATACAAACGCACAGGGTTCTTTTACGTTCATACCACATTTCGTCGAATCCGAACGACTGTATGCTACTTTCGTACTTTACCGAAAAGGGGAAACCACAAAGTGACAGAATATGTGAATAATCCAACTCATGTTAGTTACCAGTAAAGAAAAGTAGGTGAAAGCGCCGCTGCCCGGACAAGATTCTCTCTCTCATATTCCTTGTGTAACTACAGACGTGAACACGCCTAGTAGTGTGCTATGAGGGAAATATTTACCCGGTCAATAACATTTCCGTCTACCTTTCTCGAATTTAAAATACCGAGGGTTCTTTTACGTGCACACCAACGTGTACACCGGACCGGAAAGTTTTGTCACATCCCAAATGATTAGACACCGTTTATTGTCAGGCCTTTGTCGGGATCGAGAGAGAGGGAGAGTGAAAGTGAGAGAGAATGGAGAGAGAGCGGGGTGGGGTAAAGCGATTTCTGGACTAACACATGGTTTAATTTTATTTCAGTAATTCGCTTGCAGTGAGGTGAAACCGGAGAAAACCCAAGAAGCTGGACAGATGACAATACTCCGTATCAGGTACAACGCCACTTTATACAAGTACCTAACGCGCACATGGTAAGTTACCATTCGCCCCCCCCCTTCTCCCGTAAATAGAAATAAGAGTTTGTTAATGGAATAAAGGAGGGGAAAGAAGGTGAAGGGGGGACTGGTTCACTGAGACACGGGCTGCGGTTTCGAACCCACATGTTCGTGGGTTTTCTCTGGGGGCTCCGGATTCCTCCCGGATTCCTCCCACTGCTAAAGACCCAGACGTAAAAGCGAATTACTATAATACATTGTGCTATTAGGGGTGGGAAAATGGATGTCCAATTTTGGTGACGAGTGTTATCTAAGGCAATTTTGGCTGCTGAATCCGAATCTTTTTAAGGTTAATTCTGTGGCCATTTTCAAAATGACTTTTTTCAGTTATTACCCTCATATCGATATAGGATGCTATCAAATCATAAATGGAAGTGCAATTTTAGAATCCACAGCCATGAAAACATATATTTAAATATATTGAACAACTGGTTCCAATATTTTCTTGCTTTTATGAGAATTTTTTTTGGGGGGGGGGCAGCCATATTGAAAACCACTGGACCAACCTAAAATGACGTCACAGAACAAAAATCTCATCTGATTCGGATTCAGCAGTCAAAATTGCCTTAGAAAACACTCGTCACCAAAATTGGACACCCATTTGTCCACCCCTAGTAATATACATTAGTACCCGAAATCCCATTTGGGTGGGCGTGGCGTGGGGTACTCTATTGTCAGCCCAGAACGTCCCGAACTGACAAGAGTTGCAATCAAGTGATGCGGTGGCGTATTCTTAAAAGTAAGAATTAAATATGTTTTAGCTGTCATGATTTATTGACATCATTTTTTATCCAGTCGTCACATGCGTTGTACCCCGATATTCCCCATTTTCACTCGATTGACACTATTTTTGGAATTAATATAATTACGGAACATTCAATCGAATATCCCTTAGGATTCCAGATTATCCCCTTGTGCGCCGAAAATCACCTTTTCACTCTATGTGATATTACTTTTGGAATTAAGAGAAATTAATTCCGTAACATTTAATCGACTGTCCTCCTGATGTCGAGTTGGTCTCAAAGCGTCTCTCTCTCTCTCTCTGTATATATATATATATATATATATATCTCCCCCTCTCCCGCTCACTCTCTCTCTCTCTCTCTATCATCTCTATCTCTGCCTCTCTCCCACCTCTCTCTACCCATCTCTCCATCTCTCTCTTCCCCTCGCTCTCTCCCCCTCTCACCTCTCTTCCCCCTCTCTCCCCCCTCTCCATCTCTCTCCCCCCCTCTCTTTCTATCCATCTCTCTCCCCCCCTCTCTCTCTCTCTCTCTCTCTATCTCATATCCCCGAGGTGAGTTGGTAACACACACGACGATCTACTGTAACTATAACAATAGATCAATACCATTATGTCAGTAGTCACTGTTATAATAGGACCAACAGTACAATACAATAGATTACCTACTAATACGTATTATATCAATAATATATAAATCTATATATAGCCTACCTGGTAAACTGTCATCCACAGTGGGAGACTGACAGGTCAAAATGGAAGCTCTAGTTCCCATGTTTTGTTTCTATCCATACTTGTTACACGTATAAATCCATATCGCTGTATTTTAAACCCTCCTTTCTCTTGTCTTCGCTGCTCCAACCACCTCTACCACACTGAGACTGAAAGCTGAACTGTATTGTATTCACGCCTGACCTATTAATAGACTGATGTTGACATACGTTACGCCAGGTATATCCAGGGGAAGTAACTCGGGATATTATCAATGGATTCAGACTAGTAATTTATCCCCTTCCCAATGACTTCAATGGTAAATAAGGCTCTGGTAAATACCAAACTAGCGAGGGTGCAGGGGGTACATTAGACCCCCAGTAAAATAAGGCGCCCCGAACATTGGCGCCATCTGTTTCACAGAGATTTACGAAAGTCGTCTAATATCTCTGTTCAAGATTACTGTCTTCAACACGTGCGATCAAATCACGCGGCGTCAATCATTGGCTCAAAAAAGCGTGCATTGTTTACATAAGACGGAACTGTTTCGGGCTGAATGGTGCATTTCACTCATTTTTTTTACCCATTTACATTCAATAGGAAATTTATTTTACCTACAAATATTTCAAACGTCTTTATTTATTTTTCTGGTACGTAAAAAGATAGTAAGATGGCACTGTCAGGCAGCATACGCCACATTTTCGTAGTTATACAGGCCTCGGCCTATTTCACTAAACTTTAACTAAAATGAAATACAAATTTTAGTAATTTGATTGAATAATATCAGATTGATTTTAGTGCCTAGCCAATCAAAATTAAAGTATCTACTATAATTTGGATTTTATCTTTAGTAAAGATTTCGAGAGACTTACATTTGGTATGTAGGGGAAGCTTGGACGCGGACAATAACATAGAGTAGGTGGCTTTGGCCTACCGCTTTATAAAATTAGAAATCTATGAGTGGCGAGTAGCCGTCCCAGATTTCTCTCAAGAAGTTACTAGTTTCGTTCATTTTGAACTCATCAGACTTGAATGAAATTGTGCGGGTGTTCCCTTTATATAGTCGTCGGGGACCGGAGCACAAAACAGATCTCGGATGAACCTGCGCAGTGCTGTATCACCGGAGCAACTGCTTCCATTTAATAGTGAACAGAGAGACGGCTAAAGAATTGCCGTTTATAAAATGCTTATATGCATTATAGATTTAAAGGCTCCCAACCCATTTGACTTTTGTCGTTTAAAATAATATAAACAAGTGGGATTATTTGGATAACCGGACTTGGTTATCGAATTTGTGTGATATGTACTAAGCTTTTTTAGTGTTAGATTGCATAATTTGGAACGCCTCCAGACATGCACACAGATAGATTTTACACCCGGAACTTTACCGGAGTATATCTGTCAATCATAAAGCAAGCGTTTGTTTTGCCTCCAGCCATTACACCGGAGTACAAATAAAAGTTTTCTTAAAAAACGACTCCACAATTGAACAACAAATTTACACCGTTATACCGGAGTCAAAATGCTCCTGAATTTAAATAGCAAATTTAGACGATTTTGATTCCACGTGGATCACCATAATCGTATAGACCGAAAATTTATTCTGGTCCTTATACGCCATATAAAAATATGAGCGCTCAAAGCGAGTGAAATTATTTTTACCTTATAAAATGAGTAGGACCGGTACTTACAATGCCCCTCTCTCCCATGATTGGTAGGTCGGTACTTACAATGCCCCTCTACCCCGATGAGTAGGACCAGTACTTACAATGCCCCTCTCTCCCGATGAGTAGATCCGGTACTTACAATGCCCCTCTCCCCCGATGAGTAGATCCGGTACTTACAATTCCCCTCTCTCCCGATGGGTAGATCCGGTACTTACAATGCCCCTCTCTCCCATGATTGGTAGGTCGGTACTTACAATGCCCCTCTCCCCCGATGAGTAGGACCAGTACTTACAATTCCCCTCTCTCCCGATGGGTAGATCCGGTACTTACAATGCTCCTCTATCCCGGATCTCTTAACGTGAAGTGATATTACTTTTATTACGTAGAATATCGGTGTGTATGTGATGTCTTGTTCGCGGATTTATTGGTTACATTATTTACTCCAGGGCTGGGCCGACTGGGCTGCAATATTAAAGGGTCCCCCAAATTAGTTCTAAGAAAACTGAGTACAATAAAATGTCATTTATAATGTTGTGCCAAATAAGCTATCTATCACACCGACATACCAATTTCATTGTGCGAGTGTGACTGACTATGGCCATTCGGCAAACCTCGACAGATTCCGATACCCTCCGTAACCCTACATCTAGACTCGATGTATGACAGTAAGTGATATGTACCTACGACCATATATTTGCGATGCGGCTAGTCGACTACCGATTTACTTCAGGAAAACGTGCCGCTTTTACAAAAAAGTCCCAAAATGGCAGCCATTTTTTTAGTTTGTTGATATAATCTTCATGGGCGCAGCCATATTTGTATCCGGGTCCTTTGAAATAGTTCCAAGAGAGCGGAAATCGTCATACATCCTAGTCTAGATGTAGGGTACCGGAATCTGTCGAGATTTGACGAGTGCTGATATGTCAATAAAACAACTTAAGGTTAAAGGGGGATAATCGTATTTTAATGGTTTCCAATAGAGAGAGAAATAGGGTTTAACGTCCACTCGACACAAACTAGGTCATTTCGGGACTAACTATGGTTTTAATTTTTATTTCAATAATTCGCTTGCGTGTAGTCTTAAGCAGTGGGAAGAAACCGGAGTAACCGGAGGAAACCCACGAGGTTGAGAAGGCACCCCCTTTCTCCATGTAACACTAGGGCTCGAAACCACAGCCGCAAGTTAGGTGACCGGACAGCTAGAGGTCGAAGCGCGGCACTCTAGACCAATAAAGATATGTTCTTCCTTGGTGTATGTATATTTTACAGACACAGTTATAACTAAGTGCCAGGAAATATGTCCCGTCGGTCGGGGAATATGTTTTTCACGTTGGGGAGGTATTATCTTTCTTGATAACTGAGCTATGTACCATGAGCAAGACATGACACTGCGCTGCCATTGCCACATGTTACCTTATTTTCCTTTTTAGGAAAATGCTACATTCGATGAACAAGACTACATGGTTTAAGTGTGGATGTTTTAGACACGTTTTTTGTTCGAACTTAGCTCGTTTGTGTTTTACGGGTAGATTTTGTTGGTTTTTTTTATATGTTCAAAATACAACCCTAGTCCCCTTTTCCAGACCCGAAATATATAGTTTGTCACTCGATATAGTTTATGCCCCACAACATATATGATTTCAGTGTTATTCCTTGGCCCCAAAACATACGGTTAGACACCAAAATTATCCTGGACTAAATACAGGATTTTTTTGAAATGACGGCAGTCTTGGAAGTCATCCGGGATTTGTCAAAAACGCTCAAGGGTGACCAAGGTACACCCGGCCGATTCTGAAAGAGGACTCCCTTGGCTACTAAAATCAACCATACAAAAAAAAATACCGTATTTCCCCGAATAGAATTCGGTGGTAAAGGGGTGTTGGGTTATATTAGAAATCCGGGTTGTGTTTATCTCGAGTCAGTGATTTGTTGTGACATTCAAACGTTAAAAATGGTGTTATTGTATCGAGAAGTCATTGTAAGGCCAATCGGTTCAGTATAGTGAGAATGCAGTTTCATATTTACGGGGGACATAGCCGACCCTGTCTGCTCGTTTTACTTGTCCAAAATGTCAAAATAGAAGATTGTGAAGCATTAATTCGGGTCTGAAAAAAATACAACCCGGCCTCGATTATAACCAGGGCCTCGAATAGAACCCGGGGTCGGGGGGTGCTGAACGGAATAGAACACCGGAAATACGGTGTATACAATTTCCACCTATGCTCAGCCAGAGTTCTTGCAGGACTATTTTATGTGCACGCTAATGTGTACCCGGGACCTCTGCTTTTCGTCCCACCCCAACGACTAGACTGTTATCCTTGCCAGGCCCCCTGTACTTCATTACTGACAAGGGGTAAAACCCACGTCAGAAAAATCCGGCGAACTTTCTCTGCCAATGCAGGGATCGAAGACCCACCTCCAGGCTAGCGTGCATTTTTTGGGCGATACGTCCTTTTCTGTACATTAAAAACAAAACCACAATTGTGTGCTAATAATTTAATTTTAGTACATGTCATTTATGTTGGGTTAGATTTAGCATCGTCTGTTATTCCGTAAGAGTTTTTGTTCTTTGTACAACAGAAGAAGGCCGCCAACCCGACAATGAGCATGACGGGAAAGAGTACCATGATGGTTATCATTAATGACGTCACTCCAATTGGAAAATCCTTTTTGATTGGTTGTTTGTCGTTTTGTTTACAGCCTTCCATTGATAATCCGGGTATTTGACAGGGATCTATTTCAACAGCGTCATCACTGCCAACTGATCTCACGTGAACATGTAAATCAAGAGGGAACAGGACCAAATCGTCAGGTTTCGAATCTGAAAGAACAAAAAAAAAAAACCCAAAAAAAACCCGTTTATATGAAAGGAATACAACTGGGAAACGAAACTTAAAGTTATATTATTCAAGATATAGATAAGAACTAGCCACTCTCGCTATAATAGTTCGAAAGTAGGTGATGTAAAATGAATAATTTGCAAATTTCATTCAAATTACTATATTGTGAGCGAAGATATTGGCATTTGAAGATTTGTCCGACGTGTGCAATAATTTCAACCACGGTCCTGGTTGATCAAAGCTAGGACTCGAAGCGTCTGGGGCCGCCATATTTGATTTATCACTTAAACGTTTTAATCTGTTTAATATCGGAGCAATGTGATGCCATCCAAAGTTGATTAAGGCCTGGATCAGTTAATTAATGTCTAATAAATACTTTAGAAAACATTTCATGCCTAAATAAAGACCTGCACTAGGCAGATTTAGCTCTTTGAATAATGCATGTTTAAATCTTAAAATGCAAAAACGAACGAAATGCGTTTTGACGTCCTACTGCGTTATCTACCGTAGAATGTGAAATAAAAAATGGTTTAACGTCCTACTGTTCTGCTCCTAAACTTGGTTAATGAAGACTGGCATTCCCCATACACTGTGCTATGAGCGAAATTTTGCCCGGGCAGCGGCGCTAGGGTCTACTCTTACATCGAATTCCAACTGCCAAGGGATCTTTTACGTGCATGCGAATGAGTACACGCGACCTCGTTTTTTCGTCACACCCGAACGAGTAAAAACGGAAACCATTGAATGTAAACCAGTTTATATACATTCATATCACATTATTATGCGTTGCCAACCAGTTTTTTGAATTTCTAGGTCCCAGATGTTAACGATTTAGCTCCTTAAAAACTTACCACGACCGATCAGAGCACTTCTTCGTCTTCTTTCTATTTGACACGAGTCCTAGAATATAAAATATTTAGTAAGAGCAAACACCATAGATGACAATCTTAAAGTTATGTCTGTTTTAAAGTCTGAAAAATAATCAAACTGTTGCCTCTGTCATTTCACAAAGTTTAGGTCAAATGGGGAACAACTCCAGAAGGTATAGCCACATAATTTCTAAGGGTTTGTCCCATCTTGACAATCTTTGAAACGCTCGACACGGCCTCTATCGCCTATACAAGGTTTTTTGTGTATATAAATGTGTCCAAGGGACCTTTTTTTGTACCATTCGAACGACTCTACACTGTTCCCTTCAATTCCTACCGCCCTGCACCACTGACATGGAGAAACGTTATTAACATTTATCCAGATATATTACGGGAATCGAACCCGATCCCCTTTCTCCCGGGTGACCGCCCGCCCATCCAATAACTATCTAGATACAATACGGGGATCAAAGTATCGAACCCGATCCCTTCTCCCGGGTGACCGCCCATTCAATAACTATCCAGATACATGGGGATCGAACCATTTTGAACTCCGGAAATTCCCGAATCTCTCCAATTGGTCTACAACATCTGCCAATAAGAAATGAAATTGGGTTGTTCAACGTCCTACGCTTCCGAACAACGAGACAACTGTCCTTGTCAGGCCCTCCGTTCTGAATCACTGACAAGGGGAAACCACGACGGGAAATCGAGATGAACTCCCTCGACCAATGCAGGGTTTGAACACCCGACCTCCAAGCCAGCTGACAATCTATGCGCACTCTTCTGGAAGGGTTAGGGTTAGGGTTAGTATTCCTCAAAATACTCATTTAAATAAAGCGGCCATTGGGAACCTCCCCAACCGGCCTAGGATCATCATCCCCAAATAAGGAAGTTTATACTTACCCCATCACAATTTGATTTACATGTAGTGAAGTTACAACGAAATGACACTGCCGAAAGTTTGGCCAATCGGAAGGCTGAAAACACAGGGCTGGTAGTTGAACGACCTACTGTAGTGAAGCCCTTGTCACTAGGCAGAATAAGACCGTCGCCGCAACTACAATAAACATATACAGAGATTGGGGTTTAACGTCCACTCTAGACACAAACTAGGTTATCTGGGGACTAACACGTCGTTCAAGAGATTGGGATTTAACGTCCACTAGATACACAGATTGGGGTTTAACGTCCACTCTAGACACAAACTAGGTTATCTGGGGACTAACACGTGGTTCAAGAGATTGGGGTTTAACGTCCACTAGATACACAGATTGGGGTTTAACGTCCACTGGACACAAACTAGGTTATCTGGGGACTAACACGTCGTTCAAGAGATTGGGATTTAACGTCCACTAGATACACAGATTGGGGTTTAACGTCCACTGGACACAAACTAGGTTATCTGGGGACTAACACGTCGTTCAAGAGATTGGGATTTAACGTCCACTAGATACACAGATTGGGGTTTAACGTCCACTGGACACAAACTAGGTTATCTGGGGACTAACACGTGGTTCAAGAGATTGGGGTTTAACGTCCACTAGATACACAGATTGGGGTTTAACGTCCACTGGACACAAACTAGGTTATCTGGGGACTAACACGTCGTTCGAGAGATTGGGATTTAACGTCCACTAGATACACAGATTGGGGTTTAACGTCCACTGGACACAAACTAGGTTATCTGGGGACTAACACGTCGTTCGAGAGATTGGGATTTAACGTCCACTAGATACACAGATTGGGGTTTAACGTCCACTGGACACAAACTAGGTTATCTGGGGACTAACACGTGGGGCCCCACTCCTGTTTGCCCCCCCCCCCTTACAAAATTCCGCGGCTTTACGGCCAATGTCACACGGTATTGCTATGGCAAGTGTTCTTTTACCAGCTAAAATATGGATATCCTTTTCTGTTCCTTACGAAGGACTATACGCCTTGTGCCACTAGCAAGATGAACCACACCGAGAACAACTAAAGTATAAAATGCTGTCCATTCCCAACTATCTTTTCAAGAGCGAGGAAATCGGGTTTAACGTCCTCGGGTCATTTAGGGACTAACATGGTTCGATTATATTTCAACAATTCACTTGCGCGTAGGGGTCTTTAGTTGTACGAGGGAACAGAAGCCACCATCGAAAACTCCCGAGGCAGGACTGGACAGGCCACCAACTCTTACCTCGTCACATACAAGCGGGGAATCGAAACCACACCACTTGACTGAATGATCCAACGCACACGCCTTAAGCAATTCATTCTTGTGGAACGCATGCGCAGAAGAATACCAAATATAGACTTACCCACCACGAAGAATCTTGTAGGTATTGGTGCCTGCAATCGCCGCACAATTAACTGCACGTAGTCCCTTTTCGTCACTCGCACCAGGCGCAGAAGACACTGAAAGTGTAGAGTAGATATTTTACATTAAAGATACATTGTGTAAGATTTGGATAAAGAGCTGATATTTCTTGCTATAACAGTTCACGGTATTATAACTATGTTCTAAAATCAAACAATTTGATTACCATTTCTTAATAACGACTAAAGCCAGGCCGACACTTGCACGACTTTTGGCCACGATTTTGTCATGCGACTCATGCCCATCAGTGTCCATCAGTGTCCACGTTCGTTGACACGAACTGGCACGACGCGTTAACGCATAGTTTGCGCACTTCCCGCATTGGCACGACGAGTTTGCATAAATCGGACGATGTCGTGCCCGACTTGAGTCGTGTCAATGTGTGCCACGGAATCGTGCAAGTGTCAGCCTGGCTCAATTCTAAAACTACTATTTATTTATATAGTCTGCATTTTCACTACTATTTTCTAATATCTATCAATATTTAAACCTTTCTCTAAATATCAATGACTATTTAACTAGGTAGTATTTTAACTACTATTTTCTAATTATGACTAATTTTTTAACATCGATGAATATTTTAACTACTTTTTCTTTATACTAATATCGCTCAGTAATTTTACCTAGTATTTTCTAATATCGAAATTAGTTTTTCACCTACTCTTTTCTAATATGACTTAGTTTTCTAACATCGATAAGTATTTTAACTACATCCCCCCCCCCCATATCTGTACAAAACATCGATGAGTATTTTAACTACTTACCCCCCCCCCCATATCTGTACAACCTTCCCCACTATTTTAACTTCCTGAATATTTCCATTAAACTTACCTAACATATTGGCGTTTAGTTGAACTTTGCGGCCCAAAGCAATGTTTTTAGGTAGCTGTTTACCGTCAATATCAGTGAGCTGCAAGGTGAAGGAGGAAGATGCTCGGCCTCCCATGTGGGACTGTAATTCTGTTGCACCCAACAATCTTTTAATATAAAGAGACAAAAATGGGGTTTAACGTCCACTCAACACAACTAGGTCATTTCGGGACTAACATATGGTTTAATTTTATTTCAATAATTCGCTTGCGCGTAGGGGTCTTTAGCAGTGGGAGGAAACCGGAATGCCCGGAGGGAACCCACAAAGCTGAGAAGGCGCGCCCCTATCTTCATGCCACATACGCTCACACCAGGGCTCGGAATCACAGCTGCAAGCCAGAGGTCCGGCCAGCTAGAGGTCGAGGCCCGGCACTCTAGACCACTAGGCCATCTCAACCCCCTTTTAGTATAAAAAAAAATACAGATTACTTATGTGAACTCAGTTCATTCGGCAAAGGGATGATGAATCGAGAACGGAAGGCAGTGGATTATGAATATAGATTAGACATAGATGACATAGATGACAGACCCCAATGCTTCAGGGTCAATTTGTGCGTCAAGTCATTATCAAATGTGATAGAACTGGTTAAAGATATTCCAATTAAAAGTTTAGCTAGTGGCAAAGTTTAGAACGAATTCTAAAATGGCTGCCAATCTCCCCAAACCCAGCATTGAAAAGGAGCTGTTTTTTTAACGTTTTCAGAACTGAAGGCAGCAATTAAAAGATTGTAAAGGGTGAAGGTTAGGACTTTTTTTCCGACTATTCTGTTTTTAACTTCGATGGAAGGCTTGGAAAACATCTTCCTAAAAATAGCCTGCATACTATTTTTACGACTTGTAATAGCCTCTGTCACAATTTTAACACAGATCATCGTTAGATAAGTAATGAACCTTCGGGAAACGGAAATGACTTGACGCCAATATTGTCCTTTTCCAGCCAAATACTAAAAGGACCCTTTTAAATCTTATATCATCGCGTCCACAAGTTTTTTGGGATATGGGGCATAACTCCAGAATTGTCAACACGTTACTCGGAACATGGATCCTTGTATCCTTGTTAGCTCGTGAGGCTCTCTTACTGGGTCACCATAGTTTCCAATGTCCTCCACTGCCGCCCATACGTGATCCGCCATTACCAGAATTGGCGTAATAAAAACAATCAATGGATGTCGGCCAAAAATGAAAAGGTTGCAAAATACCGATGGCTGAAAATGTCATTGGGAGACCGAACAGCGACAGTTGTAATGGGGGAATTCCCTGTTATTGCCAATTATACCCAAACACATGCAATTTGTATGTCCTGGGGCTCCGGTTTCACAAAATGTTAACTATAGATAAAAATTCAAATTTTAGTGGATACTTCAATTTTGATTTGCTAAGCACTAAAATCAATCTAATATTATCCAATCAAAATACTAAAATTTGGATTTTATCTTAATTAAAATTTCTTGAAACGGGCCCCTGGTTGGGAAAATGGGACTCCGTAACGCGATATTTACGGTTAATCAGTTTTAAAACGAATTATCGGCCCTTTAATATCGGTGCCCCTGGCTATAGCCCCGTTCAGACAACTCCTTAATCCAGTCCCTACTTTTTAGCTCTTTTCTACGGAAGCAAACCATAAACTCGTGCCACTAGTGCACGCACTCGCAGTCAAAGATTTTCTAGCTAAAGAATAGACACAATCTTGATTAGAACACAGGTCCTTTTTGTTTCGCTTTTTATAGTTGAAAATTTAGTTTTACTTTTCTTCACTACACTAAGATCTGGAGAAGAAATGTTATAAAAATAAAATAAAAACCAAGTACGAACAATCCAAACCGTAAGACGAAATGTTATATAACACGCGTTCTTATTGATGTGAGGAATTAGCCCCAATGAAAAGTTTAGTAGGGTTCGAACTCCCAGATCCGTGACCAATTTCCGGGGAGGAAGGTTTGACAAATGATTCTGGTAGGGGGGGACTGTTCTGAGGATTTGTGCAGTTTGCAACCTCTGGAAAGTGTGGGCAACTCTTAGAGGCAAAAATCCAAGATGGCTGCAAAAATAGCACATAGACTTATAGTTGGGGGCAAATGTCATCAAATCTTCCTTGTAATATATCATTTTTATAGTTTTCGGGGTCGCTGAATCCATTAAGAACACTCCCAAACCATTTCGATGCACCCATATTCCAATATGGCGGGAATGGTGAAAACAGCGGAAAATAATGTCATGTATTCTGGTACGGGCAATATGAGCTTGTAATATATCGTTTTTAGGATTTTCATGGATGCTTAGTTCATTTTTGATGGTCTCATGTCATGAAATCTACATTAGATATGTAATATGAAACCAAAGTCAGCGCACAGAAGATACAAAAATACAGAAAATATCATTATATACGCAATATCATTTAAATACGTGTAGTCCGGTGGCTGAAGGGGGGGGGACATTGCCACCCGAGCTGTGAATTTATGAGACCAAGTTTTTCTAGACCAGTTTTTCGGTAGATTCCGAATCTGGGTGGTGAACAGGCGTGGAGGGAACAAATTGTCATTGGGTACGAATTGTTCAGGGACGAATTGTCCGGGATCGGATTGTCCTAGAGCCGTTTCAGCACCTCCAATAATTTGCAATGCGGAGAGGAGTAGGTAAGATATTTTGGTGTCCTCATGGTTGGTTGTCAGTTCTATGATATTCTTGACACTTTCAATACCAATCTTGATATTTTTTTTATCCAAATTGCGATGATGCCTATCTGTCTTTCTTTTTCAAGAAAATCCCAACTTCTAAAGAGCTGGGCTGGAGGAATTTTAATTGTGATGAGAAATAACAAAATTTTCTTTCCTTATTACCATCTTGCCTGAGTTGTCTTTTCTGCGATACATTATAACATTATAATTCAATATTTTGAATGACGATATTGGTACTGAACTAAAAGCTAGAGAAAACACTTTTCAGGTCAATTTTGAGTCATTTAAATCAACGTGAAATCATTTCCCTCCAATTTACCCCCCCCCCCCTCCACACATGCACACCTGCTACCCCACCCCACACATCAAACAGTTGTCCAGGGGCATCATAAACACTTATTTATAGATTTGCAATCCTAGAATTTTTTTGTTTTAATAATATATATTAAGTCCACATAATGACAGCCCCACCCCACCCCCTACACACACCCATACATAGACATTAGACACCCCCCCCCCCATATCTCGAAAACGCCCCCTCGGAATCTACGCGAAAAACTGGTCTAGAAAAACTTGGTCTCATAAATTCACAGCTCGGGTGGCAATGTCCCCCCCCCCCTTCAGCCACCGGACTACACGTATATGTATGATGTATTGCGTATATAATTATATTTTCTGTATTTTTGTATCTTCTGTGCGCTGACTTTGGTTTCATATAACATATCTAATGTAGATTTCATGACATGAGACCATCAAAAATGAACTAAGCATCCATGAAAACCCTAAAAACGATATATTACAAGCTCATATTGCCGTACCAGAATACATGACATTATTTTCCGCTTTTTTCACCATTCCCGCCATATTGGAATATGGGTGCATCAAAATGACTTGGGAGTGTTCTTAATGGATTCAGCGACCCCGAAAACTATAAAAATGATATATTACAAGGAAGGTTTGATGACATTTGCCCACAACTATAAGTCTATGTGCTATTTTGGCAGCCATCTTGGATTTTTGCCTCTCCTGAGAGTTGCCCACACTTTCCAGAGGTTGCAAACTGCACAAATCCTCAGAACAGTCCCCCCTACCAGAATCAATCGTCAAACCTTCCTCCCCGGAAATTGGTCACGGATCTGGGAGTTCGAACCCTACTAGTTATGGCGACTTCTTGGCTTCCTCTACGCGGCACTGTGGTTCAACCCTTAGAAACTACAACGCTGATAGAGTAATCTATGTATGACGTAATAGGGTCAAAAGCCGCTCGTACTACCTCTGACGCGACCACCCCAATAGAACTAATCAGATCTTCTTGTAGGTGTACGCTACGCCATGTAAAATATGTATATATATAAATAAAATCAAGCGAAATATAGATCTGTATTTTAATCAGATTCCAAAAAATTGAAATGCAATGGGGTTTATCGTCCCACCGTTCTGCTCCGAACTGGGCTAATTAACGAGATTGCGATAACTCACCCTTGTTCTAATGTTTCCACCTTTGACTGCGATTTACCATGGGTATCCAATGTGCACGTGATCTGTACCGTCTCGTGATTTAACATAACATTACCTGGCTCAGCGAATGATACTGATATACGTAATAGGTAGGTGTTAGAAAATTGTTTTTTCTGAATAACAAAAAAACATTAAACATTATGCAAAAGTTAAATCTTGCCTATTGCAGGTCTTTCATTTGGCCTTAAAGCCCAAAAACACTCTTGTTGTAACTGAATAATATGTCCAAATCTTTATTCTGGTAAACAAATTGTACTACTTTACAATATTCCAATTAATTGATGATACAAATTTCATCTTAACACACCGAATTTGAATAATGTTAAAAAAATTATTTTATATTAAATATCGGATATCAGAAGCTCATCTTTTCCAGGTAAGTTTACATCATCAATGTTGATTTAAATTGACCAATGACAATAATTCGTGTTGTCGATGTCGACGATTTTGGAGGACTTTGAGTTACGGAATCCGGTCCTTTTAAGACATTAAAAATTTGTAATAAGCATGTGTGGTCGACATTACTTACATCAAAAATACACTCCTTTGTGCTATCTCCCGTGTAACGAGCCTGTAGAGACCAATCGACGTAGTTTACCGTTGAAAACTGGGCCACGTAGTTATCAGAACATTCAGCTTCTACAAACAACTCGAGATCAGTTAACACTTGAATCGTCGTCACGCCACCGGTTGTTTTTGAACATGTCGGCTTTACTAAAAAACAAAACAGAAGAAAATATTAGAGTTACATTATACTAAAAACAAAAATAGAAGAAAATATTAAAGTTACATTATACTAAAAACAAAATAGACAAAAATATTAAAGTTACATTATACTAAAAACAAAATAGAAAATATTAAAGTTACATTATACTAAAAACAAAATAGAAGAACATATTAAAGTTACATTATATAAGAGCTAAATCTGTTTATTACAAGTCTTAATTTAGGCTTCAGGTGTTATAGAAATGATAAATTAAACATTAACTTATTCAGACCATAATTAGCTCTCGACGGTAACTTTGGTAAGGCTTCACTGCGATATTTTGTCCGATTTTCAAGAAAACTTTTCTTCGTGATTAAACAAATAAATGGAAAACCGAGACTTAGTTTCGCCTTAACGATTTCAGTAATGATGATTGAGGCTCAACGGAACTTTCATTCGAATGGTTCACGGTTCATAGGGGATCAATTTGACTGAAATTTTCAGCAAATTGCCTTTTTAACTATTATAGCGAGAACTGCCAACTCGTTATCTCATCTCCCATGATGTATCTTCAAACCATAGTAATTTATTTGTAATCCTCGTTAACGTAAGTAGTAATATAACTAACAAATGACATCAATGAAGTTAAACGTCCTACTTTCCTGCTTGGGATAAAAGACACGTTTTTTTATTTGTTGAGATTTGATAAGTAACCATGGTGATTGTAGTTACTATAAATAGTACTTACTGTCCAACACGTAGCCGTCAGGAATCGTTAATCCGACAACACAACACTGAAAAACAATATGCACGGTTATTAAAAAAGATAAATGGGTTTAGCCTCCACTCGACACAAACTAGGTCATTTTTGGACTAGCGTATCGTTTTCAGTTTATATTTCAATAATTCGCATGCGCATAGGGGTCTTTAGCAGTGGAAGGAAACCGGAGTGCCCGGAGGGAAACCCACGAGGTTGAGAAGGCGCCCCTATCGCCATGTCACATACGCTCACACTATAGGGCTCGAAACCACAGCCGCAAACCAGAGGTGACCGGCCAGCTAGAGGTCGAAGCGCGGCACTCTAGACCACTAGACCATTTCAAAATACAGATCTTTACATGTATTTCGTTCCGTGTTTAACTACACGAAGACCTGGCAAGTTTTAATGGGAGTTCACGTCAGGGGCCAAACAAGCGACTATTGACCGCTATGACGCCAGTCATTGATTAGTAATTCGGCGTTGACGTTTCTAGTCGTTTATCCACAGTTCCGTGCATGGCACGCCAATAACTCGCCGCAACAGACAGTCTCATTGGCTAATCCTTTAATCAACCAGAACGCGGGTTATAGAACAACTCTTCCAGATCGCAGTGTAGTTAAAACAAGTAAACTGAAATTTTGAACTATAAAAAACTAAACAGGATTGCGACTGACCCCGATTTCGGAATATGCCATTTTATTAAAAATACATTATTGCAGGTCTTTCGTCAGGCCTGAAATGTTATTTAAATTATTAATTAGACATTAACTTATCTACACTATAATCACCCTTCGATGTCACCGGGAGAGGGAGAGAGGTAAGGAAGGGAGAAGGAGAGATGGGGGTTTAACGTCAATCGACACAAACGGTCCTTTAATTTCAACAATTCGCTTGCGTGTACGGGTCTTTAGCAGTGGGGGAAAAACCGGGTGACTCGAAGAAAACAGACCACAACCGGAGATTCGAAACCACGCTAGTTAACTAAATGACCGGCTTTATGATACACCGCGAACGTGTTAACCATTTAGCCCCCCCCCCTCACAATATGGTAAATTAATTCTATTAATAATTCTTATCAGGTACAAATATGATGCTTACCGTGAAAAGACAAACATAAGTGACAAACCAGTTCATACTGAAATAAAGAAATCGCTTATATTTAGGACCTAGAAACATGGGTCACAACGCACATAATAATGTTTATAAACTGATTTACATACAATGATTTCCGTATTTATTCCAATTTCAAATCAGAAATAGGCCTGATGTCTCAATCAAAAGAAAATCTCTGGCGTCTTGATATTCCAGTCTACATAGTATATGTGTCTAAAATTAACGTAAATGCGGCGTTTTTCGAAATTTGGTCAGAAATCCCATGCAAAGCAATGGTCGCCTCCTCGTAAGTTTGCTCACAAATCTCCCACAACGCACAGCGAGACACCATTTCATATCGGAATAGGCGATTTATGTCTAGCGAGGACCTCCGCTCTTATCTAATCTTGAAGTAAATCAGAATTTAACAAATCTTAACAATTTATTTCTGTTTCTGAACCGGCAATATTTTTGAATATTTCTCCGCAAATATTGGACGCGTTTGGTTATTTTGTTTGCGCGCCGATTAAGACATTCGGGTCGTTGTATCCGAGAAATGTTTATAAGATAAAATAAATATGTCTGAACTCCACGGACATTGTTAGTCATTCTGCACACAGAATCATCTATTTCATACTTCGAGAATAGATCCCTGCCCTAAATGGCAGCCATATCCAAAAATAAGTATAGGCTACTGTTTTGTACAGCGGGTCTACTCTGTTTCGAGACTAAATAAAACTTTTTCAATGTTATTAAATGAAAGCATAATACATAAAATCGTCGATCTATGACTTAAAATGTCGGCCAACTAGCTTAGTGTCTGTTCTGGACGGCCAAAGCTAACTGTAGACAGCCAGCCTAAGTTTGGTATAGTGGTTAGATTGCTCAATTATAACTATTGTTACTGAAAGATTTGAAATTGGCGACGCTGTTTCTGTCAGTCGCCACGTGTTTACAAATGATAATTATATTGTGGACGAGGTCCCGTGTATACATTGACGTGCACGTAAAAGATTGTGGACAGTTGGAATTCGGTATAAATGAAATTAAATGGGGGTTTAACGTCCTATTGTTATGCACCTAACCTAATGGAAGACGGGGGAATTCGGGTGGGGAGTAGTGACGTTGTCCGGGCATCATTTCCCTCATATCACACTGTATTAGCCCAGTTCGGAGCAGAACAGTAGGACGTTATTTCCATCTCCATTTCATTTCATGTTCTATTGTGGCCGCTGTATTTAAGGAGTACATTTATAGTCGGCTGTATAAATAAAGAGCCCTACCTTGGGTCTGTCGGTTTCTGTCGGCAAGTCAGGTTAAGTCCCAAAACAACACGACACTAATATATCCACTCGCGTTCACAACACGCGCTGAATGTATGAATGCACGTGCGTTTCTAAAGTAGAATGCGAATACGTCGAACACTGACCCCTTTTCAAGAATGACCGCATCACAACCCAAAAAATAAATCCAAAACATATTATTGATTTTAGTTGTATATTTTGATTACGACAGTTTCTCTTCGTACTGTATAAATTAAATGAAATATTTATATAGGAATAATACAAATAACCTTAGTTGTAAAAAAATACAAACATTTATTGTTCGTAATTTTAAAAATATATATTAATACGCGCCGGTGTGCGTTTGGGAAGTAGGGCATGCTACTGCGAATCCATAACCCGAACAAGCAAGGTTTATTTTGTCTTTAAATTCAGAAGAAAATCTCGCCCAAACGAAATCTGTGAATTTTTAATTTATCTTTGTTTTTGGCCCCGATTCAAGATCCCGGGAACATACGCAACAGTTTACGGATGTAAACGTTTTTTTAGGTTAAGAATTTACTCAAAATTGTTCGCCTTACTACTGTAACTTAAATGGGACATAAGCGTAGGAGCCCGATGACAGTAACGGGGAGGCAGAACCCGAAATGGTCGAGAAAAAAAATTCGGGTTTACATACACCAGCGACCTTGTATCCCCCCTCCCCAAAAATAAGATTTTTGAATATTTGACGGCTGCAAACACGTTTTGCTGCTATTGCAGCCGGTGAACAAAGCCACTTCAAAGTGGTCTAATATAGCCTAATTGAGGTGGCTGACTCGAATTCCAATCAATCGTTTACAGTCCTCGAAGACGGGACCGTTAGGAGAACATTTTGAATGTTTAACTACCCGAACGCGAACAGTCAGATTGCTCGACAGTTAGGGTGGCAGCTGCAACCCCACCATTTCCCTTACCAGCCCCTGACTCGACACCTCAAACGTTTTGTTTGTCGGCATCAATCGAGATAATGAGCACGGTGCCTCTGCCCGGGCAAAATTCCCTCAGAGCCCGCTGTATGGCGTATGCCCGTCTTCATTATCCCAGTTCGGAGCAAGCAGAACAGTGGGACGCTAAACCCCATTTCATTTCATTTCCATCGAAAGAAATAAAGAAACGAAATATAGATCTGGATTTAAATCAGATTGCGTGAGAAGATACCATTGACTTTAATAGATAGTCTCGTCTTCATTAGCCCAGCTCGGAGCGGAACAGTAGGACGTTAAACTTCATTTCATTTAATAGATAGTAGATCACATGGTCCAGGTTATACCACGTGACCACCTACCTGTCATTATTCCTAGCGTTGATTAATTATCAAGGTAATTAAATCAAATGAATGAAATGGGGTTAACGTCCAACGCTTCTGCACCTAACCTGGGAAAATTGAAGACGGGCATACCCCATACAGTGTGCTATGAGGGAAATTTTGCCCTGGGCAGCAACTGAATTCCAACTGCCAAGGGATCTTTTACGTGCACGCCAATGTGTACACGGGACCTCGGTTTTTCGTACCATCCGAACGCCTAGGGAGCTGTCCTTGTCAGGCCCTCCGTCTGCATCACGGATTAGGGGAAGCCACGCCGGAAAATCCAGATGAACTTTCTCGGCCAATTATCAAGGTTGGAGACGTCAGAGTGGTAAATGACTAATCTGAGAGAATTCTGAATGACATTAATTAAGACAGGATTAAGAATTTGATCCGTAAAATGTCAGAAATATTAATCCATGTAATATAAGTAAACCTATCACTAGTAAGATGATATACACTCATTATAGACTTTAAGGGCTGTTCAAACCGTTCGTCGGTACGTCAGTTATTATGGAATCTGTTGTGGCTTCGTGAGGGAGAGAGAAAGAGAAAGACAGAGAGACTTTACGGGCTGTTCAAACTGTTCGTCGGTACGTCAGTTATTATGGAAGCTGTGCTGTGTCATAAAGCCTGGCCTTTTGTCAACTAACGTGGTTTCGAATCCCCGGTTGTACGTGGCAAGGAGTAGGGTCGCCTGTCCGACCTCGTGGGTTTTCTCCGGGTCCTCCGGTTTCCTCCTACTGCTAAAGACCCCTATGCACAAGCGAATTATTGAAATAAAATTAAACCATATGTTAGTCCCGAAACTTACCTAGTTTGTGCCAAATGGACGTTAAATCTCATGTCTCTCTCTCTCTGTTTTGACTTAGTGAGAAATTTCCGAACTTGTATGAAATGAAATTGGGATTAACGTCCTACTGTTCTGCTCAGACGGACATACGCGCAAAACAGTGTGCTATGTGGAAATATGGCAAGGACAACGGCCTACTTTAATAAAGGTTATTTTATGTGCACGCCAATATGTACATGGGCCCCCGATTTTTAATCCAACCCGAACGACCATACGATGTCCTTTGCCAGGCCCCCAGTCCTGCATCACAAACGCAGTGAGAGGGACGCATTGACGAGCTTTTCGTCATGGTTTTGGGATTTTACGCCACCTTGAGTTTTTGGGCCCCTCGCAAATGGCAAAACTTCACGCGGTTTCCATGCGGTTGTCAAACATATACCGTTGGTCAGATATGCTACAAATCGACTGAAGCATGTTCCACACAGCCCAATATTTCTCGGTGGTACTGGAAGAGGCCCCCTTCCCAGCTCACACACATAAATATTGTTTTTTTGGGGACAGGGACGATATCTTGTTCATCATGCAAAATCATGTAGTTCTTAGTGTTTAACGTCCGCTTCCACCGAAGGTGATATCGCAGATAAGTCTTCTTTTTCATTTTTAGTATCTTAGCGCACGCGCAGGGGTCTTTCCTGTGGGAGGAAACCGGAGTACTCCGAGGAAACCCACGAGGTTGAGAAGGCGCCCCTATCTCCATGCCACATACGCTCACACCAGGGATTGAAGCCACAGCCGCAAGCCAGAGTTGACCGGCCAGTTAGAGGTCGAAGCGCGGCACTGTAGACCACTAGGTCATCCCAACCCCCTGAATTATTGAAGATATTTGTAGTTGGCTACCTCTGAAAACTACGATCTAACTTCAGGAGAAGGTGGCTTCTAGCTAAACCTGTCGAGAAATATTTTCTTTAAATGACATTTAGTAACTGGATAGAATAACAACAAAACACATACTTGTGGAAAACAGCTACTAGTGTATTTAAGGCGACGTTTAGTAGAGTTATCTCTCTTGATAACTCCACTACACGTCCCCTATTTACACTAGTAGCTTTTTTCCATAAGTATGTGTTTTGTTGTCGAGAAATAGTCACGGATCTGGTGGTTATACCCCGACTAATTTGCTTCTAAATCATATACTCGTATTTCAATATCGTACGTCGTTAATTGTAGCGCGCTGTTTAAACAGGCCTTAGTTTTATTCGTCACGATAGATGTTAATCCATAGCAGAAAGTCCAGATGGTCCTGTTCGGGTTCATTGCAGCGCGCTGTGTAAATAGGCCTTAGTTTTATTCGTCACGATAGATGTTAATCCATATAACAGAAAGTACAGATGGTCCTGTTCTTGCTCTCATAGTGATCGTGAAAATATTATAGAGAACATCATACACTTTGAGACCGCAACATTTATTTAAAGAAACTGACATATATTTACCAACGCCCTAAGGTAAGGCTGTATTCCTATTAGTAATTACCTCTGTATAATGTATTTACAGAAACTGGCAATATTTACCAACGCCCTAAGGTAAGGCTGTATTCCTTTTACATCTGTATAAATGTAATGAAATCGTGTTTAACGTCCGTTTCGACCTACTCTTATATCGAATTCCAACTGTCAAGGGATATTTTACATTTACGCCAATGTGTACACGGGACCGTTGTACCTTGTCGGGCTCTCGGTCCTACAACACTCACAAGGGGGAACCACTCTCGATGAACTTTCTCGGCCAACGCAGAGACCGGAAACGGGACCCGCAGGATAGCTTTATCCACCGTGGCCCCAGGAATTAAACAGTGCATTTTGTGAGAAATGCGAAGCACTGGAAAAGGGCGGGGGAGTTGTCTCTCCACGTAAGGATTTTTTTTTTATTTCGGCATACCTCAGACAAGTTTAGGGATACAACCGCCTTGTTACGTTTTTTAATCGAACCTAAGTATGGGGGGGGGGGGGGTAACGTGGCTCAGTGGCTGAGAAAGTTCATCCAGTTTTTCCGGCGTGGTTTCCCCTTGTCAGTGATGTAGGACGGAGGGCCAGACAAGGACAGTTGTCTAGTCGTTAGGATGGGACGAAAACCCAAGGTCCCGTGTACACATTGGCGTGCACATAAAATATCCCTTGGTAGTTGAATTCCATATAAGAGTAGACCGTAGTGCCCAGTCTAGCAGCAGAACAGTGGGACGTTAAAACCCATTTCATTTGATTTTCCTAAACGTGCTGCGTGACATTAAAAGTTTTGAAATAAAGTAGCAGTGGTCAGTGGGGTGGTTTGATGTCGGTCCCACTGCCTACTACACTAAACATGCCCAGGAACTATACTGATTTCAAAATCTGACCCCCATAAAATTTCACAAATTAAAGTTCATTTTTATAGCAATTCCCGCTCTCTCTCCGCTTTTGCAAGGCCTACATGTTGATTTTTTTGGTCTAGAATGGACGGAGAGGGTTTAAATTTACATTTTCTGCCACGTTTTGGTAAATATTCATTACTAACGGCAGTATGTACCCAACTAGTTATCTGGTTTTCTACGCTCCTTCAAGTTTGGGTATCTCAAAATTTTGGTGGTCAACCGTATACGGAATTTGGTGCAAAGACACGCCCATTTGTTTCTCTGTCTGTAGTGATAAGCATTCAGCCCAATGAAAAGTCGAAGGTAACGTTAACATTGAAGTCACTAGGTAAATTACTGGTGGTCTGTTCCCGCCAGGTCATAAACGGTTTATCTCCCCCTTTAAAAAAATTGAAAAAAAAACCCCTGCTTTTCTTTTATTGATTGTGTTTTATTTTTTAATTAATTTCTTTGTTGTTTTTTTTAGCCAAGTCCGATTTTTCAAGATCCTCTTTCGGTGGAATTATAAATAATGGGGTGTGGACCTAGCAGCTTACGTGGCCGAAAAGCCTCGGAAAACGCGCGAAAACTGATGTACGACATGATTCAAGTTCAATCCGATATGGACCGAAAGTATGGCGGTCCGAGTTGTAACATGAATGTAGCAGACGAGAAAGATGTGTGCGCGGATATTCTACGAAGATCATCCGTTACAACCAAACGAAAAAGAACATCTGTTACGATGACAATAGAATGCGTAACCCAGGCACCTCGTGACGTTTGGAGTCCTCTGACGGAATAAACTTTAGGGCACAGCATGATCTGTCTCTCGGTTTGGTTCAATATTCCTTGCACGTGTACAGTAGGAATTCTTCTCTCCACGTAAGTCCCACTATCCAACATTCTCCACGCAAGTCCCACTATCCAACATTCTCCACTCAAGTCTCGCTATCCAGCATTCTCCACACAAGACTCGCTATCCAACATATTCCACACAAGACTCGCTATCCAGCATTCTCCACTCAAGTCTCGCTATCCTGCCTCAGTGTGAACTGCAAGGGGAGACAACTCTGTAGGAACTCGTTTTAGTAATTAAAAGACTCTTATACGAAGACACGTGTTTTTAACAATTCAGATTTAACCAGTCGTTCTTGCTATACAAGTTCAAAAATAGGTATTGCAAAATGAATATATTGAAAATTTCATTCAAATTCCTTTATTCCCAGCCATTTTATCAGTGTTTGTAATTTTGTCAAGATGTGTGCATTTTAATGTATCTATTATCGTAACCACGGTGCTGGTTATTTGGGTCTTAACCTAGCTCATCTATTTTTAAATTAATCATTAAATGGCCGAACCATTCTAATCTACTTAAAGGCCCAATAACACTCTTGCTGTAGCTGAATAATATGTTCCAATCTTTATTCTGGTCAACAATTTGTACTATTTTACAATATTCCAATTAATTGATGATACAAATTTCATCTTAAAGGGACAATCCCGATAAGTCTCAAAAATTAAAGTCCGAGTATTTGTGAAATTTATGGGCCAAAATATAAAAGCATGGTGTATTTACATTGTCTAAAAATTTCAGCTGAAAATATTGAGTCGTTTGGACGTGAATGTTAACACTGCTTATCCGGACACGTAACCTTTTTAAGATTTCGGGTCATTTTTTTCATTGGGTGACCTGATAATCGATTTACGTTTCTTGAGAGGACTATACAGTGAATGGCCCATGTACTGTACTTGATAGCAAAAGGTAAATTTCACCTTCATATTATTTTTATAGACAAAAGTCTGGTTTTATCCAGATACAGTATAATACAAAGGTCTCCTTTTCCAGATGCAGACTGTCAGGTTTAAGTTATTTACAAGCGTATCACAAATATCGGATTAGTTGGTCAGCCTTAGATAATGGGTTTTAAAGGATTTTAACACAAAATTAAACAGTTTTTTTTCCAAAAAGGTTATCGGGATTGACCCTTTAACACACCGAATTTTACAAAAATTGGAAAAATTCAACTACATGGTTTTAAAAACTTTACGTAAACCTTTTCAAATGCAACTTAGATTTAAACATATTTTCGAACCCTATGGACAAGTAAAATAGGATGTAATGGATAATTTACACAACCGGTAGTAATCTTGTTCCCAGAGTCAGCCGCGGGACCGGACGCCTCTTGAGCCATATACCGGCCATTTTCTCAATTTTTTTCTAGACCTAAGTATTATGTAGTGGTGCTGGATTCGTGGGTTCATCATTCAAGGCATTTTGAATTGGGGAACAGAGTAATGAAAGTACAACTTCATTGAATGGTGACTGAAAGCATGGCTCTCGAAACCATGTGACTATTATGCATGAACAAGTATTACTGTAAACCATCTAATATTTAATACATCACACTAAGCACCGCCCATTCTGACCTCTGATTTCTCTTTTTATTTAGGGGGGGGGGGCGATTTCTCGGAAACTAGAGGTTGGATCGTCGTTTCGTTTGTTGTAAAATGATCCTTTAATCTTTGCAAAGATTTATTTTTTTCTACGCATGGGTATATTTTAAGTGATTCGGTCATCCAGGCACGTAAAATAACTACGTGTGGGTATATTTTTAAGTGATACGGTCATCCAGTCACGTAAAATAAATACATGTCACGTGACAGTCCTGTGATTCGTCACTCTCGGGAAAATGGCTACCCCGAGTCACCAGAGAAATTTCTCCAACAATTTTTCTGGTTTCGAGATAGAACAGGGGGGACACTTAAACATCAAGTAGTTAGAATAAGGCTATTATCTCTGGACCTGTCAAGCCAGCAAGAGTGTTATTGTGCCTTTAATACATGAATTGCCAATTTGGAAAACAATCTGCATTGTGGGAGAGAAATCCCATACAAAGCAATGGTCGCTCCTCGTAAGTTTTTCCCCCTCTCTCCGACAAAGCACCCTGTTTTCCAAATTGACAATTCATGTATATAGAAGCCATACGATGACCTAGGCTCCCACGGAGTTGATTACGGTCTTGCCATGTTAATATAATATGTCTAATTAATAATTTATATGAAATTTAAGGCCCAACGATTGGTCTTTAATAGTTATCAATTTATTTGTTCGCTTTGAATTTACATGGTATACTTTACATTTGTTTATTCTCAAGGTTCTCGTAATACCATACGCTCGATTGTCAGACAGGGGTGGGGGCGTGAGAGGTTTTGACTATGATTCAAAAACGGCTCGACCGATCATTTGGATTATTAAAATTGAACTAATGTTTAAGTTGTGTTTAACTTGTGCTTGAGTGGTCGTGGGGGGTTGGGATGGCCTAGGGGCCTAGAGTGCCGCGCTTCAACCTCTGGCTCGCGGCTGTGGTTTCGAGCCCTAGTGTGAGCGTATGTGACATGGGAATAGTATGGGCGCCTTCTCAACCTCGTGGGTTTCCCCCGGGCACTCCGGGTTTTCCCCAACTGCTAAAGACCCCCTACGCGCAAGCAAATTATTGACATACAAATTGAAAACAATACGTTAGTTCCAAAATGACCTAGTTTGTGTCGCGTGGACGTGGACGTTAAACCCCATGTCTCTCTCTCTTTAAGTGGTCGTTTAGTTATATATATAAAAATAAACGTACGATGTGTCAATCTGATTAAAGCACAAATCCTATTTCGTTTTGTTATTATAGTTCTACATCTCGGGACTCTGACGAAATCTGCAGGACCTAACCCTTACCCTAACCCTCATCCTAACCCACAATCCACATATGACGTCATAAAATGTTAGGGACCGTCTTCGATCTAGCGTTCTCCATTACGACCACACCCGTTGTGATTATAATCAAACCCACAATCTGATTAAATCACAGATCCTATTTCGTTTTGTTTTTTTAAAGTTCAAAATTTTGTTTTATTTTGTGTTTACTACACTAGGATCTAGTGGAGTTGTTATCATTGACGTTTTCTTGATGATGTGAGGGATTAGCCAATGAAACGGTCTGCTGTGGCGGCGTCTTGGCCTTTTGGTGGGTACACCACTAGAAACATCAACGCTATTACTCAATATCAGACGCCATAGTGCCAAAAGCCGCTCGTTTGACCATCTAAAAAAAACATAACGAAATATAGATCTGTATTTCAATCAGATTGTCTTTGTGCCTGAGTTTCATCGCAGTGTTGGCCAAGAAATGTCATTTTGATTTTCCGGCGTGGTTCTCTATTGTCAGTGATGAAGGACGAAGGGTTTGTCAAGTGCTGTTGTCGTTCGAATGGGACGAAAACCCGTGGTCCCGTGTCCCTTTGGTGTGTACGTAAAAAAGATCCCTTGACAGTAGGAATTCGATATAAGAGTAGACCGTAGCGCCGCTTTTCGGTCAAAATGACCCTCATAGCACAATGTATGGCCACTCGGCAAATCTCGACAGATTCCGGTACCCTACATCTACATAGGACGTTTAGCTAGCTCCATTAAATTTCTACCCCCACGCACAGGACAGCTGCCTCTCAAAGGGCACCTATGCACACAAAAAAAAAAAAAATATTTATTGGACATTTTATTTATAACCAGTGTCCACACAACCTCATATTATCCGATGCCTTTGGATTTTTTACATTTTTACAACCAGTGTGTCCAAACTCCACCGTGTAAATTTGGAAGAGCTTTCACGTCACCTGGTGGATAACGAACTGGTACCATTGTTTGGTTGTAATATTTAAGGCGATCTAACAAATATCTGACCACTGTTGGATGTTGTGCTGAAACGTCGTGCCTCTCCTCTGGATCGTCCCTGATGTTGTACAACATGATGCTTTTTTGTTCGGATGATGATGCGCGAACGACTTTATTTGTCTGACCGGGCGAGCGGCCGACCACACCATGTCCTTTTTGACCTTCGGGTCTCTTTCCCCATTCTTTAGACTCTGGAAATTAAGCAAAGTTTAAATGATTTAAAAATAAAGGAGTGGTTAGCAGGTACCAATTAGGTTTCTATATAGTGTCGTGTCCGATACGCGCGGGGGATCACGGTGGCTAAGTGGATAAGGCGCTGGTGCGCTAGTCTGGAGGTCAGGTGTTCGATCCCTGCATAGGTCGAGAAAGTTCTTCTCGATTTTCCGGCTTGATTTCCCCTTGTCAGTGATGCAGAAGGAGGGTCTGACGACAAACCGAGCTCCCGTGTACACATTGGAGTGCACGTAAAAGACACCTTGGCAGTTGGAATTCGATATAAGAGTAGGCCGTAGCGCCGCTGCCCGGGCAAAATTCCCCTCATAGCACACTGTATGGCGTATGCCCGTCTTCAATTAGCCCAGGTTAGGTGCTTAAGCGTAGGACGTTAAACCCCATTTCATTCATTCATTCATTCCGATACGCACGATCTAACTATGAAAAACATTTTATCTAGAATCATACATTTTACCACTGGCTGGGTGTCGAATACGTTTTACCTAGATTAATACATTTTATTACTGGTTGGGTGTTGAATACGTGTTGTCCACAATAATACATTTTATCAGTGACTGGGTGTCGAATACGTTTTACTTAGAATAATACATTTTATTACTGACTGGGTGTCGAATACGTGTTATCTAGAACATTTTATCACTGACCGATCACTGAACAACTTACCTGGCCTCCCTTCATATTGACCAGTAAGAAGTTTCCAATCCCCGGCTCGGATAGCCGCCCTAACTCTGTTATCAAAAGTATCATCGAATGCTCTATTTCCCCAAAGATGATGTAACGGATCTATATTATGTAGAAGTTCTGTTCTAGGACTCTGGGCACCTTGACTACAAAAAATAGAAATAGAGAGAAAGAGAGAGAGAAAAAAATTGGGTTTAACGTCCACTCGACACAAACTACGTGATTTCGGAACTAACACATGGTATAATGTTATTTCAATACCTCGCTTGCGCGTAGGGGTCTTTAGCAGTGGAAGGAAAGCGGAGGTCAGACAGCCGAAAAAAATAGAAATAAGGTCGGTTTTTGAATTTCATGTTGCGTATCAAGCGTTTCACATCTGTCCTTCACTTCTGTTTCTGCTGTAGTGAAAGTTTGAACAATTGACAACAGAAACTCTTTCAAAATTTTTATTAAACAACAGTTTGTAATATTGATGAAATGATATTGAAGCTGTTATATCTCTTCAATGAAGCATGGGGATCACGGTGGCTAAGTGGATAAGGCGCTGGTTCGCTAGCCTGGAGGTCGAGTGTTCGATCCCTGCATTGGCCGAGAAAGTTCATCTCGATTTTCCGGCGTGATTTCCCCTTGTCAGTGATGCAGAAGGAGGGCCCGACAAGGACAGCTGTCCAGTCGTTCGGATGGGACGAAAAATCGATGTCCCGTGTACACATGGGAGTGCACGTAAAAGATCCCTTGGCAGTTGGAATTCGATATAAGAGTAGGCCGTAGCGCCGCTGCCCGGGCAAAATTTCCCTCATAGCACACTGTATGGCGTATGCCCGTCTTCAATTAGCCCAGGTTAGGTGCTTAAGCGTAGGACGTTAAACCCCATTTCATTCATTCATTCATTCATTCAATGAAGCATAGAACGTCTTCAGATATAGCTTGTCAAGTCATATTATCTAACTCCCAACAAATTCCATATCACCAAATTCATATTCGGTTGAATTCTTTCAAACGCATAAATCCCGAACAAGACCAAGTGTTGCTTGTTGGCAGGAGTCTTTCCAATTTATTATTAAAAAACAGTTTGTAATATTAAAGAGTAAGATTACTCTTCCAGACACCTGTTACCACTGATTGTCGTGTATTTTGTACACGAGGAGCAGTCCATTTGCTGATTACACAATTTTGTTTGAATACACTATTTTGCCTATAACATTTTTAGGACTTCGAATTCTGTCTTATGGTTTGGATTGTTCGTACTTGGTTTTTATTTTATTGAAGCATCTAAGAACGACTTCAGATATAGCTTGTCCAGTCATATAATCTCTAATTCCCACCAAGTTCTAAAACAGTAAATGCATATTCGGATGAGTTCTTTCAAACGCACAAATCCCAGCCAAGACCACGTGTAATCCACTGTTGCTTGTAGGTATGGATATTAATTAGCAGTGGGGGATAACTGGAGGACCCGAAGAAAAACCAAAGAGGTTGGACATTCGACCCTATTCGTCTCACGTACAAGCGGGGGTCGAAAGAACCCAACTTGATCCAATGCCAAATCTAGTGATCCGACTAACGCACACTAGTTAAACCCTACGGACATACCTCTAATATTAATTTTGTGTGTGTGAGAGAGAGAGAAAGAGAGAGAGAGAGAAATGGGGGTTTAACGTTCACTCAACACAACTAGGTCATTTCGGGACTTACATATGGTTTTCAACAATTCGCCTGCGCGTAGGGGTCTTTAGCAGTTGGAGGAAACCGGAGTGCCCAGAGGAAACCCACGAAGTTGAGAAGGCGCCTCTATCTCCATGCCACATACACTCACACCAGGGCTCGAAACCACAACCACAAGCCAGAGGTGGCCGGTCAGCTAGAGGTCGAAGCGCGGCACTCTAGGCCATCCTAACCCCCCTATTAATTTTGTAAAATTACCCGATAATATTCCATTGGTAATCTCCCTCCCAACAAGTTCAATAACACTAAATTCATATTCGGTTGGGTTCTTTCAAACAAACCAATCCCGGACAAAACCAAGTTAAAACATCTGTTGCTGTCTTCAATTAAAGTTCAATAATTCGCTAGCGGATAAGGGTCTTTAGCAGTGGGAGAACAGTGGAGAACCCGACGAAAACCCATGAGGTTGCAAAACCGACCCTACTCGTCTCACGTACAAGCGGGGGAGGACCCGAAGAAATCCCACGAGATTGGACAGCCGACCCTACTCGTCTCACGTACAAGCGGGGGAGAACCCGAAGAAATCCCACGAGGTTGGACAGTCGACCCTACTCGTCTCACGTCCAAGCGGAGGGAGGGTCAAAACGACTTTGTCCCTTTTTAATACATAGCGAAAAGATTTACCTGATAGTCTCCCATTGATCGAATCCATCCAATGGTTTGGTGCCTTGTAAATTCCCCTTGGCCAGATTAACGAATGTGGGATACCAATCTGACACATGCATGAGTTCATGATTAACGTAACCTTTCTTAGCTAGACGATTACCATGAACAAAAGCAGCACCTCGAACACCACCTTCAAACAAGGTACCTTTCCCTCCTCTCAATGGCCAGTTGCTACCATGGCCCTTGATGGATCCACCATTGTCTAAAAATAATTTGGAAAATCGAAAGGTAAATAAATATTAGCCTTCAGAACTAACACAATTATATGGGAAAACAATCACTGGTTTATCATCTCCAAGTACTGCTCTTCGACCCCCCCCCCCCCGGTTGTGCCGCCAATTCAAGCAGGCTGAAGATGACACTTGGCAGGCGCGGCACCCGTTCTATTGGGCAGCGATTCAAAAACTTCCCAATTTCACGTTAGCCTTAAACATGCATTATTCAAGAGCTAAATCTGTCTAGTGCAGGTCATTATTTGGGCATGAAATGTTTTCTAAAGTATTAATTAGACATTAATTAACTGATCCAGGCCTTAATCAACTTTGGATCGCATCAGATTGCTCCGATATTAAACAGATTAAAACGTTTCAGTGATAAATCAAATATGGCGCCCCAAGACGCTTCGAGTCTTAGCTTCGATCAACCAGGTCCGTGGTTGAAATTATTGCACAGGTCGGCCAAATCTTAAAATGTCAATATCTTCGCTTGCAATAGAGTAATTTGAATGAAATTTTCAAATTATTCATTTTACATCATCTACTTTCGAACTAGTATAGCAAGAATGGCTAGTTCTTATCTATATCTTGAATAATGTAAATTTAAATGTTTTAACAAATACGATAGAAAAAATCAATGTATGAACTAAGAACCGAACATGAGATCATCGCTGTCATCGTGAAATTGGAAAGTTTTTGAATCGCTGCCCAATAGTACGGGTAACACGCCTGCCAAGTGTCATTTTCATCCGGCACAACGGGGGGGGGGGGGTCGAAGAGCAGTACTTGGAGACCAAGGGGCGTTTCAAGGAAGTTAAGCAGCAGGGGTCTAATGGAGGAACTGCGCTTTTCAAACGAATAAAATATTGTTTAAGCTAAACTACCCGCGAATTTGATCAAATTAAAAGCTCAGAGACAGTATTCTGGTCATTTACAGTGTGCAAACATGGATATAGGATTGCAGTGGAGAGAAACTAAACGTCGGCAACTCGTCGCACCTTATTTTTTTTCAACTTTATTTACATGAATGTAGAAGAGGAAACAAAATTATTTGCGCCAGCAGAGGATATGTTAGTTCTGATAATATAACTTTGCTTGGTCCACTTGGTACGTGTAATTTTGTAGCCCGTATTGAGAAGCAGCTTGGATGTTCGATCAGACTCGCGTCTTACCCGTGGAGAAGGCCAGACTCTCATCTAACCAGATGCTCGACCTATCCGTGATAGAGACCAGGCTCTCACTTGCCAGACTCTCGACCTACCCGTGGTAGATACCAGACTCTCATCTTACCCGTAATAAAGACCAGACTCTTATCTTACCCGTGGTAAAGACCAGACTCTCATCTTACCTGACTCTTATCTTACCTGTGGTAAAGACCAGACTCCAGAGTTACCTGCGATAAAGACCATAATATTATCTTACCTGTAGGTAAGACCGGACTCTCATCTTACCCGTGGTAAAGGCCATAATATTATCTTACCTGTAGTAAGACCAGAATATTATTTTATTTGTAGTAAAGACAGGACTCTCGTCTTACCTGTTGTAAAGACCGGACTCTCATCTTACCTGTCGTAAAGACCGGACTCTCACCTTACCCGTTATAAAGACCAGACTCTTATCTTACCCGTGATAAAGACCAGACTCTCATCTTACCCGTAATAAAGACCAGACTCTCATCTTACCTGTAGTAAAGACCAGACCCTCATCTCACCTGTCGTAAAGACCAGACTCTCATCTTACCTGTCGTAAAGACCAGTCTCTCATCTTACCTGTCGTAAAGACCAGATTCTCATCTTACCTGTAGTAAAGACCAGATTCTCAATTTACCCGCCGTAAAGACCAGACTCTCATCTTACCTGTGGTAAAGACCAGGATGGTGTTATCCCATAACCCAGCTTGTTTAAAGGCGTCGGTTACATTCTTTATACCTTCATCCATACAGGTTACCATGCCTACAGATAAACAATATCAACTTTATACATTCATGTTACCATGCCTACAGAAAAAAAATACCAACTTAATAAATTCAGGTTACCATGCCTATAAACAATATCAACTTTAAACCAGAATTTTATTTTATAAAAATAATGTGTATGTGCAATTTACCTTTTGTTATCAAGCACAACACATGGGTGATGTACTGTATAGACCTCTATGGTGACGTCAATTGATTATCAGGTCACCCAACGAAAAAAGTGACCCGAATTCTTACGTATTCAGATAAGCGGTTTTGACATGCACCTCAAAACGATTTTGAATCAAGGTAAATAAATACATCATTCCTCTATATTTTGGCGCTAAAATTTCATACGCACACATTATTTTTATTTTGGAACTCTTTTTAAATCGGGATAGTCCCTTTAAATTGTGTACCTGCATATTTCCGTCGGTTAACGTCTTTGACGTTTAAATACATATCTTCATACTTCTTAGGTACTTGCATCGGCGCATGGGGTGCTTGGTAGGGCAAATACAGAAACAAAGGCTGAAATTAAAACTATAATATTATACATGTGGGGCCGGTTGCTCAAATCTGCGTTATCTTTTAACGATCCGTTTACTTTAACGGAGAGAAAGATTATTGCTGGAAATAAAGGCCCCGAACATTCGGTGATGCAAATTTTTCCCACAGATTTATGCTGATATTTCTAAAGGAATATAAAGTATTCTATAGTGTTTGCTGTAGTAAATTTAACAAACAACACTTTACCAGGCTATAGGTTCGTTAGAGTTTAACGGATCGTTAAAAAAAACTTAGTTTTGAGCAACCTCTGGTCGATTTGACGGTCTATTATACTTTTCGTGCGATTTGACTGTCTATTATACTTCTCTGGTCGATTTAACGGTCTATTATACACCTCTGGTCGATTTAACGGTCTATTATACATCTCTGGTCGATTTGACGGTCTATTATACAACTCTGGTCGATTTGACGGTCTATTATACATCTCTGGTCGATTTGACGGTCTATTTTACATCTTTGGTCGATTTGAAGGTCTATTATACATCTCTGGTCGATTTGACGGTCTATTATACAACTCTGGTCGATTTGACGGTCTATTATACTTCTCGTGCGATTTGACGGTCTATTATACATCTCTGGTCGATTTGACGGTCTATTTTACATCTTTGGTCGATTTGAAGGTCTATTATACATCTCTGGTCGATTTGACGGTCTATTATACAACTCTGGTCGATTTGACGGTCTATTATACATCTCTGGTCGATTTGACGGTCTATTATACATCTCCGGTCGATTTGACGGTCTATTATACTTCTCTGGAGGATTTGACGGTCTATTATGTATCTCGGATGGATTTGACGGTCTATTATATATCTCTGGTCGATTTGAAGGTCTATTTTACATCTCCGGTCGATTTGAAGGTCTATTATACATCTCTGGTCGATTTGATGGTCTATCTTTGGTCTATTTTTAAGTTGTATAAGATGATTTGACGGTAAAATATAAATTGATGCCCAAGTTCGTTTTTATCTTGTAAGCTACCATTGCCCAAACTTGTTTCATCGTGGTAGTAGACAATATTAATAACGGAATTTGAAGATTTAGTAGAGAGAAAGAGAGAGAGAGAGAAAAAAAGATAGAGAGAGAGAGAAATGGGGTTTAACGTCCACTCAACACAACTAGGTCATTTCGGGACTAACACATGGTTTAATCCTACTTCAAAAATTCGCTTGCGCGTAGGGGTCTTGGAAAAAAACCGGAGTACCTGGAAAAAACCCACGAGGTTGAGAAGGCGCCCCTATCTCCATGTCACATACGCTCACACTAGGGCTCGAAACCACAGCCGCAAGCCAGAGGTGGCCGGTCAGCTAGAGGTCGAAGCGCGGCACTCTAGACCACCGATTTATTAGAAGAAATGGAATGAAATGGGGGTGCTGATCCTATACTGGGCCAATGAAGAAGGATTTATTACCCTAGGCAATATAATTAAAATACAAATCGGTATTTCGTTTCGTTTTTTATACTTTCGATGGCCCGAACTACAAGAAGATCTCTGCCCAGTTGTATTGGTAGGTCGCGACTTAGGTCATAAGAGCGGCTTTGGGCCCTATTACCTCAGACATTTGATTAACCAGTTACCGAAATAGGGTCTGTGTTTTGATCAGTTTTGGTAGGGGCGTGAGTTATTATAATTAATATAAACCAACTCTTCCAGATCCTAATGTATTAAAGACAAACAAACCAAAATTGTGAACTGTAAAAAAAACGAAACGAAATAGGGTCAGTTTGGTTAGAGGTGGGGGGGTCATTATAATTTATATATACCTTGGTTTTATCGTGTTTATGGACAATATCAATGGCTTTCTCGGTAAATAAATGTGTGGAATAATGTCCACTTTGACTTCTGTCAATAGCAAGATTGTCTCGCAGGTCTAATCCACAAACTTTAGAATGGTTCACATGCGAATAGTGTAGGTCGTCACAAGATATATGCTCAGAATAACTTTCACTTCCACCCCAAAAACCTTTAATTAAAAAAAAAAAAAAATATGCAGTATATTTCGGTTAATTCGAATTGAATCGAATTCAAACGGGTTAGTATACAAAATGAAATGAAATACGGTTAAACGTCCTACTGTTCTGCTCCGAACTGGGCTGATGAAGAAGGACATACGCCATACAATGTGTTATGAGGGAAATTTTGATTGTACAACCGCACTACGGTCTACTTTTATATAGAAATCCAATTGCCAATGGGGTATTTTGCGTGCGCGCCAATGTGTACAAACGACCTTTGTTTTGCGTCCCCGCCGAACGAGTCGACAGCTGTCATTGTCCGGCCCTTCGTCCTGCATCACTGACAAGGCGGATCCACCCCGAAAATTCTGGATGCAGAGATCGCGAACATTCGACCTCCGGCCTATCGTGATGTCTTTAGTTAAAGTTCGCGGGAACATTCAATTGTCCTGTCTGATATCGCATTAACATACATCTGCGCAATGCAGGTTACCAGATTATAAAAACATAAAATAAAAACAAGTACGAACATTCCAAACCATAAGACAAAATTCGAAGTCCTAAAAAACGATATAGGCAAAATGGTGTAATCAGGCAAAAAAGTTGAATCAGCGTGTACAAAATGCACGGCAAACAGTGGTAACAGGTGTCTGGAAGAGTATGCTTACCCTGCCTGGCGCGCCACATCCACCATAGCTGCATCCAAACTATTGGGCGAAATCTCGGTATAATAGCGTGATTTGCCAATGGACTATCGGTATGCAAAATGCACGTGATGAAAGTGTGTTATTATTGGAAGGGGTCTACACAGTTGTCCATAATGCACGATTAGCTACCGATTTGTTGTTATTGGAAGGTGTCTACACGGTTGTCCATAATACATGATTAACTACCCATTTGTTATTCAAAGGGCCATTTGTTATTCAAAGGGCCATTTGTTTTTCAAAGGGCCATTTGTTATTGGAAGGGGTCTACACGGTAATTGTCCATAATACATTATTAACTACCTACCATAAAACGTATCAAAACCTTTACTTGTAGGTAAATATTCCGCCCTTGCAAATCCTAGATGCCATTTACCAACAGCATGTGTTTTATAGCCAGCATGTTTTAGTTTTTCAGCAATGGTGGGACTGTCGGATGGCAACCCATTATCTTGAGTCCACCAGATTATACCATGTTGTAGTCCTGTGTGAATCTAATTGAGAGAGATAGAGAGAGATGGGGTTTAACATCCACTCGACATAAACTAGGTTATTTCAGGACTAACACGTGGTTCAATTTAATGGTTGGACTATCTTGAGACCACCAGACTATACCATGTTGTAGTCCTGTGTGAATCTAATTGAGAGAGATAGAGAGAGAGATGGGGTTTAACATCCACTCGACATAAACTAGGTTATTTCGGGACTAACACGTGGTTCAATTTAATGGTTGGACTATCTTGAGACCACCAGATTATACCATGTTGTAGTCCTGTGTGAATCTAATTGAGAGAGAGAGAGAGAGAGAGAGATGGGGTTTAACATCCACTCGACATAAACTAGGTTATTTCGGGACAAACACGTGGTTCAATTTAATGGTTGGACTATTTTGAGACCACCATATTATACCATGCTGAAGTCCTGTGTGAATCTAATTGAGAGAGATAGAGAGAGAGATGGGGTTTAACATCCACTCGACATAAACTAGGTTATTTCAGGACTAACACGTGGTTCAATTTAATGGTTGGACTATTTTGAGACCACCATATTATACCATGTTGTAGGCCTGTGCGAATCTAATTGAGAGAGATAGAGAGATGAGGTTTAACGTCCACTCGACATAAACTAGGTTATTTCGGGACTAACACGTGGTTCAATTTAATGGTTGGACTATCTTGAGACCACCATTATACCATGTTGTAGGCCTGTGCGAATCTAATTGAGAGAGATAGAGAGATGAGGTTTAACGTCCACTCGACATAAACTAGGTTATTTCGGGACTAACACGTGGTTCAATTTAATGGTTGGACTATCTTGAGACCACCATTATACCATGTTGTAGGCCTGTGTGAATCTAATTGAGAGAGATAGAGAGAGATGGGGTTTAACATCCACTCGACATAAACTAGGTTATTTCGGGACTAACACGTGGTTCAATTTAATGGTTGGACTATCTTGAGACCACCATATTATACCATGCTGAAGTCCTGTGTGAATCTAATTGAGAGAGATAGAGAGAGAGATGGGGTTTAACATCCACTCGACATAAACTAGGTTATTTCGGGACTAACACGTGGTTCAATTTAATGGTTGGACTATCTTGAGACCACCATTATACCATGTTGTAGGCCTGTGTGAACCTAATTGAGAGAGATAGAGAGATGAGGTTTAACGTCCACTCGACATAAACTAGGTTATTTCAGGACTAACACGTGGTTCAATTTAATGGTTGGACTATCTTGAGACCACCATTATACCATGTTGTAGTCCTGTGTGAATCTAATTGAGAGAGATGGAGAGAGAAGAGGTTTAACGTCCACTCGACATAAACTAGGTTATTTCGGGACTAATATATGGTTCAATTTTATTTCAATAATTAGCTTGCGCGTAGGGGTCTTTAATAATGGAAGGAAACCGGAGGACCCGAAGAAAACTCGTAATTATTCTGATTTGCCTCTGCTTAATTTGTCTGGCACACCAAAAAGTTTGGCTGGTGGTAAATTCTCTGGCACCTCTTGTGGAAAGCCGTTCAAATCTTGATTGAAACTCGTCCAGCCTAGCCCGGTGTACGAAACGCCTCCGTTCACATAAAGATCTTATACTGAAATTCGGCCTTACGTTCTACCGATGGTTGGTCTGGTTTTGGAATACCATATATCTGGATGTGATAGATTTCAACTACATGACATGCCATATGTGTAGTTTGATGATTGAGTGCGAGACATTATATTGACATTGCAATTAATAAACATTGAATGTAATACAGACACTATCCAGCAGTGCATTTCAGAGGGTAATGTCACAGTAAAACCACATGACCTAACTGATACCTGGATATTATAAGTTCCAATCACACCACATGACCTAACTGATACCTCGATATTATAAGTTCCAATAACACCATAGGACCGAGCTGATACCTGGATATTATAAGTTCCAATCACACCACCAGACTCACCGGGGATCACGGTGGCTAAATGGATAAGGTGCTGGTTCGCTAGCCTGGAGGTCGGGTGTTCGATCCCTGCATTGGCCGAGAAAGTTCATCTCGATTTTCCGACGTGATTTCCCCCTGTCAGTGATGCAGAAGGAGGGCCTGACAAGGACAGCTGCCTAGTCGTTCGGATGGGACGAAAAACCGAGGTCCCGTGTACAAATTGGAGTGCACGTAAAAGATCCCTTGGCAGTTGGAATTCGATATAAGAGTAGGCCGTAGCGCCGCTGCCCGGGCAAAATTACCCTCATAGCACACTGTATGGCGTATGTCCGTTTTCAATTAGCTCAGGTTAAGTGCATAACAGTAGGACGTTAAACCCCATTTCATTCATTCATTCATTTCATATTATAAGCTTCAACAACACTACAAGATTTACCTGATATCTGGATATCATTACAATAACAGACTCACCCAATTTATAAGTTCCAATCACACTACCAGACTCACCCATATTATAAGTTCCAATCACACTACAAGACTTACTTGATATCTGGATATCATTACAATAACACCACCACCCGACCTACCTGGTATCTGCCCGTGAGAAGTTGTGATCTAGTCGGGGAACAAATCGGTTGAACATAATAATTCTCTAACTTGACCCCTTCTTTAGCTAACCGATCCATGGTCGGCGTTTTTATCTCGGAACCATGGTAACCAATATCGTTCCAGCCATAATCGTCTGCCACTATTACTAGTATGTGTGGTTGAGTCGGAGCTGCCTGGGTCAAATATATTGCCCAGAGAACCAGTGTTGCGGATAGGAACATATTGCTTACATTATTAGCTAATACAGAGATTATTGGTATTTATCAGAAATTCTTATCTTAGTTGATAGGAGAACACGAGATCGGAGACGGTCCTTCACATTTTATGACGTCATAATATTATGTGGATTGTGGGTTAGGATAAGGGCTAGGGCTAGGGCTAGGGCTAGGACCTGCAGATTTCGTCAGTCTCGAGATGTAGACAGGGCTAGCCCAAACCCTAACCCTGGGCCAAGCCTAACCCTTACCTTAACCACTAATCCACAAATGACGTAATAAAATGCGCAAATCGTCTTCGAGCTAGCGTTCTCCTAGTTGATATGCAATGGTAGTAATACTTGTCTATACGTCACACCTCAGTGGCGAAATCGGAATTTGGAACCAGGGAGTGAAAGGGGGCAGACATTCACTTCTCCAACACATTAGTTTATATAGCCAGGACGGAATTAAAGGGACTTCGGGGCCCCCCAAATTAAATTTTGAAATATTTTTGTTTTTACCATAAATAAATGTCGTTATTATGCTGTATATATTTATGCCGCATAAATATGTCTGATATACACAATGAATTTGTGTGAGTGGGACGGAAGATGCCTTCTTTTCACTGTTGATACAATGGGTCCAGTAACACTTTCAGTCAGGAGCCCTATGCAACCTTAATCCGGCTCTGTATATAGCTAACGAATTACAATTTTACTTATTCCGATATCTTCATCATTATACCCCCGTCCGATCAGGCAGGTTTCCCCCGAGTTCTTCGGTTTCTTCCTGCAGTAATGATCGATATCATTCGCACGATCTGTGCCAAGGGTCAAATTGGAAAAAGGCTTCAGGCCTAATTTGCTACCCTTGTAAAATGACGCGATTATTATTATTATTATTATGAAAGTATAATGACAAAATTTGAATTCTGCTTAAAGTGCCATTTTATTTTTATCGTGTGTGTGGATTTCGTTTATATATATATATATATATATATATATATATAGAGAGAGAGAGAGAGAGAGAGCTTGGCCTTAACGTCCACTCAACACAACAAGGTCATTTCAGGACTACTCTTTTATAGAACGTCGCCCGAGAACGAAACGTTCATAGGAGAAAAAAAATTACAAAACGCATCCATGATCTAGTCCCAGTTTCAAACAACACTCAAATTCAAGCTATCGATCCTTCCAATTCATATCCCGGTTGTACGTGACAAGGAGATGGTCACCTCATGGGGTTTTCTCCGGGTCCTCCGGGCTCCCCCTCCCCCCACTGCTAACGAAACTTAGACACAAGCAAATTATTGAAATAAAATTGAACCATACGTTAGTCCCAGAATGACCTGTTTTTTGTCGAGTGGACGTTAAACCCATTTCTCTGGGGTGCACCCAACAAACCCTCTGATCACCCTAATATGTTTGCAGCGAGCTTGTCTTAATCTGAGTTGATGCTGCGGCTGAAACCCCACCGCCCCCTCCGACCAACCGCACCATGTTGACACTATTGACAAGATTATGTACTGGTTCTACACACCTTAGTCGTTCGGATGGGACGAAAAACGGAAGTCCCGTGTACACGTTGGAGTACACGTAAAAGATCCCTTGGCAGTTGAAATTCGATATAAGAGTAGGCCGTAGCGCCACTGCCCGGACAAAATTTCCCTCATAGCACACTGCATGGCGTATGCCCGTCTTCAATTAGCTCAGGTTAAGTGCATAACAGTAGGACGTTAAACCCCATTTCATTCATTCTACACACCTTCAAAACTTTATCAGTTTTATTTCCACAAAAAAAATATGTTGAAGAAAGAGGTTAAAAGAAATGAAGTCTTATCGCAACTAAATACAGATAAGTACAGAAGGTGTTATACTCACGTATACAACAGGCGGTAGTTTTCTCTTTGATGTGCATAGCAGTTATATTTCATAACAACCTGTCATGACGTCATCATAGGTTGATATTCTGTTCATATCAACCGCTGATGACGTCGTGACAGGTTGATATGAAATATCAACCGCTAATGACGTCATCTCAGGTCGATGTATTCGACTCCTATCAACCGTCGATGATCGAAATAATACAAAAAACACAGAAATAAATTTTTATTCTTATAACAATTAAAAAGTATTATGGTACAGTTTGTAACATTCAAGACAGAAATAGACGGCGTACTTATCGGCATATTTAAATCGGTTATCCATACTCGACCATGTCTAAGATATCTTTCATAATCATTTTTCCGTCCACACACAACGCCTTTTGATCCAAATTTTCTTTAGGTTTGAATAGATCCTCATCGATAGTTGCATCCAAATCAATTCCATCGTCAATTTGTTTGCTAAAGGGGTTGATTATTCGTCTGACTTCGTATTCCTATCCACTTTTTGTTTCTTTTGCTATTCAATTCTTCAAAATGGCGAATTGTAAACAAAACAACTACGTAATTGCACGTGATTAATTCGGTAATATTCGTTATTTGACGGAAAGTACCGAGTATATAGGTAGTCCAATCGTCGTTGGCCTGTAATGGAAGAGTCCATTTAATTTAAGGGTGGGCGTTGTATATGTCAGATATTAACCAATCATACCTCAGTTGCTATATTTATATCACCCTTGGGCTGCGTCCGCGGGTTATATAATATAGCTACCTCAGGTAGGTTAATATCCTATACGTATCATAGATTTAATAACGCATTTACACAGAACGAGCACCTGCTGATTATCTCCCTTAGTAAGCAATTATCTGTTAAATAGAGAGAGAGAGAGAGAGAGGGAGAGAGAGATGGGGTTTAACGTCCACTCGACACAAAGTAGGTCATTTCGGTACAAGCATATGGTTTTATTTTATGTCAATAATCCGCTTGCGCGTAGGGGGTCTTTACCAGTGGGGGGAACCGGAGGACCCGGTGAAAAACCCACGCGGTTGGAAAGGCGACCCTACTCCTTGCCAAGTACAGGCTTTATGACACAGCTCTGGCACACTAACTATTCAGCCCCCCCCCCTCCTGTTTAATAGTGGGGGCAATGTATGATATTAAGGTTAAAATATGATTTAAAAATACCAAAGACACATTACAACACTTCAATACGATTACAGTAATGCTTACAACCTACCTATTACCACATTTCAGTACAATATAGCTTAAACCTATCTAGCAAGCATCTTTACCAACACCGTGGATGCCACATTCCACCAGGAATCTACCTGAAGAGGGGGGGGTGGCCTGGTGGTCTAGAGTGCCGCGCTTCGACCTCTAGCTGCCCGGTCACCTCTGGCTTGCGGCTCTGGTTTCGAGTCCTGGTATGAGCGTATGTGGCATGGAGATAGGGGCGCCTTCTCAACCTCGTGGGTTTCCTCCGGCACTCAAGTTTCCTCCCACTGCTAAAGACCCCTACACGCAAGCGAATTATTGAAATAAAATTAAACCATAATATGTTAGTCCCGAAATGACCTAGTTGTGTTGAGTGGACGTTAAACCCCATTTCTCTCTCTCTCTCTCTCTCTCTCTCTCTCTTCCTGGAGCTTATTTGCAGCCTACACCGAATACGAACCAACGATAGTTTAGTCCTCCACGCTTGATTACCATCTTCGCGTTGTTATTATCCGGTACAGTGAGTTTCCCTGAATGGTGTAATGTTACATAATGTAATAAAATAATAACACAATAACATGCTTGGTAAACTGGAGTTGGTTTTAAAGCGAGAATTTCATATTTTCTTAGAAAGTAAAAACATAATTATCTCTATGTCTTTTGCTCAATAGGTTATCGACTCTCTATTATTTACGTCCATGGGCATTATTTCCCACTATTAAAAATCACTGACACAGTAAATAATAACAGAAGTACATCCCTTGTTTTCTCATTCACTCCATGCATAACCTATATTCAAACGTTGGAATTTGAAGTTGAAAATGATATGTTTGCCAATTTCTCATCTGGCAATAGTAAATTATAGGATTAATAGGGTTTTTCTTTAACAAGGTAGGACTATTTATGGATACCATCGATTTGAAGGCTTTATTTTAATAAATTTTGAAAAATATAACTTAAAAATACGAAATTGTAGCTTTAAGGTTTTACTGTCAGAACCATTATAACTAAATGATCTGGAGGCTCAGTGCGCTAAGGGCGGGGGCATTCCATCAAATGGGCACAAAACCAAATCCCAATTGTCTATAGTAAGATTTTGCGTAGAATACGTTGCCGAGTGGTAATCCGTCCGCCGTTGGGGTGTTTTCGAGATATTCGTGGTCAAATGAGGTCATTCGCACAGAAAGTGAATACTGAAAATGATCGAAAGTAATCACTTTTTTAAGAAAAATGTAAACTTGCTTAATTCACCTCAATCTCGAAACCAGAAAAATTGTTATAGAAATTTCTCTGGTGACTCGGAGTAGCCATTTTCCCGAAAGTGACGAATCACGTGACATGTATTTATTTTACGTGCCTGGATGGCCGAAACACTTAAAATATATACCAACGCGAAGTTTTTTACGTGCCTGGATGACCGAATCACTTAGAAATATACCCACGCGTAGAAAAATAGATCTTTACGTTTAGGATCCATTTTTTTTATGTCAACCAGTTGACTTTGACTCGAGGATCATTTTACAAGAAACGAAACGACGATCCGACCTCTAGTTTTCGAGAAATCGACCCAAAAAAGATTGACCAATCAGAGATCAGAATGGGCGGGGCTTAGGTGTGGAAAGATTTGCAGAAAATGGACGGTTTATGGCCCCAGAGGGCTCCGGCCCCGCGGCTGACTCTGGGAACGAGATTGAATTCACCTTTGTTCTTTGTGACCTCGGATGTCAAAAGGTCAAATTTTCTGTTTTTGGAATAGGGAGCTTTAACGCAATAAATATCAGCGTAAAATATAACGCCTAAAGCTAAACTTGTTCTAATTAATAATAGAAAGATTTACATTTTGTCTTAGCATCGAACTTTTACGTTATAACGTCGTAAAAGATCTTGCATTACAGAACCAAAACACTCCGACACCTGTTTTAAATTAAACTACTTAAACACTGTCAAATGAAAATCGCTCACTCCGATTTAGTTGAACAATGATTGCTATATATAATGACACTAGTTGTCAGATAAACAACTGAGAGAGAGAGGGAGAAATGGATGAACCCCAGCTTACATGCTTACATCACGTCACCTATTATACGCGATAAGGACGAGGAATTTCCGCTTGCCAAAAGTCCCTATTAACGTCAGTATTCCCAGATAGACCATATTCCTGAAGCAATGGCCCGAGAAATCCCTCTCTGGCCATTGCTGGAATGGCGTCTGTTTCTTGAACTTAAGCGGGAATGTGTCTATTCTTTCCATTCAATGAAAGCTATCACTTAAGTACAGCAACATGACAGTCCTTCGTTTATTCTGGGTCTTTCCTAAAACTTTGGACAATGATTTAAGGGATTAAAAACCGTGAAAGTATGTTCGTTTCCAAACAGTATTGTTTACATTTTATTCGTCTTGATAGCCTCGTTTGTCACGCAATTAGGTTTACTGCAGTATTCTTCTATGCACTGGTTAATTAGTCATAATAAAATCGTGAGCCATGACGTAACGTTATGTAAACATATTTGATCCAATACTGGCACTCGTTTTAAATGTAAAGCTTTTGTAGGGCAGCTAGTGATTGGCCAGTAGACGGACTACTGACCTATTAAAATTTAAAACAACAATATCCACTCAAAATAGCAGTGTGTAGTGGGATTACCTCTAATCAAACGAAACGCTGCGAGGAGTATGCAGATAGACCGACTATTACAGAAGATATAATAGCTTGTTTGGCTGCTGTAAATTAGATGAAACAATATATTAACGTTTGATTGTCGTGTATTTTGTACGCGAGGAGCAGTCCATTTGCTGACTACACTATTTTGCTTGAATACACTATTTTCCCTATAACGTTTTTAGGACTTCGAATTCTGTCTTATGGTTTGGATTGTTCGTACTTGGTTTTTATTTTATTGAAGTTAATAAGCGCGACAACATATTAATATTACGTATTTGGAACTACTGACAATTATTATCTTCTCTGACAAAACGGGGGTTGGGATGGCCTAGTGGTCTAGAGTGCCGCGCTTCGACCTCTAGCTGGCCGGCCACCTCTGACTTGCGGCTGTGGTTTCGAGTCCTGGTGTGAGCGTATGTGGCATGGAGATAGGGGCGCCTTCTCAACCTCGTGGGTTTCCTCCGGGCACTCTGGTTTCCTCCCACTGCTAAAGACCCCTACGCGCATTGAAATAAAATTAAACCATATGTTAGTCCCGAAATGACCTTGTTGTGTTGAGTGGACGTTAAACCCCATTTCTCTCTCTCTCTCTGACAAAACGGTAGAATGTCCGACTATGTCCGGATGATTGACGTATAACAAAATATAACAATAGAAATGAAATAAAATTGGGTTTAATGTCCTACTTCGAAGGAGGCTAATAAACACGGGCATACGCCACGCTGTGCTATGAGGGAACTTGTGTACACGGGACCTCGGATGGGATTAGCGTCCCATGCGAACGACTACAGCTCTGTTCTTGTCAGGCCACCGCCCTGCATCACTGACTGACAAGTGGAAACTACACCGGAAAATCTGGATGAACTTTCTCGGCCAATGCAGGGATCGAACATCCGAGCTCCAGACGAGCTAGTCAGCGTCTAGTGTGACCCCATATAACAATAGTATGTTGAAGCCTGTACTACCACAACAGGCCCGGGACTGTACAGTGCAGTGGACGCTTACGACTGGCCCCCGGATCCATTCACTTGATTTGATATTGTTTAGTGTTTGCAATGTCTATTATCTGTCTTGTCCGCAGGTTTATCTTGTAGATTTTTTTTTTTTTTTTTTTTGTTAGTTTTGCGTGTAGTGCAGTCCTCCTGCATTTACTATTAAGTAAATCAATGTGACGATGTTATACGTACTTTTACCTATTTTCGTCTGATTACTCTTATCTTGCCCTGACATATACATGTATAACCTTCTTTTTATCGACCTTCACCATTTAGTACTGGTATCTTCCATTACCGGAGGGTAGCGGTGGTGGTGGTGGGAGATGAGCGAATAGCTTAACACCGGCGCTTTAGATCAAAAGGTCTTTCATTGAGTGAATGATCGAAATCATACACACGATCTGTGCCAAGGGCCAAATTGGAAAAAGGCCTCGGGCCTAATTTGCTACACATGTAAAATGACGCGATTATTATTATTATTGAGTGGCGTGGCGTCGATTCTCCACTTGTTCGTAACAAGAGTATGGTCGTCTGTCGTACTTCGTGGGTTTCGTCAGGGTCCTCCGATTTCCACCGACAGCTGTGGACCCCTACCCGCTCGCTAATTAATGAAATACAACTGAACTCTATGTTAGTCTGGATTTGACGCTACTCTCGTTCCCTCTCTGTCTTCAATTTCGGACCGTTCATAGCCGTGGCGATAGAGAGGCGGCTTCTCACCAATGCAACGAGGGTTCAAACCCAGCTCGGGGCAAGAACTTTATCGTTGTAAGTGAGAGGGATATTCGGTCTCCCGTCCGATCAGGCAGGTTTCCCTCCGAGTTCTTCGGTTTCTTCCTGCAGTAATGATCGAAATCATTCGCACGATCTGTGCCAAGGGCCAAATTGGAAAAATTTGCTACCCTTGTAAAATGACGCCATTATTATTATTATTATTATTATTATTACCTTGATCTGGAGACGATATGATTTTATCATTGTATTAAGTAAGTCACTGTGAAACTCTAATACGCCCGTTGAACTACTTTCTTTCTGGTGCTACACATCTTGTTGTATTAAAGGGACAATAACACTCTTGCTGGCTTGACAGATCCAGAAAAAAAAAATTAGCCTTATTTTAACTACTAGATGTTTAAGTGTCCTACCTGTTGTGTAAATTATCCATTACAACCTATCTTACTTGTCTAGAGGGTTCGAAAATATGTTTAAATCCAAGCTGCATTTGAAAGTGTTTACGTAAAGCTTTTCAAACCATGTTACGGCATATAGTTGAATTTTTTCAATTTTTAAAAAAAGGTGTGTTAAGATGAAATTTGTATCATTTATTAATTGGAATATTGTAAAATAGAACAATTTGTTGACCAGAATAAAGATTGGGACAAACTATTCAGTTACAACAAGAGTGTTATTGGGGCTTTAAGTAACGTGACCGAGATCATTAGCCTCTTTTCTGAGCGTACTTTAAACACGTTGAACTACTTTCTTTCTTGTCCTTCACATTTATTTGTCCTCGATCTGACTTTCTGTAACGTGACCTTGGTCATTAGCTTTTTTTTTCTTCACGCACTATACATTATTGGATAGTATCGTCCATTGCCAATGGTACATCTCGTTTGGCATCTATATTTAAATTGTTAGTAATTCGATAGACATAAAATGAAATGGGGTTTATCGGCAAACTTTTCGGCACCATGCAGGGGCGGATCTAGGAAGTGTTGCAGCAGGGGGGTTTGCCCGTTACCGGAGACACCGTATCTTTGAAGAGTTCCTTCCCACCCCTATCGTCAATTCACTGTTGTTAATCTATACGGTCTCTTATCACTGATTTGTCATAACCATTACCCCAGTTAATTATGAGTGACATTGCGCAATATATTGGTACTGCAAGATGACGTATCAGTCCGAGTGTTGTTTCAATATATTACGCAATATCTCACTCAAGAACATTAAACAACTTAAAATACAGACACTGTTCCGCACGCACATTTTAATGAAATTGTCACGTGAGTCCAATTTAGTATAAATAATGTACAATTGACACATTGTCTGAATATAATTTGAACTAAAGGTACGCCAACATCAAAGGATGACGTCACATCTGTATATTAATACTATTTAGTCTGGATGACCTGCCGCCTGGTATGTTCGGGCATTTTTATGCGCGAACTCTTAGGTTTTTTTTACTGGCATGCGCACAGGTACTATCTTTTCCTTTAACAAGTACCCAAATCGGGGATTTCGTGCGGAGGTAGTTCGTAAGTAGAACACTCGCCACTGTACCTGAGTATCGCTAATTATAAACCGAATGTATGAAGACAGTTAATACATATCACTGAAAAATTGTTCAGTACAAACTGAGTTGATTCACGCTAGTAAACAAACCCATCGTTTTTTTTTTCTCAACAGTGTGACCCCAGGTGACCGCGGATTTATTGACCTTGTATGAACTTATCCATAACTCTATCCTTACACCGAGAGAAATTATCTAGTCTCGGTGAAAAGAACCATGGTCATTTGGTAGAAAATTACTTTTGTATTTTTCGGAACGGAAACAGTGTTTTTACAAGCAAACTAACCTGCCCCACATAAGGAAGTCATTATACTAATAATAAAAGGCGAGACCTCTTTTCGTGGCGGAGGCTTATCACTGAATAGTAAACCGTCCTTCCTTTAAAATGAAAGTAGCGACAGTATGGGTTGTTGACACCCATTACATCACTCCTGTATAACAAATCATAAAGCTGTCGTGTTACGGTGGCGGCATAGTATTTCACCGTAACACCACAGCCACTCTAACCATTCATAATACGTCTAACTATCCCTTTACAGCACTTCACTCCCTACACATTTCCACTCGTCCTACTTTCCCAAACGTCAACAACACATCTCATACATCCAGTTCGCTGATTAACCCTTGTACCACGTCTACTGGATTGATTATTCTGTAAACCAATCCTTCACCTATTTGTTCTTATGTCCTTAATAAGGAAAATAGGATATTTATTGAAACGTCGTGTTAAAGAATAAAACTAATGAGTGTTACCAATAAAAATATTGTACTGTTGCTATGATTCCCAGTCTTATATTACAAAAATAATCTAAATTTGCTCCATTGGGTTCATATTTCCCTAGCGGGCCAACCAATTACATTTAAAGGACAATATTGGTGCCAGTCATTATCACATAATATGTGATTGTACTGTCTACCTCGGAAGGCTACAGCAAGCTAACCCCAAATTACAAATACCAGAATATCGTGTTTGGAGGTTTATTGTGAGCATCCCTGTACACACAATTAGTTGAGTGGGTGATCTGCAATATTTGGTGTAATTTCTAGATAAAAAGACTGTGATTACTTCACATCTCGACAAGATAAAGTTTCACATAAACAAAAAGATGTCCATGTTGAAAAAAACATTTGCTTCTACACAAATTATAGAGAGTAGCGAAGGGACGTTACTCTAAAATAAAATCAGGATTGATCACACCGATGAATATAACAAGTCAATTGACAACCCCCCCCCCCCCCCCGTCTGATATCTTATACTAGATATCACTGAAATAGGAAATCTAAAATTAGAGTCTATGACACTAGTAACACCATTTCCACCACTGGTCGAGTATAAGTAGTAGGTTGACCGTCTTTAATAACACGCACTACAACTTTCCGAACTCTCCCATCTTGTCCTTGGAACGTAGATTCAATAACTCCGATGGACCAGTCATTCCTGCGTAGCTGATTATCCCTAAGAAGAACTACATCATTGATTTTTAAGTTTGGGCGACTGTCGGTCCATTACGTCTGGTTTGTAAAGTTGGAAGAAACTCGTATCTCCAGCGGTTCCAAAGCGTATCTGCTAAAGCTTGAACAGCTTTCCATTGGGATTTATATAAGTCTTTCATATTGAATTGACCTATGGGTTCTACGATGTGATCTGTCTTCTGGGTCAGAAGTGTAGATGGTGACAGTATCAGGGGTGATTCCGGATCTGACGATACAGGTGTGATTGGCCTTCCATTAACGATGGCGCAAACTTCCGCCATAAAAGTTATCATGGAGTCGAGCATGGTTATTCCTATTAACCGTTCCCAGACACCTCCCATGTGCGAAGGATGAGGAGGATTAAAGATCCATTAAGTACAGTTGCTGTCTATAAGTTGCTTAGTAGACCCGTCTTCGTCCATGATGGCTTGAATATTTAATTCATGTGCTGCTCCAACAAAGTTCGTTCCTCGGTCGCATCTAAATTCCTTTACTTTGCTTCTGATTGCGATGAATTTTCGAAGTACATTGATAAATCCAGAAGTTTCGACGTGGATAGCCCGTGTCGTCAGACATGTGAAGAGTAGTGCCCAGCGTTTACTTCTTGCCTGGTTTCCTCGGGTGTGCCGTGTGACTATTGACCAGGGTCCAAAGGTATCCACGCCCACGTAAGTGAAAGGGGGTACAGGTTTCAAGCGATCAGGAGGTAGATCAGAAATCTTTTGGTGCTCTAGCTTCCCTCCTAGTTTTCGAAAGTTTACACATTTGAAAATGATGGATGAGATGAGGCGTTTCCCGCCAACAATCCAAAGTCCAGCTGCACGTACTGCCCCTTCGGTAAAATGTGTTCCCTGGTGGTGTACCACTTCGTGATAGTGGCGAATAAGCGGTGTTGCAACGTGATCACGTCCGGGGATAATAAGAGGATTCTTCTCAGCAATAGGTATTTCAGCGTTGGTAAGTCTTCCACCAACTCTGAGCATGTTATAATTACCGTTGATGGGATTCAAAGACAGTATTGTGCTGCATTTGGGTAATGGTTTGTTCTGCTGTATGCAGTTAAGTTCCTCAGCCCACGATTCTCGTTGTAACTCGGTGATAATTAACTGTTCGACCTTGATGTATGTCTCTAGACTCCTAGAATGTATACAGATGTGCCAGCCTCTGCATTTGTCAATAATGTGGTAAGTATAGGCGATATGTATAAATCTACCTATGGTTTTGACGAGTCTCTTCCAGCATGAAAACCGTTGAAAACAATGGGAAACAAGTGAACCACCCTTCGAAATGAATGTGGCAAGTGTCTTTATCTGTGGTCGAAATTCTGTGTCTTCGTCTGGATTCTCTAATGGATAGGTATCACTGTCCCGAGGTTGGTGAGTTCTAGTAAGGTGCTGTGGACCTTGAAGCCATGTCGAATCCCCTATCTGGGAAGCTCGTAAAGACTTTGTTGCGCGATCTGCAGGTTTGAGTCCTGTTTGGACGTAGTTCCATTGTCCCGGCTTAGTAGTTTTTGTAATGCGCTCAACTTTGTTTGTTACATAGAGGTAGAACCGTCTGGTGCGGTTGTAAATATGGCCTAGAATTACCCGACTGTTATTGTAGAATTTGAGATCATCTGGTCCTGCGTCGAGGTGGTCGTGGATGGTTTCATAAAGTTCCACAGCTAGTACAGCGGCACAAAGCTCAAGTCGTGGTATGATTTTCGCTTTTCCAAGTATAAAACCAAGATGATGATTTCCATCTGTATCGGTTGATTTGAGATATGCTACCGCAGCTATGGCTTTCTCTGATGCATCCGAAAAGATGTGGAATTCTTTCCTGAATGTGTTCTTGAGAGATCTTGAATAAGTACGAGGAATGTTCAAAGAATCCCTCCCATGCTCCCATTCTCTCTGATGTTCTTCCGGAAGTGGTTTATCCCAATCTGAGTTTTTGGATATTAGGTTACGAAGCAGGTGTTTTCCTTGGATGAACACTGGTGCAACGAATCCAATGGGATCAAAAAGACTATTGATCGTAGACAAGACTCCTCGCCTTATGTAGGGTTTGTTTTCGGAAGAAGCAATAAAGGTAAATGTATCAGATGACTGGTCCCAGGTTAGACCTAAACTTCGCTGCAGGGGAAGTACATCCACGGGAAAGGCTTCCATTACTTCGGCACTATTCAAAGAAGAGATTTTGTGTAGCCGTAGGTTTCCCTCGGCTTGTAGAACGCGTTGTGTTTTTTTCATTAAATCTATAGCTTGACTTGGTGTGTTGAGAGATGCAAGCCGGTCATACATATATAAATTCCTGTCTTCCGTCAGTTTCTGTGCTTGCTTGAGCAGTTCGTCGTAGTCCATATGTAGCAACTGCAGGTGATGGACTATTACCGAAGACATGGACCTGCATTATATACTCTGTAAGATCCTTGTCGGTGTCGTTATCTTGATTCCAAAAAAATCTGAGATAGTTGCGATGGTCTTGTCTAACCAAAAAACAGTGAAACATCTGCTGGGTGTCGGCTGTAACAACAATCCGTTCCTTTTTAAAACGCATGAGAACGCCCAAAAGACTGTTTGCCATATCCGGTCCTTTAAGTAACACTCTGTTCAACGATATGTTGTCGAACTGCGCCGATGAATCAAATACCGCCAATGAACTAGAAAGTCACATAATATTAAAGAGTATTTGCTGTTACATTTAGTTTGTTGGTGGGAGTGATAAAATCACAATAAACAATGTCGCAGAAATTATGGATGTTCTAACATTAGAGTTGAACATCTTATTGCACTACTGCCAGTTTCTATCTATTTCATAGTTTTCACTAGGATTTGATGGTGGTATTTAGCTTAAAATGAAAAGCCAAAAGATTGAATTTCTACAGATTTTTGATTTGCTGGAGTCCTTTGATGTGAAACTGTGCAAAGAGGACCGTCCTCAATACACATCCAACAAAAGTGTTACTGAATTTCAATCAGCAATAGCCAGTGTCATACTTGAAGATTGCATTAGTAAAGTGAAGAATTCTGTTCACTATTCTATTATGATTGATGAAAGTGCGGATAGAGCTAATTCTAAAAGACTATTAATATACTTGCAATATTTGACCAAAACAGATGTACAAACAAGTTTATTGTCAAATGTTGAAATTACTCAATCATGTGGTACATCTCAAATTTTAGTTGATAAGATAAGAAAGGAACTTGACTCTCATAATATTAACATCAAATATTTAGTGGGAATTAGCACAGACGGTGCAAGTGTCATGATTGGCTGAAAGAATGGTGTAGTTGTTAAGCTGCGTAAACACTCTCCTGGCCTTATTGCAGTGCACTGTAGTGAACACATGTGTGCATTAGCAGCCTCCCAAGCTGCAAGCCCAATTCCGCAGCTACAGGAATATTCGAGGACACTTTCAAGCATATTTTCCTTTTTTAGCCAGTCTGCTTTGAGGACAAATAGAATAAAATATATCCAAGCCTCAGCTTAAGTATGCTGAATTTCATTTTGTGAGATGGCCAAGTTTAGCTAGTGCCGTATCAGTGATATACAGGACATATCCTGCACTGGTCATGGCCACGCAAGATGAGGCAGAGATTCATCCAGTGGCAAAAGGTATTTTAGGAGAAATTACTCAGTATAAATTTGTAGCTATAATACATCTGCTCATGGATGTTTTTGCCATTTATTAGCAGGCTTTCTAAAATATTTCAGACTGCTAACATTGATTTTAGCAAGATAGAACCAAGAGTGAGTGTGTGAATCGTTGTTGGATTTGCTGGAATGTCACGGGGTCTTTATGTCAAAACTGGATGGTGGGAGAGGATGGTAATTTTACATACAAGCGCCCATCCAAAGAGAGTGACATAACTGGAGGGATTTGATGGTTTTTCAAATGAAACAACTAATAGCAATGTTTTGGATGTCAAAATTTATAATTTTAAAAAACAAAAAGATCTCATTAATCAAATATTAAAAACATTTATCAATAATATTGTCCAAAATTTAAAAAACAGATATATTGACAGTGAACTAGTCCAGTGCTTACACATACTGGTTCCAAACAATTTAATTTCAAACAAACACCAATTACCAAAGTTTGGTGAAGATGGAATAGAAAAACTAATTGACAATTATAGTAAAAATTTTGAAATTAACAGAGATGACTGTATGTCAGAGTACAGACAATACAAAAGACTGGTTATTGGTAGCTGTTCACATTGTACTTTTAAATCATGGATATTGTCCATAATTGACTCCCATTATTTACTCTTCCCAAATTTAATACATATTTTGAAAGCATTATTATTATACATACATGAATTTATATAGCACTGCTTTCACTAGAAGTGTTCAGTAGCGCTTTACAATAATTGCAACAAGTCAAATAAAACATAAAATGATAATATGAAATATAAGTGAAATATAAATTGACTGACAAATATAATATAAAGATAAATAGAATGTAAAGACATATAAAATATAAAGATAAATAAAATAAAAAGACAGATAAAATATAAAGACAAATAAAATACAATGACAAATAAAATAATAATAATAAAAAAATGAGCATGTAAATATATCACAGGCTTATATATCTAACTAAAAGCTCTTTTAAAAAGATGGGTCTTAAGCAGACATTTAAACTGGGATAGGGACTGACAACTGCGCATAGTGTATGAGAGTTTATTCCAGAGTTTCGGAGAGGCGACTGAAAAGGCTTTCTCACCGTGAGACTCCAAATTAGCCCTTTTTTCAACAAGTAGATATTCATCAGAAGCAGAACGTAAACACCGACTTGGTTTATAAAATTGTAAAATATCTGACAAATAAGAAGGGCCTATATTATTTAAACATTTAAAAGTTAAAAGTAAAATCTTATATTCTATTCTATATACAACCGGTAACCAATGTAAGTTGTAGAGGACAGGTGTAATGTGGTCTCGATAGGAAGTACCTGATATTAGTCTAGCAGCAGAGTTCTGAAGTTTTTGAAGCTTGTCAAGATGTTTGGCAGGAGTACCGTACAGTAAGGAGTTAAAACAATCAATGCGAGATGTAACAAGAGAATTAATTAAGGTTTTGGTAGCTCCAGGAGACATATATTTCTTAATTTTAGATATATTACGTAAATTAAAATAACCAGTTTTACATATATTATTAATTTGAGATTCCATAGATAATTGACAATCAAAAATAACACCAATATTTCTAGCAGATCTAGATGGATTAATGTTAGAATTACCAACTTGAACAGACACATCATTTAATTTGTTTATGTTAATATTTGATCCAAGCAACAAGTATTCCGTTTTATCGTCATTAAGCTTTAAAAAGTTTTTACTCATCCAGTTCTTAATATCTAATATACAAGATTCAATATTTTGTTTAGATTGATCGAAATGGCCATCTGTTGGCTTAAAAGAAATATACAATTGCGTGTCATCAGCATAGAGATGAAAACAAAGCCCATGATGTCTAACAATATCACCAAGTGGTTTGGTATAAAGGCTAAGCAGCACTTCTTGTTCCAATAACTACTGTTGACTGTAAAATGGGGTTCTCAACACAAAACAGAATCAAAAATTGTTATAGATCGTGCCTAGGTAATGAAGTAATGAATGATTTAAGAATAATATCTGAAGATGGTCCTCCTCTTTACAATTTTAATTTTACAAGGGCCTTAATAAAGTGGAAGGCAGAAAAAAATAGAGGGATATTTAAATGTTGATAGCTTTTACCAAAGACACGTTTTGTATATATATATATATATATATATATATATGAAAAGTTAAAGATAACTACTCTTAGGTATTAAATACACAAAAATATAAAAGTTTTCGAAAAAAGAACTACATTATTTGTCGATTATTAGCACTTTCGCTTATTTTATTATAAGCTCTTCAGATAATCTACATTTTGTTAATACCATATTAACAAAATGTAGATTATCTGAAGAGCTTATAATAAAATAAGCGAAAGTGCTAATAATCGACAAATAATGTAGTTCTTTTTTCGAAAACTTTTATATTTTTGTGTGTATATATATATATATATATATATATGTTATTTGTTATTGATGTTTATTTAATGTTTGTTTTATTGTTAAATGTTATTTATTATCACAGTAACTTTGATACCAGTAAGAGTATGATGACATACTGAAATAAATATATGTGTGCAGCTATACGATGTTTGTTTATTCATTTAGCATGTTGACTGTGTAACGACTTGCAGCAATGCATGAAATTTGACCGCTCCTTCAAGTCTCCCTATGTCTCCCTCACTTCTCCCTATTCTGTCTGTAGGGAGAAGTCACTTCTCCCTAAAATTTGTCCCTAGTTTGAGTCCTGGCTTGTTGTAACTGAATAATATTTCCCAAACTTTATTCTGATCAACAAATTGTACTATTTTACAATATTTCAATTTATTGAGGATACAAATTTTATCTGAACACACTTAATTGAACAAATTGGAAAAATTCAACTGTATGATTTGAAAGGCCTTACGTAAACACTTTCAAATATAACTTGGATTTAAACATATATTCAAACCCTCTGGACAAGTAAAATATGATGCAATGGATAATTTACACAGTAGGTTTTTGTCCAAGATAACACCAATATTTCTTGCAGAATTAACAGGTACAAGTGCAAACTCAGCAATAGATATGGATCTACAATCAGATATTTTACTTAGATTATTATTTGATCGTATAAGAATATATTCAGTTTTGTAACTATTTAACTTTAAAAAATTAGAAGACATTCATTTTTTATGTCACCTATACAAGTTTCTAGTTTGTCTTTTTTTGGTATTAAAATCATTTGTTATAGATGGTTTAAAAGCAATATAAATTGGTGTATCATCTGCATACAGCTGCTAGTCTAAACCATGACCCCAACTAATTTGCCAAGCGGGAAGGTGTATAGTGTAAATAGAACAGGGCCCTGGGTTACTCCGTATAAGATTACATTGTTATTAGAAAATGTATCATTAATTGACACTCTTTGCTGTCGACCAGTTCAATAACTTGTTAAAGTCTTAACGCTAAACCATCTATACCAAAATCTACATTTAAACGACTAATAAGAATTGAGTGGTCAACTTCATCAAATGCAGCCGATAAATCTAACAAAATAAGGAATACACAGTGTTGATTGTCCAAAGACAACAATATTTAATTATGAACCTTGGTTAATGCTGTTTCTACCCTATGAAATCGTATGTCCTGTGATTTCCTTTGGCGTTCGTAACTTCCGATTCGCGAATCCTGTATTACCCAGCTATCTTATATTTGGAATGCGTTTAACCAGTTCTATCACATATGTGATAATGACTGGCACCAATATTGGCCTTTAACCATACATGAATAGACGCCACCAAACCAATATAACTTCCCAATTTTGTTGGAATCCTTTAAGAGAGAGTCGATGGTAAATGTCAAAAATGTAAAAAAGTTCGCTAATACTATTAGAAAATAAAGCTGCCATTTATTATTATGAATTATTATGGTAGAATGATGTAATGTATATTAATGAAATGGGGTTTAACGACCTCTTGTTCTGATTCGACTGAGCGAGTCTGATATTGCTTTATATAATTGAATTGCCACTTCAAAACATCCCTACGCTTCGTATTAATGTATAAGACTATTAAAATTTAATGACATCATATTACTACGTCACCAAAACCAAAACCCAATCGATTTAACTGGTATACAAGAGATACTACAACTCACATTTCACGACTCACAGTACAAAATGTCGAGTATTAAAAATCGTCTATCAAATATTTGGGGAGAGTTTCTGAATGAAACCACGCTACATGGCTGTAAGAATACTTTTAGTAAGCAGCACGGGCGTGTGAAAAGAACACTGTGGGTTTTATGTGCTAGTATAATGAATGCTTGGAATCCTGGTTTACACAACTTGTACTTTCGCTATGAAATATCTGGAATTTAATTTTGTGACCAGGACAAGTGTGAAGTATCATATCATCGTGAATTGGAATTCCCGACTGCGAAGTGAATATGTAAATGTATCTGATTCCAAATGGCTACATTTGAGACCAAACGAAACAGAATTAAACAAGTTGGGATTTGGGAGCATTTCTTAATAATCCGGAACGGATCCGTTTGAAATCCGAATTCTCAGTAACCTACAAAAGTCCTTTACAAAAATGTTTCACCTTTAACGGGAGATATTGGAATAAGACATATGACTACAAACCACTTAAGTTCCAAGAGATTAGAGCCCCAATACCACTCTTGTTGTAATTGAATAATAATCATTATTCTGGTCAACAAATTGTACTATTTTACAATATTCCAATTAATTGACGATACAAATTTTTTAACACACCGATTTTAAAAAATTGGAAAAATTCAACTACATGATAACAACATGGTTTGAAAAGCTTTACGTAAACACTTTCAAATGCAACTTCGATTTAAACATATTTTCTAAAACCCTCGACAGGTAAAATATGACGTAATGGATAATTTACACAACAGGTAGGACACTTAAACATCTAGTAGTTAGAACAAGGCTATTTTTTTCTGGACCTGTCAAGCCAGCAAGAGTGGTGTTGCCCCTTTAAAGGCGATTAGACCTCACCGACGTTGTACAGTGAACAGTTAACAAATACCACCACCAAATACCAGTGAGAACCATGAAATAGATAGAAACTAAAAATAATGCTATAAGCCGTTTAAATCTAATATTATAATTTATGTGACAGTATTCCAACTTATATCAATCTCATCAACAAACTAAAATTTTATGTAATAGCAAATTACCTTGTAAAGTGAAATGAAAGGAAATGAAATGGGGTTTAACGTCCTATTGTTATGCAACTAACCTGGGCTACTAATAGACGGACATACGGCATACAGTGTGATATGAAGGAAATTGTGTCCGGGCAGCTGCGCTACGGCTTTCTCTTATATCGAATTCTAACTGCCAAGGGATCTTTTACGTGCACGCCAATGTGTACACGGAACTTCGTTTTTTCGTGCCATCCAAAGGACAAGACAGCTGGCCTTGTCGGGCCCTCCGTTATGCATCACTGACAGGGGGAAACCACGCCGGAAAATCGAGGTAAACTTTCTCGGTTCACAACCATAAAGCTGCACTGCACTAAAAAGGTAAACGGTATCCGACGCAAACTGATTTCAACACTGGCTTAATGAAATTTTAAAGTACCGTTCGCCTGTCTTGGGTCTATTCATACATAATGTCATTGTATAGAGATGAACATTATGGTATATTTATACATACTTCCATAGTAACACTGTGGTTTTAATTTGGGTATAGTTACCATTGTCTATGGGTATGATATAGTATATTTTAATGCCAGTAGCAAGTCTATCTCATCATCATCATCGTTATCTTAGAACTTGTCTGTATGTCACATTATTATATATAATATAGCACTCGTGTGTCACTCATGATACAATCTATTAAACAAATACTCATGAGATGTTATAATATAGCAGACATTTGTCATTTATCGCCATTTACAGATAGATCAGGGGAGATAATTTTGCCAAGGGGAGATAATAATAATAATCGCGTCATTTTACAAGGGTAGCATATTAGGCCTAAGGCCTGTTTCCAATTTGGCCATTGGTACCGATCGTGCGAATGATTTCGATCATTACTGCAGGAAGAAACCGAAGAACTCGGGGGAAACCTGCCTGATCGGACGGGAGACCGAATATCCCTCTCACTTACAACGATAAAGTTCTTGCCCTGAGCTTGGATTGAACCCTCGATGCTATCCGACATACCTTATAGGACAGGGCCCTGTTTCACAAAAACTTAAATCTCCTTAAAATCGTTGTAAACTAAAATTGCATCCTAACTTAGGATAGAAGCGTTTCACAAAACGATTTGAAGCATTGTAGCTAAACTCCACTAAAATAATATTGTAAGTTACAATTGTATCCTAACTTAAAATAGTGGCGTTTCACAAAACTATTTTAAGGACAATTTTAACTAAAATCAATTTTAACTTAGGATAGCTGTTACCCTCTCCTAACTTAAAATCACGACATAAACAAACATTGATTAGAGCTACATTGTTTGATCTATTGCGACATACAGATATAATTGGCACAAAACTTTAACATACAATCATTCACAAAAATGATTTCCATTCAATTACTTTTCATAGCATGGGATATACAGCTACGGTCCATCCGTTTATTTTATTGTAAGGCAATTTAAGCATTTGGATGGCGCCCCATATAAGAACTCCAAGCAAAACCCACCCAAAACGCCAATAAACTACACACTTAAAGAAAATTTATATCCAAGTCATGGAAAGAAGAGCACTCTTATCTATATTAATTTACTCATGTTTTGGGGGTTATGATGATTTGTAAATAGATATATCAATGTTCTCAAACATGTTTATTCAAAAATGTTATAGGCCTATTGGAAATTAAAGTTTAATATCATAACTTTATTATTATTTCTTAATAAAGTTACGTTAATAAAACAACATAAATAAAAAAAAATAGGCGCCAAAGCTATTTTATCTTGGGAAAAAATCCTTTAATTGAGTAAGATAGATAGACTCTTTTGCCCTTTCAAAGTATAATTGAAAGGGTCTATGAAAATGACATTTCAAATCTAGGCATCGGAACATTGGCTATTTGGCGTATTAATTTCAAGATTGATAAATTTGTTTTAAACTACGACAAAAAATTTGTCGCCTAGATTAGTTGTTTGGGTGACAAATATCATATTTCGCCTAATAGTTTGGATGCAGCTATGGCGGGTGTGGCATGCCAGGCAGGGTAAGCTTACTCTCCCGGACACCTGTTACCACTGTTTGTCGTGTATTTTGTACACGGTGAAGAGTCCATAATGCTGATTACACTATATTGCCAGATTACACTATTTTGCCAGATTACACTATTTTGCCAATATCGTTTTTAAGGACTTCGAATTTTGTCTAATTGTTTGGATTGTTCGTACTTGGTTTTATTCTATATTTTAATCATTATATTTATTCTACACACTTGTCTATGTGGTGAGGGGGGGCTGGGGTGGCCTAGTGGTCTAGAGTGTCGCGCTTCGACCTCTAGCTGGCCGGCCACCTCTGGCTTGCGGCTGTGGTTTCGAGCCCTGGTGTGAGCGTATGTGGCATGGAGATGGAAATAGAGCCGCCTTCTCAACCTCGTGGGTTTCCTCCGGTCACTCCGGTTTCCTCCTGTTACGATTCCCCCATTCCCTTAGCGAAGAATGTGAATAAATAATAGGGTTCGCTCCAGTCTAGTGCAATACCTAAAGAATAAGTCGAACAACAAGTTAAAAATAAATAAATTTTATTACAAAGAAAACAATCAATAAATTCTACGGCAATAAATCAACATTAATTAAACAAATCGGCCGAGTGCATAGATTAATTAATAATTATTGGTAATCAATTGATAAAAAGTGGAGATTTACCCACTAACCCGCTGATTGATAAAAAGTGGAGATTTACCCACTAACACACTAATTGATAAATTTGAGGATTTTTCCCCAAAAAGGGAACATTTTACCCGACTATTAATAAAAGCTGAGTTTTACCCGCTGAATGATAAATTTGAGGATTTTTCCCAAAAAATGGAACAAAGTTGGGATTTTACCCGACTATTGATAAAAGCGGGGTTTTACCCACTGAATGATAAATTTGAGGATTTTTCCCAAAAATTGGAACAAAGTTGGGATTTTACCCGACTATTGATAAAAGCGGGGTTTTACCCACTGAATGATAAATATATGAGGATTTTTCCCCAAATGGAAGATAGTTGGGATTTTACCCGACTATGTTAAAAGCGGGGTTTTACCCACTAAATGATAATTATATGAGGATTTTTCCCCAAAAATGATAGGATGTGAGGTTTCCTCACTAATGATTGGGAGCTTCACTTCAGGTTTATTTCACCTGCACAAAATCACTTTATATTAATATAACATTCCGATACTCCAAAGCTCTACAGGCCTATTGGAGTAAATTATGTGAGGTTCCCTCACAAATGATTATTCAGCTTCACTTCAGGTTCATTTCACCTGTACAAAATTACTTTAAATGCTCCAAAGCTCTACAGGCCTATTGGAGTAAACACAGTAGGGTACATGATATACCCAAGATCACACACAATACTAAGAGTCAGTAAACAATTCACTTCTTTGTGAATTCGATATGATATTGATAAATCTGAAATAAAATTCCGTCCCCACCACAGCTGGCTAAAACTAAAACCAAACATGACAAAACGAGAAATCCCCGGAGAAATGGAATGCTAGTTTACTCTTTTCTTGGGTCACGGGTTCTTGTCCCATGATTAATTAGCCCGGAGTCTAATTATTTCCCAAAGAGTATTTATTAACTAAACACAAATGATTCCATTCTCCTTGTTGGGGAGATCTGTCGTTTTGGAGCAGCGATGTCGAGTACTCGACTCTTGGTGACCGAACTGTCAAAAGCAGACGCGCTCAAGGCCTATGTGGAAAATTAGCTAATCGGAGCGCATGGAACATTGATCGCGTGAATCTTGACCAATCACAGCGATTAGAACATGAGCGCGAGATGACTGTAATGACGGACGTAAACAAACACTCGAAAACATCGAAGATCGCAATTCGAAGCCAGTAAATCGGCAATGGGGACTTGATTCCAGGAAGCATCGTATTAAATGTATGCTGGCACAATTCAACCATTGTTTAGGCACGATGTCTAATTATTCTCGTGACATGACAAGTTGTGAAGTACGGTAGTTTTAACCATTTTGATTATCGTTCGATGAAGTTCTGTCATCTATCTACGATAGCTGATTCGCCCTGTCAACACGTGGTTTTGTCATTGTGTACCTTTCACATTTTCCTAGGTTCGTAACACTCCCATTGCTAAAGCCCCATTCGCGCAAGCGAATTATTGAAAATAAAATTAAACCATATGTTAGTCCGGAAATGACCTAGTTGTGATGAGTGGACGTTTGAAATATACGTGTCTTTCCTATCATATGTTGTACCTGGCCCGTTTTTTGTGTTTAATAGTTCTATTTGTATAGTTGCTTTAATATCTATATTTTATTTTAAAACCACTGGATCAGAGTACTGTGAGTTGCGCTATATAAATGAATGATAATAATAATAATGATAATAATAATAATAATAATAATAAAAATTAATAATAATAATAATAATAATAATAATTAATAATAATAATAATAATAATAATAATAATAATAATAATAATAATAATTAATAATAATAATAATAATAATAATAATAATAATAATAATAATAATAATAATAATTAATAATAATAATAATAATAATGATTAGTACGGTCGAACTTCTGTAACTCTCAGTACTTCTGACCTTGGGGGGGGGGGGGGAATTCCACACTAACTTCTCAAACTCTCAAACTTTTCCATGACTCTTTTTTTTAAAATCAGGTTCGATCACACGTTTGTTGATGGGTAAGGAAGAATGTAACCCCAGGTGTCTGAATAATTTTGGCTGGTGAATGTATCGTTTCGGTTGAAGCATCAGTTTCAAAAAGTCCGAGATCAAATAATCGCAGGGTTTTTCGTTAAAAAATGTTTTCAATAGAATTGCGAGTTTGATAATATCTGAGCTGTGGTACAATTTACCGATAAATCCCGCGTTACTAAAATCTAGCATCGCCCAATCGTGCGTTTTGTGTTGATTAATGAAGTCTTTGATTTCATCCAGGTATCCTTTTCTTGTAAGTAGGTCATCTTCCAGCTGCAGGTAATACATTGACAGGTGCGCGGAATACGTCATCAAATATGCGTAATCCAGATTCTGTTTCGACCGCCATTTGACGCGCACAGCCGAATCATTATAAGTCAGCTTCAACCGATTAAAATCAGGATAATAATTCCTGGGAATTGCCAGAAGATGTATCACCTTTTGATCCACCAGATCTGGATATATAGTTGTTATGTTTTTGGCAAGTTCGTCATTGTAAGTCTGGTTGGTGTCGGCAAGAAGAATAACGAGTTTCACTTCCCACGCGTGTTTTGTTTTGGGCCTGGAATTGTTCAATAGAGATTCGAGGGTGGAATAAATATACACAGCACCTTCACGTTGTACAGTTGGAATACCAATTGTCAAAAATCCTGAAATTATAAATTACACAAACAGAATACCAATAGTTAGAAATCCTGAACTTACAATAGTAAATGCAGGAGGACTGCACTACACGCAAAACAAACAAGCAAAAAACCTACAAGATAAACCTGCGGACAAGACAGAAAATAGACATTGCAAACACTAAACAATTATCAAATCAAGTGAATGGATCCGGGGGCCAGTCGTAAGCGTAAATCAGTTGTACAGTTGTCAAAAATTCTAAACTTATAAATGAGTCGTATAGTTGGAATGCAATAGGCAAAAATCCTGAAATCATAAATCAGTTATAGATGTAATAATACTTGTCGTTCTGTATTATTAAACCCCGGAGCTGGGTCGCATGTCCAACCCCGTGGGTTTTCTCCGGGTCCTACGGGTTCCTGCCATCGCTAAATACCCCTACGCGCAAGCGAATTATTGAAATGAATTTAAAAAACATATGTTAGTCTCGCAAAGACCTAGTTTGTGTCGAGTGGACGTTAAACCCCATCTCTCTCTCTAATGTCTTTCTGTATAAGCCCCCGTCACACTAAAGCCCCATGGAGTTCAGGTATATACCGTTTGTCGGTCTGACAGAGTAGCCCGTAATAAGACAAATCATGAGGCAGCACACTTTGAGCAGATTTCAAGCCCGGGGGCCTGTTTCACGAAATTTTAACTAGGATAAAATCCGATTTTATTAATTCGATTGGATAGTATTAGCTTGATTTTAGCGCTTAGCCAATCAGATTTAAGTATGTACTAAAATTTGGATTTTATCTTTAGTTAAAATTTCGTGAAAAAGGCCCCAGGCTACTATTTTCAATCCACAATTTTCGGTAAAAGTCAACATTACACCAAAGCACGACCCAACGCGACTCATTATTATTAAAACGCGAGTCAAAATAATATCAGTCGCGTTACGTCGTGATTTGGTGTGATGTGGGCTTTAGTGTTACTATTCTGGTTTACATATTCTGTAAATCAAGAGGGCGCTGAGCAAGTGGTTCGACGCGCGGGCTTTAGATTATAAGGGTTAGTTATTGAGTCAAGTAGCTTGGCTTTGATTCCCATGTTACACGTCCACATGGTCAAAAATTGATTCGCTTGATTTTTCCCGGGACCCTAAAGCGCAAACGAATTATTAAAATAAAATTGAACCATGTTAGTCCCGCAATGACTAAGCTTGTGTCATGATGTTGACGTTACACCTCTCTGTCTCTCCCCTCACCCTCCCTAACTCTCACCCCCTCCCTCTCTCTCATTCTATCGCGGCAATTTTCAACATATGCTCCATTAGAAATAAATCCACATTTACCTTTGCTGGATACCTTGTCATCGTCAGGAACAAACTACAAATACAAGAAGCATTTATAATCTGTATTTATAATCTATATTTATAATCTATATTTATAATCTATATTTATAATCTATATTTATAATCTATATTTATACTCTATATTTATAATCTATATTTATAATCTGTATTTATAATCTATATTTATAATCTATATTTATAATCTATATTTATAATCTATATTTATAATCTATATTTATACTCTATATTTAAACTCTATATTTATAATCTACATTTATAATCTATATTTATAATCTATATTTATAATCTATATTTATAATCTATATTTATAATCTATATTGATAATCTATATTGATAATCTATATTTATACTCTATATTGATAATCTATATTTATAATCTATATTTATAATCTATATTTATAATCTATATTTATAATCTATATTTATACTCTATATTTATACTCTATATTTATAATCTACATTTATAATCTATATTTATAATCTATATTTATAATCTATATTTATAATCTATATTTATAATCTATATTTATAATCTATATTTATAATCTATATTTATAATCTATATTTATACTCTATATTTATAATCTACATTTATAATCTATATTTATAATCTATATTTATAATCTATATTTAAACTCTATATTTATAATCTACATTTATAATCTATATTTATAATCTATATTTATAATCTATATTTATAATCTATATTTATAATCTATATTTATAATCTATATTTATAATCTATATTTATAATCTATATTTATACTCTATATTTATAATCTACATTTATAATCTATATTAGTCCCTTTAAGAAAATGGCGCTGGCCCAAAACGAGCCTTAAAACAACGAAGCTGGTAGCGATGTGTCCGCATTTATCAAAGGAGGATCTTGGCGTCTAATAAAGGGACAATAACACTCTTGCTGGCTTGACAGCTCCAGAAAATAAAAAATAGCCTTATACTAAGTACTAGATGTTTAAGTGTCCTACCTGTTAAACCCAAGTCACATTTGAACATATTTACGTTAGGCTTTTTATTATTTTCAATCATTTAGTTGAAGTTTTCAATTTTTTTAAATTAGGTGTGTTAAGATGAAATTTGTATCAATATTATTGGAATATTGTAAAATAGTACAATTTGTTGACCAGAATAAAGATTGGGACATACTATTCAGTTACAACTAGAGTGGAATTGGGCCTTTAAATGGCATACTCACTGTTGGTTTTATTATGTCTGCTACACCCCTTTCCATCACATGAATATTAGTTCCTGAAATTACATTATTATGTTAGAAGTGTTATATGTATCAATGTTTCAAATCCGGCAATAATATATACCGGCAAACACCGGAAAACACCGGAAAATACCGGAAACAAACGGAAACCAGCGGAAAACTACCGAAAACACCGGGAAACACTCAATGTCGGAATATACCGACAAAAGCCCTAAATAGGTAGCCCGGGGGTTAAGTTATTCCGGTGTTTTCCAGAGGAACATGCTAGGGTTAGGGTTAGTGTTTTCAGTGTTTAGTGTGTTTTCCGGTATTGAGTGTTTTTCCGGACCAGGCTCCGGTTACATTTTCGGTATATAGTATTGTCCGTCTGGTCCTCTGTATAACATTGTGTTTTCGAAAGTAGAAATTAATGGCTCAATAATAATAATAATAATAATAATAATAATAATAATGTCCTAAAATCCAGCCGAAGCTGCTCTTTGGTAACATTATGGTCAATTAAAAGAAAAACACTAGTTAAAAGTTCACGATCAACAATTAAAAGAAAATGTTTCTAAAAAGATGGGTTTTAAGATTCTGTTTAAAACTGTCAATTGATGCACACTGCTTGAGTTCTATGGGGAAATCTTTAGAGTTCCACAATTCTGCTGCCGCAAAAGCAAAGGAGCGTCTACCGAAAGAAGAGTTTGCAGTTACTGATTTAATAAGGTATTTAGTTTCGGAGCGAAGATTTCTGGTAGGGTGGTAGGGTTGAATTAATTCTTTAATATAGAGAGGAGAGTCATCACATGACAAAGCACAAAAGGTCAGCATGAGAATTTTAAAATCGATCCTTGTCTTAATTGGTAGCCAGTGGAGTTCTTTCAAAACGGGGGTAATATTGGTGTATAATTTAGTTCTTGTAACGATTCTTGCAGCTTTGTTTTGTATCTTCTGTAGTCTATTAATTTGATATGCTGGTAAGTTGTAAAGTAGTGAATTGCAGTAATCGAGGCGTGAGGTCACTAAAGAGTTAATTAACAGTTTTGTAGAGTCAACGTCGAGGAAATTGCGGATCCGACCAATTTTGTAAAGTTGAAAGTTGGAAGCTTTACAGATTGAAGAGATATGAGCATTCATGTTCATATTCTTATCAAAAATTACACCTAGATTTCGAACACTATTAATCGGGTTAACAACACAACTACCGATTGAGATATTACTACCAGATATTTTGGATAAATGATGCTTAGAACCGATTTGCACGAACTCTGTTTTATCATCATTTAGTTTTAAGAAGTTCTTTTTCATCCAGCACTTAATAGCATCAATGCACGATTCAAGTTTAGACACTTGAAGATATTCATTTTCAGGTTTAATTGAAATGTAGAGTTGCGTATCATCCGCATAGATATGATAACTTAGATCGAATGACTTCAAAATACGCCCTAGGGGAGTTGTATAAGCGGTAAAGAGCAATGGTCCGAGCACCGATCCTTGAGGAACGCCGAATTTAAGTTCTACAGATGAAGACTTGACATTATTGATGACAACGGATTGATGACGGGATGTTAGATATGACCGGAACCAATTCAGCACATTACCCTCAAGTCCGAAAATATCATGAAGCCGTTTTAATAATAGGGATTGGTCGATTGTGTCGAAGGCGGCACTTAAATCAAGAAGAACCAGTAATACCACATTTTTATTATCAAGACTGGTAAGGATATCATTATTCACACGAGTTAAGGCAGTTTCTGTACTATGCTTGCTTCTGTATGCTGATTGGAAGGGTTCGTTAAGATTGTGTAATTTGAGATGGGCTCAAATGATAAGGTCTGATATTGAGTCACGTGGCGGGGTTTCGGTTTACCGCTTGTGCGTGACACGAAGAAAGGTCTCTTGCCCAGCCGTGTGGGTTTTCTTCGGGTCCCTCGGGTTCCTCCCACTGCTAATAGACCCTTTAAGTTAGCCCCCTCCCCCAACTCTCTCTCTCCAAATCAAGTAGCCTGAATTTCTAGATCGGACATAATATTATCAAAATGGTGGATTTCTTACTCGATACAATTTCGTCAATCATATGTCACGATTTCTAGGACCGGTTGGTTTTGTTTATAAACAATAAACGATTTGAGCTTGTACGCTGGAGGTCGCCTGTTCGATCCCTGCATTGGCCGAGAAAGTTCATCCAGAATTTCCGGCGTGTTTCAGCCTTGTCAGTGACGCAGGACTGGAGCCTGGCAAGGACAGCTGTCTAGTCGTTCGGATAGGACGTAAAACCGAGGTCCCGTGTATACATTGGCATGCATGTAAAAGATCCCTTGGCAGTTGGAATTCGAAATAAGAGTATGCCGCAGTGACGCTGTCCGGGCAAACTTTCCCTCCTAGCACACTTTATGACGTATGCTCGTCTTTATTAGCCTAGTTCGGAGCAGAACAGTAAGAACATTAAACCCCATTTAATTTCATTTTATTTACGTACGCAGTATTTCTTACGTTCAAACTAAATTAAGGGTAAAGACAATAATTGATTTTTCAAAAATACCTTCCATTTTCTTTTCCCTTTGTTGTTCCAGCATCACAGTGGCTAGATAATGAAATAAGTTGAAAGATTAGGACAAAATAAAATACAAATATAGGAACAGATTGGCTACAAAAGAACACAAATTCAATCTAAATAAAATACAGATCTATATTTCGTTTCGTTTTTTATACTTTCGATGGCCTCGCTACATGTGTAGTAAAGACGAGTAAAGCGAAATTTTGAACTATAAAAAACGAAACGAAATTGGATCTGTGTTTTAATCAGAGTGAACACAAATTATACAGGAATTGTTGCAATAACTAACTCTATCTCTTTGGATTTTTTTTTTATAAAATTCACATATTTGATCATACTAAACTTAAGCTATATGTCTACAGGCATTTATACCCCCGTTAGACAGGGGTGGCGTTCTTGCTGCGTTGCTACGGAAACAGAAAATGACCCCAGGGCGCGTCAAGATCGCCATAAGCGTAGTTGAAACGCCAGCTGACGTGCTGTAGTCACCATGGTCGCCAATGATCGCCGAGTCACGGCGTTTATTTTGAAAATGTTCAAAACAAATGCCAATGTTGATATTTGAACTATAAAGCTATGGGAATACGATTTTTTTTTCAAGTTTGTAATTTTTTGGGACATTTTCGCGCGTTGGGTTCACGTTTGCCGGCAACCTTGTGCGTTTTCGGGTCGCCGTATGGATGCAGCAGCGCGGTAAGGACGCCATCCCGGTCTGACGATGCATTAGACAGGGGGGGGGGCGTTCTTACTGCGCTGCTACAGAAACAGAAAATGATCTCAGAGCGTGTCAAAATCGCCATAAGCGTGGAAAAATCTACTTGGCCGACGTTTTAAGTCCCTAATCGATGATTATAGTCGAAAACACTTAGTGTATTTCGAATATTCTGAAAACTATGTATTCTGTTTTCATTTAATAGAATTGGCAAGGTTAAATTAATCTTTTTGTGGAGAACCGGAGTTTGACCGCATTACAAATGCCAACCATCGTAGAAGTAGGCCCTACGCCGATAATAAATGGCGATGGGGAGAGAGAGAGAGAGAGAGAGAGAGAGAGAGAGAGAGAGAGAGAGAAAAATGGGGTTTAACGTCCACTCAACACAACTAGGTCATTTCGGGAGTAACATATGGTTTACTTTTATTTCAATAATGCGGCTGTGCGTAGGGGTCTTTAGCAGTGAGAGGAAACCGGAGTTCCCGGAGGAAACCAACGAGGTTGAGAAGGTGCCCCTATCTCCATATCACATACGCTCACACTAGGGCTCGAAACCACAGTCGAAAGCCAGAGGTGACCGGCCAGCTAGAAGTCGAAGCGCGGCACTCTAGACCACTAGGCCATCCCAACCCCCCAAATGGCGATGGGATCCACGGTTCATCAGTGATTAAGACGTTGGTCTGCTAACATGGAAGTCCTGTGTTCGATCTCGGTGCTGGTCGAAGTTCCCCATTGTCAGTGGTGCAGGACAGATGGCCTGGCAATAAACAACGTATAGTCGTTCGGATGGTACCAAAAAGCGAGGCCCTGTGTGCACATTTGCGCGCACGTAAGAGAGCCCTTGGTCGTTGAAATGAAAATAGGAGTGGGTCGTTGTGTCCCATAGTCGGCGCCACCCCACTTCGTATCGTTTTAGAATGGCGCTATCTTTCATTGAACATACCCTGTTAATGTCGGTAAATTAGAGTAATAGTGCCACATCGACAGCTAGAGACTTCACAATACTGGACCTATCGTGCATATCTCTTATTGTAAAAACTGGACTTCATTAGACTTATGTTGTTTTAATGTAAATAGTGGACTTTATTACACATACCTTTTATTGTAAATACTGCACTTTATTGGACTTATGATTTATTATTGTGGGAACATTTTCTGATATCAACTCTCAAATTGGAGGAATTAGCGTTTAACCCCTTATTCCGCCATTGGGCGCCTTCTGTAAAGAAATTCCCAACATATTGTTATTGTAAATATTGGACTTACCGTACATTTCTTTTATAGGAAATCTGCTCAAATATACAACATATGATAGAAACACTAAAACAACAACAAACTTTATCCGATTCTTCTTTGCATAACTTGGTAATCTCATTTTATTTTTCATTAATAATTATATACCTATAAAGAAAAGGGTAAAATTGTTTGTCAAAATGTGTGCGTAGCTGTATGATATTGTATTGAAATTTCATAAATCTCATCGTTTATTTCTCTGAAAATACTACGCGAAAGTTATTCAATTAATGGCTTATTAGGAAACAACAAAATAATAATAATAAACAAAATACGCGCAGAGTAAGCAGACACAAATGGTTGTCGTTCCATTTGGGGTGTCCGTATAATTTATTTTTAAAAAAAAACATGCATAATATATTGTCTTGTTATATTTTCATATTTTATTATTGCTTGATTATGACTAGAGAAGCCCAGTCGAAACGTACTCAGTCCTCAGCAGAAATTGTCACTCATAGTATAATGAGTTAGTCGAGTGGCAAAGTATTACTCATATAACGAGTTACTCGGGTGACAAAGTGGCAAAGTATTACTCATAGTATAATGAAAAACTGACCCGCAATGAATATTCGCTTGGCCGCTAGTATCACTGATAAAGATGACATCTATGCGTCTTAATTCGGCAAAATATTAACTTTTTTTTCCTCCGACAAAATAAATTCTAAAATTCTATTATAAGTAAAATAAATAAAGACGTTTGAAGTATCTGTAGTTTAAAAATATTTCCTATTTAGTGTAAATGGGTATTAAAATGAGTAATGATAATAATAATCTCGTCATTTTACAAGGGTAGCAAATTAGGCCTGAGGCCTTTTTCCAATTTGGCCCTTGGCACAGATCGTGCGAATGATTTCGATCATTACTGCAGGAAGAAACCGATACCTCGGGGGAAACCTGCCTGATCAGACGGGAGATCGAGTATCCCTCTCACTTTCAACGATAAAGTTCTTGCCCTGGCCTGAGCTGGGATTGAACCCTCGTTGCATTGGTGAGAAGCCGCCTCTCTATAAAAGGCATCATTTTGCCCGAAGCAGTTAGGTGTTATGTAAACAACGCATGAGCCGTTGAGCCAATGACTGACGGCACGAGAAGTCAATGCACGTGTTCAAGACAGTCATCTGTGACAGAGATAATTCGTAAGTAATTCTCTGTAAAACAGATTGGTATAACGAGTTATTCGGGTGACAAAGTATTACTCATAGTATAATGAGTTACTCGGGTGGTATATTATCACTCATAGTATAACGAATTACTCGGGTGGTACTTAATCAGTCGAGAGACAGAGAAATTGGGTTTAACGTCCACTTAACACAACGAGTTCATTTTGGGACTAATATATGGTTTTTATTTTATTCCAATAATACGCTTGCGCGCAGGGGTCTTTAGTCGTGGGAGGAAACCGGAGTGCCCCTAGGAAACCCACAAGATTGAGAAGGCGCCCCTATCTCCATGCCCCATAAGCTCACACCAGGGCTCGAAACCACAGCCGTTTGTCTGGAGTTCAAAAACGTATTTTTTTTTAAATTGCTATGCTTTGGAACAAGGTATTTTGTCGAGATCGAGGTAAAAACGCATTGTTTACTAAACGGTTTAGCGTGCCCCATGCTCAAAAGAAAGTTGATCTCGACACGGCCACTTGCACGCTTCAGTCAGCGGAGGAGGGTATGAGACTATAAATAGCCATGGCACACGAAATTCTCTATAAATCTTTCAGCTTTTAGAGCCTTAAAAAATCTATTATTGACGATTTGGAATAGAAGAATATTACTGAAGCAATGGCCCGAGAAATCCCTTTCTGGCCATTGCTGGAATGGCGTCTTTTTCTTGAATTTACGCGGGAATGTGTCTATTCTTTCCATTCAATGAAAGCTATCACTTAAGTACAGCAACATGACAGCCCTTCGTTTATTCTGGGTCTTTCCTAAAACTTTGGACAATGATTTAAGGTATTAAAAACCGTGAAAGTATGTTCGTTTCCAAACAGTATTGTTTACATTGTATTCGTCTTGATAGCCTCGTTTGTCACGCAATTAGTTTTACTGCAGTATTCTTCTATGCACTGGTTAATTAGTCATAATAAAATCGTGAGCCATGACGTAACGTTATGTAAACATATTTGATCCAATACTGGCACTCGTTTTAAATGTAAAGCTTTTGTAGGGCAGCTAGTGATTGGCCAGTAGACGGACTACTGACCAATCAAATTTAAAACAACAATATCCACTCAAAATAGCAGTGTGTAGTGGGATTACCTCTAATCAAACGAAACGCTGCGAGGCGTATGGAATAGCAGTAAAATTAAGCTTCTTTGTTATTACAGTAGCTTTAGAAATTACGTTCGTTTTATTTTTTAAATTGCTTTATTATTAACCATACCGTTAGGAGTGCTATAGTTTGGTTTAGCAGAAATAATATTTGTGAAACACTTGGGTTAGGCCGGAACATGATACTAGCAGCAGTTTCAATTTACTTTTACAAATTTCTTAAAACAGGTGTTGAGTTGACAGACGTGCTAATTTCTAAATTCAAGTTCTTGTTCCAGCTTTCTGTAATGTTTCGTAAAAATTAGTCTTGATTATCCCGACCTGTCAATCAAACGTACAATGATCAGTAGACTTGTTAAGCAAGACTAAGGTCAAAACAAGGGCACGTAACCGATATTTTACTCAAAAGTGCTGGATGTTATGGACGACACTTGGAACCAGTTTTCAGTCTAGTATTTATATGAGTAAATGATCATTATTAAGTATAACATGGTTGTTTATTTAGTGACTATAATTGGGTGGAACTGATTTATATAATAATAATAATAATATAATATAATAATATAACTTTATTTTCTGAGGGAACATATTTAGTACATGAGTTCTAATTTTCAACATGTCCCTCCTACTCTATAAAACTAGCAACTACACAGTCATAATATTTACAAGGTGCATATATATCATAATAATATAAGCTTACAATAAAGAACTATCAAACAAAGAAACAATAAAAAAGGAGAAAGGGAAAATGATTAGCAAGGGTTCAAAGATTTAACGTTTCTTGGGTTATATTTAAATATTGTGGAGTAATTGTCGAGATATTTGGAGATATTTATTTTTGGTGGGTCACCGTCCGAAACGAAGTTTTTTTTTCAAGATAATTAGTGCTGTGTTTGCTATCAAGAAAAGAGAGAGAGAGAGAGAGAGAGAGAGAGAGAGAAAAATGGGGTTTAACGTCCACTCAACACAACTAGGTCATTTCGGGACTAACATATGGTTTTTTAATTTTATTTCAATAATTCGCTTGCGCGTAAGGGTCTTTAGCAGTGGGAGGAAACCGGAGTGCCTGGGGGAAACCCACGAGGTTGAGAAGGCGCCTCTATCTCCATGCCACATACGCTCACACCAGGGCTCGAAACCACAGCCGCAAGCCGGTCAGCTAGAGGATGAAGCGTGGCACTCTAGACAACTAGGCCATCCCAACCCCCCGCTACCAAGAAAAAGAGCCACGCAGATAATGTTCCAATCAACACATAGCAAACTGCAGATCTATTACCTATTGTGACATGGTATGATTCATTATAATGGTTTACTGGGGGGGGGGGGTCAAATGGTTAGCGTGTGCACGCTGTATCATAAGATCTATCATTAAGTCATCTGGCGTGGTTTCATAATATTACAGGATATGATCTGAGATATTTTATCTACAATACGGAACTTAATTAATTTTAGAAAAACTTGTTTCATGAAAGAAGACCCTGTTTGTGTTTTAGAAGGCAATTTCTTTCTATCTAGAAATAAAAAAAAAGAAATGGTGTATGGCAGATTTCATGGCAAATTTCACTAGTGTGATTCAACGTGTACGTAAACAAACATTCGGCAAACCTCGACAGATTCCGGTGCCCTACATCTAGACTCGGCTGTATGATGAAGTCCGCCATTTTGGAACTATTTTAAAGGACCAGGATAAACAGTGGCTGCCCCCATAGAGATTATATCTAGAAAAGACGCCATTTTGGGACTATTTTGTGAAAGCGGCACGTTTTCCTGTTGAAGTAAATCGGTAGTTGACTAGCCGCATCGCAAATTTATGGTCGTAGGTACATATCAATTACTATCATACATCCGAGTCTAGATGTAGGTTGCGGAGAGTACCGGAATCTGTCGAGGTTTGGCGAATGCGTAAACAGAATCAAACTACATGGGTTGGTAACATATTGTTGTGTTAATTTAACAAAGTACATGTAAAATACATGTAAACTACATGTAAAACTTTAAATTAAATTCAGTTTCATATTTTCAAATAATCAATAAGTTTATGTAGCAATATTGATTGCATTTGGCTTTGGTGTCTGGTCCAGGTTTGATTTTCTTTTTAGCTATCAAATCACTGGAACTAACGTTTCTATACCCAAACCATTAAAGCCCCAACACCACTCTTGTTGTAACTGAAAAATATGTCCCAATCTTAATTCTCGTCAACAATTTGTACTATTTTACAATATTCCAATTAATAAATGATTAAATTTCATCTTAACACACCTAATTTTAAAATTTGGAAAATTCAACTAAATGCCGTAACATGGTTTGCAAAGCCTTACGTAAGCACTTTCAAATGCAACTTGGATTTAAACATATTGTCGAACCCTCTAGACAAGTAAGATAGGTTGTACTGGATAATTCACACAACAGGTAGGACACTTAAACATCTAGTAATTAAAATAGGGCTGAGGGTCATTGTCCCTTTAATAACCTTATCTTAGTAATCTTAGCACCGTGTAGGATAGTGTGTATTAAAATAAGGAAGTGTCTAAACAACCGGATCCGGTTCCCGCCCTAACCCTAACCCATTTTCTAATGTCCGCTTATCTCTTCGCCAATATGTCACTTTATTCTTAAATTCAAATTGTTCCATCGCCTCTAAAAGTGAATTAAGAGTCGCAAAACCTGTAGAGGCCGCCATATTTGAAATTAACCACATGTTAAAATTGGCCAATCAGAGACGTCAAGACCGAAGCCGGATCCGGTCGTGTAGACACTTTCTTAAAATAATCATTTATTTGTGGTTATAATCGAATTCATTACAGTATGTATCAAATTAATCATTTATTTATAGATATATTTAAATTTGTAATAGACGCATCCTTGAATATATTTAAATAATAACTTAAAGGGACAATAACACTCTTGCTGGCTTGACAGGTCCAGAAATTTTTTTTAGCCTTATTTTAACTACTTGATGTTTAAGTGTTCTACCTGTTGTGTAAATTATCCATTACAACCTATCTTACTTGTCCAGGGGTTCGAAATTATGTTTAAATCCAAGTTGCGTTTGAAAGTGTTTACGTAAAGCTTTTCAAACCATGTTACGGCATATAGTTGAATTTTTCCAATTTTTAAAGTTAGGTGTGTTAAGATGAAATTTGTATCATTAATTAATTGGAGTATTGTAAAATAGTACATTGGGACATATATTCAGTTACAACAAGAGTGGTGGTGGGGCTTTAAATACAACAGAAGAAACTAGACCAGTGGGTTTTGCGATTTGGACACATTAGAATGGATGAAATGGGATTTAACGTCCTACGCTTTAGTACCTAACCTGGGCTAATTGAAGACGGGCATACGCCATACAGTATGCTATGAGGGAAATATTGCCCGGGCAGCAACTGAATTACAACTGCCAAGGGTACTTTTACGTGCACGTCAATGTGTACACGGGACCTCGGTTTTTCGTCCCATCCGTACGACTAGGCAGCTGTCCTTGTCAAGCCCTCCTTCTGCATCACTGACAAGGGAAATCACGCCGGAAAATCGAGATCAACTTTCTCGGCCAATGCAGGGATGGAACACCCGACCTCCAGGCTAGCGGACCAGCGCCTTATCCACTTAGCCACCGTGATCCCCCGGACACATTAGAATTTGCTGCATAGGAAGAAACCTGTCAGTAGTTACACTTGTTCAACAAAAGAAATTGTTATACTGTTTTCGTTCAATCCCAATAGCCCCCCCCCCTAAATCCCTAAATAACAGTATAAAAAGATAGATATGCGCCACAAATCACCCCGATTTTTCCACAAATTTTCTCAGGGGACCCCCACGCCCCCCCCCCTCCTTACTGGATTTCCTGGATCCGCCTCTGCCCAATAGTATTGCATCGTTTTGACTAGCATACAAAATGAACCATATCATGTGCCAATAAATAATCTAATTTGTAGATCTGCAATTTGTCTCGTGATAGTTTGAACATTATTCGCGTGGCTCTATTTGTTGATAGAATTACCGCTAAGAATTATTGGAGATGCAAATTGTAGGCCGGTTGGGAAGGTTTGTGTGTTTCCGTAGTCCAAAATGGCCGCTTTATATAAATGAGTATTTTGGGGAATACTAACCCGAACCCTAACCCTAACCCTTTTAAGAGGTATAAAAGGTAAATGAGATCCAAGTTCAGTCTACTAAAAAGGGTTGGGGTTAGGATTTGGGTTATTATTCCCTCAAAATCTCATTTATATAAAGCGGCCATTTTGAGCTCCGGAAACACGCGAACCTCCCCAACCGGCCTATAATTAGCATCTCCCAAAAATTATCTTGAAAACGAGACATTTTACCAAGCCTCGTTCTCGACAAAATACCCGTAGAAAAAACGTGGCAATTTAAAAAAAAATGCATTTTGACCATAAGATTTGTCGTTATATATAGGCCCCCATTGATAAAGAAAAACAAAACTATAATACCAATATCAGAATTTTTCACGGAGTTAGGAGAATATTTGGAGAGCCTTGTGTTAAAGGATCAATCCCGATAATTTTTTGAGAATAAAACTCTTTAAGTTTGTGTTAAAATCCATTTAGGTCCCCTACCTTAGGATCGAGCAACTAACTCAATATATGTGATACGTTTTCAAACAACTTAAACCCACATTCTTCATCTTGAAATGGAGTCCGGTGTCCCAAACTGTATATACCAGAGTTTTATTTTATAAAAATAATGTGTCGGTGAAATTTACCTTTTGTTATCAAGTACAGCACATGGACCATTCACCGTGTAAACCTCTAAAGGAACGTGAATCGATTATCGGGTCACCCAACGAAAGAATTGATCGGAAATCTTAAAAGGGTTACGTGTCCGGATAAGCTGTTTTAACGCTCACGTCCAAACGACTCAATATTTTAAGCTGAACTTTGGGTCAGAGTATATACACCAGTCTTCTATGTCTACATACTCAGACTTTATTTTTGAGGCTCTGTTCTATTCGGGACAGTCCCTTTAAGACCCGGTAAACTCTTAATAGCTGGTGACATCAACATTCATGTCGACAATCGTTCAGATCCCAGTGCAGTACAATTTGCTAAGTTAATCGGTTCATTCTGTTTGAGGCAATTGGCACAGAATAATAGAGCAGCAGGGCGATAATCTACATTCATGTCATGCCTCGCTTTGATTAACAATGGCGAACAGAACAGTTGGGCGTTAAACCCAATTTCATTTCATTTCATATCTGTTTAGTTCATATAAATAATTTATAATCCATTGTCATGGAAATCTATTGTTCTAAGAATGTATATATATATGTATCGTATTTGAATATTCTATATGCATTATTAATATCTGAAGACGCCTATAGAGGGCAGATAGCTAGCTTATATGACTTAATGTATGTCGGAATGAAGTAAAGTGGAGAATTTTTTACCTGGACGTATTTTTTTATTTTTATATGCATTTATCTACCGTAAACAAAGAAGTACTTGTACTTTATCTACTTTAATATATATATATATATATAGAGAGAGAGAGAGAAATGGGGTTTAACGTCCACTAGACACCAACTAGGTCATTTCGGGACTAACATATCGGTTTTTTTTCCCAATAATTTGCTTGCGCGTAAGGGTATTTAGCAGTGGGAGGAAACCTAGGGACCCGGAGAAAACCCCCGAGATTGGACAGGCGACTACTTGTCACGTACAACCGGGGATTCGAAACCACACCAGTTGACTCAATGACAGGCTTTATGATACATCACGCACGTGTTAACCATTCGGTCATCCAACTCCCTAGTCATATATAAGATTGGGGATCACAGTGGCTAAGTGGATAAGGTGCTGGTTAGCTAGCCTGGAGGTCGGGTGTTCGATCCCTGCATTGGCCGAGAAAGTTCATCTCGATTTTCCGACGTGATTTCCTCTTGTCAGTGATGCAGAAAGAGGGACTGACAAGGACAGCTGCCTAGTCGTTCGGATGGGACAAAAAACCGAGGTCCCGTGTACACATTGGCGTGCACATTAAAGATCCCGTGGCAGTTGGAATTCAGTTGCTTCCCGGGCAAAATTTCCTCATAGCACACTGTATGGTGTATACCCGTCTTCGATTAGCCCAGGTTAGGTGCATAACAGTAGGGCGTTAAACCCCCTATTCATATATAAGATTATCAATTTAGTCACATAATCTTATATAAATTACTATTTAAACAATAATTAACATAACCAACTCCCTAGGAAACCAAATTAGAACAGCTGCCAATTTAAAGTGTAATGTTACACCACAAAAACAAATCTGTTGCACAGACAATTACGAAAGTCTTCTAATATTTCTTTAACATGTGCAATCACATCATGCGCGGGGTAGCTGGTAGGCCTTCAAACTGCTGTGAGGGGTTTTTTTTGTTTTTTTTTCCGATAATTACATATTACCAATAATGAATGGCATAATTTTTGTGCGTCATTATTGTGCGTGATCACCAGGATCATTTTGACATGAAGTAGATCTATAGATTTTGTATTTATTGAACCGAACAGCTGTTACCTTATTTTCAAAATAACTCTCTTTACGGTAAATTTCAGTCAGCGTATCGAGAGGGCCATAGCACCGAGACTGCACTCTTAAGAGTACAAAACGATGTTATGCGTGCTCTCGATAAGCAACATGATGTCATTCTTGTGCTACTTGATTTGGCTGCTGCCTTCGACACCATTGATCATGATATCCTATTGGATCGATTACGTTCTCGTATCGGTATCACGGGTACAGTCCTTGATTGGCTAAATTCTTATTTGAGGGGTAGAACGCAAAGGGTTTTTCCATTGGATCGGTGGTGTCGAGGGAGCACACACTTCAGTTTGGCGTGCCACAAGGATCTGTTTTAGGGCCCGTGTTATTTTCGTTATATATGGTTCCACTTGAAGACATCATCATACGCCACGGTCTGAACTCTGTAATTTTTGCCGAGGACACCCAACTTTACATCGCTTGCGACTCTCGAATAGACTACACGGTAGTGGATCGCATTGAGAATTGTGTTGATGAGATTCGATACTGGATGCAATCGAATTTGCTGGCGTTAAACGACAGTCAGACAGAAATTGTATGGTTCTCGTAACGCTTTAAGGATGGCGATAATCGAGCAGTTGTGACTGATGTAAGGATTGGGAATGTCAAGGTATCTGCTTCAAACTCAGTTCGCGATCTGGGTGTGATGTTGGATTCAACTGGAACCATGAACACACATATAAATAGTATATGCAGAGCGGCTGCTCACTCACTATGGCGAATAGGAAAAACTAGAAACCTTTTGGACCAAAGCCAAACGGAGAAACTGATACATGCATTTATTACTTCCAGACTTGACTACTGTAACAGTTTATTTTTCGGACTCTATGATTATCAGTATGCCAAATTACAACACATCCAAAATGCAGCAGCTCGACTGGTTGTTAGAAGGAAGATGAGTCGTCATCTTGATATGACACCTGTTCTTCGGGAACTCCATTGGCTACCAGGCGAGATGCGAGTTTTATTCAAAATTGTATGCATTATTTTTAAATTAATACGCCATAGTGTGTCAGCGCCCCTCTACCTTAGTGACTTGATTAAGGTATCGAATCAGACGATTCGAACAAAAAGCTGTAGTGGTGTGAAACTTGACCATCAGATGGTTCGACCAATACCCAATAAAGCATATGGTGATAGGGATTTTTCTGTTTATGCACCCAAATTGTGGAATGAATTGCCAACTGCGATGAGGGCTATCTGTGACTTCAATGTATTTAAAACAACACTCAAAACTCACCTTTTTTAAAAGTCACCATTTTTAAGCTACCAAACAATAATTTTAGGCCTATATGTTTCTTAAGTTATCTTTTTGTATATATTTTGTATCATGTCATTTATGTATTATTTGGAAAGCGTTTTGTGATAATGTATGTAAAACGCTATCTTAAGAATAAATCATTATCATTATTATTACTAATCATTGGCTTAATTACGCGTGCATTAATTACATAATATGTAACTGCTTCGGGCAGAATGGTGCACTTTAGTCATTTTAATACCCATTTACACTAAATGAGGGGAATTTTTGCCCGTGCAGCAACTTAATTCCAACTGCCAAGGGGTCTTTACGTCCACGCCAATGTGTACACGGGACCTCGGTTTTTTGTCCCATCCGAACGACTAGGCAGCTGTCTTTGTCAGGCCCTCCGTCAGCATCACTGATAAGGGGGAACCACGCAGGAAAATCGAGATGAACTTTCTCGGCCAATGCAGGGATCGAACACCCGACCTCCAGGCTAGCGAACTAGCACCTTATCCACTTAGCCGCGTAATCTCCTGTCACAGCAAGAACGACTATATTCATCAACTCATATTCACTCCCACACTGTTACAAATTTATGTAAAGTTAAAGTAAGACAAGTAGTTTTTGTACCTTAATTATTGTCGGTATATTCACCACAATAAAGTAGTTTCACCAAGTCTGACGTATTTTACGGAGTAGTTTTTGTACCTTAATTGTCGGTTTATTCACCACAATAAGGTAGTTTTACCAAGTCTGGCGTATTTTTGCGGGGTTTCGTGTATGTTTACAGAGTGTTTTGTGTATGTTTACCGAGTTTCTGGTCTTTTTTACAATAAAGGGTAAAAAATCAGTAAAAATACATTCTTAATTACAAACGTAATATTTACAAACTGAACTGAAAATAAACAAGCAAGCATGTGATTTAACAGATCTTACGTTTATTCACATTGTTTTTTGCAAATTTACTTTTATGTTAGAATATAAGCAAAATTACAACAGGTCTCATTACAATAGTTACAAACTAGATAATGTAAAGGGAATATGCTGAAAGTCTTTGTCACATTGCTCCACTCTGAGCCGAGATTATAGCGATTGAATTTTAAGCCGTTAGATAGTATCGGTCATCATTACTAAAGTCGTTACGATAAAAAACATAGTCACGAGTATCCATTTTTGAATTTAATCATCAATGCCTGTTGAGCCCCAGATCGGACTCAAATCCAGTGAAAATCCGACACATAAGATGGCATCAAGAGTTGTTTATTGTCTTTGTATGTTAATAAATGTCTAATTCATAGTTTATATAAAATATATTCGGTATATTGCATGTTATGTATATCTAATTTCATTTTTTTTACACCGTACATTAATCAGATTGTAAGTATGTTCATAAATGTAAAAAAAAATGTTTTGACTTTCCGGCCATTTTGTCTGCGATATATCACTTCGTTGGAAGCTGGCGTTAAATAAAGCTATTTCACACATTTCCGGCCATAGGTTGTATTATCTCGTTATCAATCTCACTTGGCCAGTGTTAGCGGTACTGTCTCTAAAGCAATAACAAAGTCTGCAATAGACAGCACCGAAAGCTTACATCTGAATGCCCGGAACCGCCGCAAGCACTGGCGAGCGGCGGTTATAACCCGTGTTGGCTTACAGTTACATGCTGTATCGACCAAACAGGATTAGTCTTATGTTTCCGGTACGCAACAACAAGTGGAGTTTTAAAATTAAGTCTCTTTTTCAGTTGAGATTTTTTCTCTTACGGGGAAATTGTTGTTTACAAAAAAAGGGGGGAGGGGTGTAAACGAAAGTTACCGTCATTGTGTGGGGTTTTTTTTAACGTTTGTCTGTAATATTATTTCCTTTACTGCTTTTTGGTAAATTTACATTTGGAAGTTAAAAAACAAACTTACTGTAACCGTTCATTTAGTGTGTTGTGGTCAATTTACAGGACAAAGTTAAAAAAAACAAGCTCATAGTTATTTTCTATTTACTGTTTTCAGGTAAAGTTACACACAAAGTTAAATTACAGAAACTATGTAATGTTACAGCTGAATGTTTATTTACAGTCAATTTACTGGCAACTTTTCCTGCCAGTCAATTTACCGTAAATCTACCAGATTTTTTTCTAACAGTGCTCGGGTAGGTTGGATGGCCGAATGGTTAGCACGTAAGGACTGTATCATAAAGCCTGTCATTATGTCAACTGGCGTGGTTTTGAATCCCCGGTAGTACGTGACAAGGAGAAGCGTAGGGTCGCTTGACCAGCCTCGTAGGTTTTCTCTGTGTCCTCTTTTCTCTCCCACTGCTAAAGACCTCTACACACAAGCGAATTATTGAAATTGGTTGATCGAGTAAAACCCCATCTCTCTCCCTCGGCCACCTCTGGCTTGCGGCTGTGGTTTCGAGCCCCGGTGTGAGCGTATGTGGCATGGAGATAGGGGCGCCTTCTCAACCTCGTGGGTATCCTCCGGGAACTCCGGTTTCCTCCAACTGCGGAAGACCCCTACGCACAAGCGAATTATTGAAATAAAATTAAAAATCATATGTTAGTCCCGAAATGACCTAGTTTGTGTCGAGTTGACGTTAAACCTCTCTCTCTCTCTCTCTCTCTCTCTCTCACTTAGGGATCACGGTGGCTAAGTGGATAAGACGCTGGTTCGCTAGCCTGGAGGTCGGGTGTTCGATCCCTGCATTGGCCGAAAAAGTTCATCAAGATTTTCCGACGTGATTCCCCCTTTTGTGAGTGATGCAGAAGGAGGGCCTGACAAGGACAGCTGCCTAGTCGTTGGATGGGATGAAAAACCGAGGTCCCGTGTTCACATTGGAGTGTACGTAAAAGATCCCTTGGCAGTTGGAATTCGATATAAGAGTAGGCCGTAGCGCCGCTGCCCGGGTAAAATTTCCCTCATAGCACACTGTATAGCGTATGCCCGTCTTCAATTAGCCCAGGTTACGTGCATAACAGTAGGACGATAAACCCCATTTCATTCATTCATTCATTCTTTCTCTCTCTCTCTTTTGGGTAAATTAATAAGCCTGACTTACCGTGTGCTATCTGTTATACACACTGCAATTTCTGTTTTCAAATTTATTATATTATACGCTTTCTATCAACCTGTCGAATCAATATGTCACTTGTAACGCGTGTATCGCGATATAGATCATAACTGAGAGAGAGAGAGAGAGAGGGGGGGGGGAGAGAGGGAGAGAGAGGGGGGAGAGAGGGGGAGAGAGAGAGGGAGACAGAGAGAGGGAGAGAGAGAGAGAGAGGGAGAGAGAGAGAGAAAGAAATTGGGTTTAACGCCCACTCGACACAAACAACGTCATTTCTGGACTAAATCTATTCTCGAAGAATGAAGTAGATGGAACTCTAATTGTGTGTATGACAAATGTGAGAGAGGGAGAGAGAGAGAGAGAGGGAGGGAGAGAGAGAGAGAGGGGGGGGGGAGAGAGAGAGAGGGGGGTAGGGAGAGGGGGAGGGAGGGAGAGAGAGAGAGGGGGGTAGAGGTTGAGGGAGAGAGATGAAATATCCCTCTGTCTCACATTGTGCTATTTGGAGAGAAAATATTTCTCTGTTGTAATCCGGGTGGTTGGGATGACCTAGTGGTCTAGAGTGCCGCGCTTCAACCTCAAGCTGGCCGGTCACCTCTGGCTTGCGGCTGTGGTTTCGAGCCCTGGTGGGAGCGTATGTGACATGGAGATAGGAGCGCCTTCTCAACCTCGTGGGTTTCCTCCTCCCACTCCGGTTTCCTCCCACTGCTAAAGACTCCTACGCACAAGTGAATTATTGAAATAATATTACACCATATGTTAGTCCCGAAATGACCTAGTTGTGTTGAGTGGACGTGGACGTTAAACCCCACATCTCTCTCTCGCGCTCTCTCTCTCTCTGTCTCTCTTATTGCTGTGGATTATTACCATGTCGGATTATTCCGATTCAGGGGTTATTCACCCTGACAGTTTTAGATCTTCAAGATCCTGTGTAATTCTGCCAACTTTTGAATTACTCCGTACCGCCGAGAATACATATGCCAACTAATACTTCATAGCAGGAATTACTATGGCAACGGCCAGAAGACATATGTAGGGACTTCAACCGAATATTGGTAAAATTGGACTAAACAATGAGGGTAACCTTGTACTCACTTTTGTCCCAATATTATTTTGTAGTTGTATATAATTTTATTATTTGTAGTTGTATATAACATAATCTTATTATTAATATATTTATAATATATTGTAACTCTCACAAAAACGGAACGCAACGTGACACTTCGTCGTCGGTATAACCTCGCGCTCTACCATCGCCTTGTCGCAACATGAATCGCGACACGTCGCTGAACTCAAAATGCTCTCCAGTATTACTGTGGCCATACCCCAGTCTCTGAACCTACTGAAGTTGCATTTCACGGTGTCGGTGTATTTTCAAACCGCAGCTCTATCCGTCATTGTTTCCGCCAATGACGTAACCGGAAGTGACGATCCAGGACAGGTGGGGTCACTCTTGTTTGGCCTGAGCTTGTGCGGTCACGTGTTGAACTTCGTTGTCGGTACCTATCCCAAAGGCGAGAAATGGTACTCAGGGAAACATTCAGCAGCCTTGTTACATCTGTCAGAGATTCACCTGCTTGTAATCGACCATCCTCCTCGCAGTGTTCCGTTTGATTAGAGCTAATCTGACTACTCCCTGCTGGACTGAGTGGGTATTATTGTCACTAATTATGACTGGCCAGTGGTCCTATTACTGACCAATAACTGAATTCGTTACAAAGGTATTACCTTTAAAACAAGACGTTTAATTAGGACAGCTGTGTTTACGACACGTTACGTCATGGCTGCACGTTTTTTTTTATGCTATATTAACCAGCGCATAGCAGGATATTGCAGCAAAACTAATTGCGTGACAAACCAGGCTATCGGTATTGACTTAAAGTAAACACTACGGTATGGTAACGAACAGACTTTCAACGTTTTTAATAACTTAAATCTTTGTCCAAAATATTAAGGAAGACCCAAGATTAAACGACGGAATGTCATGTTACTGTACGTAAGTAGTAGATTTGATTGAACGAGAAGAATAGACACATTTACTTAAATGTCAAGAATCCGAAGCGAATCCAGCAATGGCCAGAGAGGGATTTCTCGGGCCGTTGCTTCAGGAATATGGTAATCGACCAATAACGTTGTTGTGTTGGTCTTCGTTCAGACGTGGCATCACTTGGTTCGTTGAATGTGTACATGTACAACTGATTTGGAAACCGAGAACCCCGGGAATTTAAAGACCTTAGATTCCATGCGAAAAGCTCAGGAAGTTGTTAAATTCATGTGTCTTGATGCAATCAAGCGAAAACAAATTTCGACAAAAAGGATGACCAGTCACAATTAGTGACCCTACATTTTAAACCAATAATGAATTTATTTTAGTTTTACATAATGACATTAAAAACAAGTAACATTTATGGAAATAACACCCTCGTTCAAATAACAAAATGATGAAAAATAAGCTTTGCGTTTCTTTTTTTGAAGAGTATATTATTAAAAGGGCATAATACTAGATTTTGGCAATCTGAGAAATATCTTTTCCCAAGGGTTAGGGTTAGGGTTCGGGTTAGGTTATAAATTACATGCCAAACGTACAAATTGAAGCTATAACAACGGTGGATTGTCGCTAAAACTATTCTGAAGGGTTAGGGTTAGAATTTTTTTTGAAGAGTATATTATTAAATGGGTTGTTGTTGTGTAGATTTGTCTGATCGATATATTGGGTTGATAGCGAATCTGTTAACTGAAATCGATACTCGGATATTGTAACAGCTGAGTTCCTCCACGTCCATAGCTTTGTAACGTCAATGCCAGTAATGTTTGCGACATGCCACATTGTATTCATCGCCGATCTGGGGAGTTGGGATGGCCTAGTGGTCTAGAGTGCCACAATCGACCTCTAGCTGGCCGGCCACTCTGGTGGCCACCTCTGGCTTGCGGCTGTGGTTTCTAGCCCTGGTGTGAGCGTATGTGGCATGGAGATAGGGGCGCCTTCTGAAACTCTTGGGTTTAAACCATATGTTAGTCCCGAAATGACCTAGTTGTGTTGAGTGGACGTTAAACCCCATTTCTCTCTCTCTCTCCCATCACCGATCTGGAAAAAAATCATTTCTCAGTTTATCCGCAATATTAAGGCATCAAATAACCGTTATTTTGGGGATGACAGGGGGCGGTTTAGAGAGAGACAGAGAGAGGAAATTATGAGAGGAAACCGGAATGCCCAGACGAAAACCACGAGGTTGAGAAGCCCCCCCCCCCCCCCTATCTCCATGCCACATACGCTCACACCAGGGCTCGAAACCACAGCCGCAGGCCAGAGGTGACCGGCCAGCTAGAGGTCGAAGCGCGGCAATCTAGACCAATAGCCCATCCCAACCCCGAGAGAGAGAGAGAGAGAGAGAGAGAGAGAGAGAGAGATGGGGTTTAATTTTATTTCAATAATTCGCTTGCGCGTAGGGGTGTTTAGCAATGAAAGGAAACCGGAGGACCCGGAGAAAACCCACGAGGTTGGACAGGTGTCCCTACTCCTTGCCAAGTACAACCGGGGATTCGAAACACGCCAGTTGACTCAAAGACATGTTTTATGATACAGCGCGCTCACGCTTACCATTCGGCCATCCAACCCCCATAAATAGATAAGAACATTGTGTGAAAATTAATGAAAATGATAAGAACGTAACGTTCAATATAAAGGCTAATTTGAAATATTGCGATATGAAAATTGAGTAAAATGATAAGAAAAATATATTCAATACTAAAACTTATTTGAAATGCAGTGAAATGAATATTAAAAGAGCACAAATTCTATGTACTTAAAGCGGGTGTATATAATTATCTTTATAACAATTCCACAACAATCTGGGTTTTTTTTTTTAATTTTTCGATATATGGTTTAGCCACATAGAATGAATGAATGAAATGGGGTTTAACGTCCTACTGTTATGCACTTAACCTGAGCTAATTGAAGACGGGCATACGCCATACAGTGTGCTATGAGGGGAATTTTGCCCGGGCAGCGGCGCTACGGCCTACTCTTATATCGAATTCCAACGACCAATGGATCTTTTACGTGCACTCCAATGTGTACACGGGACATCGGTTTTTCGTCCCATCCGAACGACTAGGCAGCTGTTCTTGTCAGGCCCTCCTTCTGCATCACTGACAAGGGGGAAATCACGTCGAAGGTTTAGCCACATAGACACGCAGCACTACGCGTCATCAGGTTGTGAGATGTGAATGGTTTATTCCCCTTATGTTTGTCATTTAAGATCAACTCTTAACATAGAATAAGAAAAAATACTCTTTTGCAATCCAGGGTTTATCGTTTCAATGTAGTTTTGCTTTAGAAACAGGGACGAACATGTTTTGTCTGCTTAGGGGTCATGTTCCCACCATTAGCCTAGTTGATATGGACTGACCCAGTTGCGAGTGTCCCCTTTCGACATGCCTTCTACACTGCTTCCATACTTAGCTGTTAGTGAGGTCGGGGGGGGGGAGCTAGTGGTCTAGAGTGCCGCGATTCGACCTCTAGCTGGCCGGCCACCTCTGACTGTGGTTTCGAGCCCTGGTGTGAGTGTCTGTGGCATGGCGATAAGGGGGCCTTCCCACGGCTAAAGACCCCTACGCACAAGCGAATTATTGAAATAAAATTAAATCATATTTTAGTCCCGAAATGACCTAGTTGTGTTGAGTGGACGTTAAACCCCATTTCTCTCTCTCTCTCTCTCTCTCTCTCTCTCTCTCTTTCTGTTAGTGAGGCGGCAGAGGTAGGCCAGAGAGACTTCGGATTAGGATGGTGAGACGGACTATAAAACCCGTTCGACATTTCTATTGCAGCAATTATTGTCCGGGATGATGCAGAATTGAGTTGTAATGCCTTGGCTATCTGGACTTATATCGCACTCACGTTCACGCATGTCTATCGTAAGGTATTTGGGTATACCATCACCAGTGGGATCTCGGAAAGAATTTTTTATACTGCTAGATTTATCTTGATTGACAAGCGAAATTGACGGAAGTCCAGTATCGTGCGCATTCTACATGTTGTTGCAATGAATTTGTAAAATGACTTGCATATATATAACTTTGCATAAATATAGTTTCAGCGCAGTTTGACACAAGTTTACTACATGTCTCTCTATTATTCTAGACATATTAAATTGACGCGTATACTATCTCCCTGATGTTGGGTTGGGATGGCCTAGTGGTCTAGAGTGGCTTGCGACTGTGGTTTCGAGCCCAGGTGTGAGCGTCTGTGGCATGGAGATAGGGGCGCCTTCTCAACCTCGTGTGTTTCCTCCGGGCACTCCGGCTAAAGACCCCTATGCGCAAGCCAATTATTGAAATAAAAAATTGAAAACCATACGTAAGTCCTAAAATGACCTAGTTTATGTCGAGTGGACGTATAACCCCATTTCTCTCTCTCTCCAATTGGTGGGCTAAAGATTAGGATGGTAAAGACGGACCATAAAACGTGTTCGACATTGCTATTGACATTGCAGCAATTGTCCGGGATGATGCAGAATTATTGAAATAAAAATTGAAAACCATACGTTAGTCCCAAAATGACCTAGTTTGTGTCAAGTGGACGTTAAACCCCATTTCTCTCTCTCTCCCTCTCTCTCTCTCTCTCTCTCTCTCTCTCTCTCTCTCTCTCTCTCTCTCTCTCTCTCTCTCTCTCTCTCTCTCTCCTCTCTCTCTCTCTCTTATCATATTGTTTACATTGTATCCGTGTTGATAGCCTCGTTCGTCACGCAATCGGTTTTTCTGCAATATTCTGCTATGCACTGGTTAATTGGGCATAATAAAACCGTGAGTCATGACGTAACATTTTGTAAACATATTTGGTCCAATTTGGAGCTTTGTTTAAAGCGTATTGATATTGTTAGGTAGTTAGCTATTGGTTGGTAATAGGTCCATTGACCAGGCATAAGTCGGAACAGAAATGTGCTTGCATTAAAGCAGTGTTTACTGGGATGAGATTTAGATTTGACATAATGCATTTGTTTTCTTTGGGTGTAGTGTATTGTAGATTTTATCATACCGATGTATCCATGACGCAGATGTATAATATTATTGATTCTTTTATTCGTACATCAATAAGTGCACTTACAAAGATTTAAAGAGGAATAAATAGATATACAAAAAATATGTATAAAATTTAGGATTTAAGTATATAGTATTTTACGGTGTATAAGTCGATATGCAGTATAACTAGAATCGTCCTATTTTACTGTTATACGACCTTTATCCATATAAAATAAAAACCAAGTACGAACAATCCAAATCATAAGACAGAATTTGAAGTCCTCAAAACGTTATAAGCAAAATAGTGTATTCAAGCAAAATAGTGTAATCAGCAAATGGACTGTTCCTCGTGTACAAAAAAAACGACATATATAAGATGAAGCATGTACTTAAAAACCCGTTTTGAAAGACATGGTATTGACACAATGATCAATAGTCTATAGTTTAATGATTATTGATTATTGTGTCAATACTATATCAACAATACCTGTATTGTAGGGCATACGAAATAAATGACTTCTTTAAAGGGACAAAATCACTCTTGCTGGCTTGACAGGTCCAGAAAGAAATAGCCTTATTCTAACTACTAGAAGTTTAAGTGTCCTACGTGTTGGGTAAATTATCCATTAAATCCTATTTTACTTGTCAAGAGGGTTCGAAATAGTTTTTAAATCTAAATTACATTTTCAAACCATGTAGTTGAATTTTTCCAATTTTTATTAAATTTGGTGTGTTAAGATTAAATTTGTATCATTAATTAATTGGAATATTGTAAAATGGTACAAATTGTTGACAAGAATAATGATTGGTACATATTATTCAGTTACAACAAGAGTAAAATGTGTTGTTCAGTGTATGATCCATTAAATCCTATTTTACTTGTCAAGTAAGTTCGAAATAGTTTTTAAATCTCAATTACATTTTCAAACCATGTAGTTGAATTTTTCCAATTTTATTAAATTTGGTGTGTTAAGATTAGGTGTGTATCATTAATTAATTGGAATATTGTAAAATGGTACAAATTGTTGACAAGAATAATGATTGGGACATATTCAGTTACAACAAGAGTAAAATGTGTTGTTCAGTGTATGAAATAGGCATGACTTTCCACATTTGTCAGGATTTGTATGAATAAAACTAAAATCTTTTAGAGTGTTTACAGGGACCTGGTCCAAAAATAATTGTTGGTACCTGAGTGTAAGTACCAATAATTCGAAACGTACCAACAACGTTGGTGTTCTTTCAACTGTACGTGATATCAATACACCTTATTTAAACACACACACACAACCTAGGTAATTTTGGGACTAGCATATTCGCTTGCCCATTTGGCCGAAACCAGGTAACTTGAGTCAATGACAGACCTTGCACTCCAAAGCGCAGCCCGCACATCGTAAACTAGTCGGCCATCCAATCACACAGTTCAGTTATTACAGAAAACCTAAATATGGAGAGAGAAAGAGAGAGTGAGAGAGAGAAAGAGAAAGAGATAGAGAGAGCCAATGACACAGTTCAGTTATTACAGGAAACCTAAATATGGAGAGAGAGAGAGAGAGAGAGAGGGGGGGAGCGAGAGAGAGAAAGAGAGAGAGACAGAGAGAGAGAGAGAGGGAGAGCGAGAGAGAGAAAGAGAGAGAGACAGAGACAGAGAGAGAGAAAGAGACAGAGAGAGAGAAAGAGAGCGAGAGATGGTGAGAGCCTTGAACTTTGCAACCCGATTGTCATATGTAGACTCGATAATTGTAACGATATTTTTAACAAAGGTATCTGATTGTATCACAAGCTATGCTTATGCCCAATCAAACGTAGCGCCGAAATATGAAGAGTATTACGAGAAGGGCTTGATAAGATATACGTAGTTTAGGCGAGATCGATCAAGCCTTCTATTGCAGATGGAAGTACTACGGCCTATCCTTTTATCGAATTCCAACTGTCAAGGGCTCTTTTACGTGCACTTGTACTTTATCTAGTATATATAGAGAGAGAGAGGGAGAGAGAGAGAGAGAGAGAGAGAGGGACAGAGAGAGGGAGATGTAGTTTAACGTCCACTCGACACAAACTAGGTCATTTCGGGACTAACATATGGTTCAATTTTATATCAATAATTCACTTGCAATATTTTATTCAGATTTGTACCTGAATAGGGATTGGGGAACAGGCATAGCCTATATTAAACCCCTCTCCCTAAACAAACTTTTGGCTAAGAAAAATATCAATATGGAAGCTAAGTTATTTACCATGGCGTAGACAATAGCGCGCTCATTTTTACATCTTGTGTGTGTTTTATGGTGCTGCACATAATACAAACACACATACATAGACGATAGAAGCAAATGAAATAAACAATTTTCTTTGATAGTAATAATCGGTGTGATTTTTCTCTGATCAGTGATGCAGACGGAGAGTCTAACAAGGACAGCTGCCTAGTCGTTCGGATGGGACGAAAAGCCGAGGTCTCGCGTACACATTGGCGTGCACGTAAAATATCCCTTGGCAGTTGGAATTCAGTTGCTGTCCGGGCAAAACATTTCCCTCATAGCACACTGTATGGCACATGTCCGGTTAGGTGCAGGAGCGTAGGACGTTAAACCCCATTTCATTCATTCATTGATAGTAATAAAATAACTATCTAGAAAATTGACGCATTTACTTTATTTTACGTATATTATCTACGTCTAACGGATGCTCAAATTACTAATACAAACTGAAATATTTTGTATACATTATTAATATCTGAAGACATCTTTCTATAGAAGGCAGACAGCTAGCTTATATGATTTAATGTATGTCAGAATGAAGTAAAGTGGCAGATGTTTTTACCTGGACGAATATTTTTTTTTTTATGTATTATACATAAGAAAAAAATATATAAGTCCATCATATACGTAAAATTAAAACATTAGATAAAAAACACTAAAAATTAAAATTTTGGCTATTACTTTCATCGTTATGAAATGAATCGTCAGGCCATATTAAAGCGAAGATAATATAAGACGAACGCCGAAATCCACAGTTTTTCTTTTTATATATGATTATCTTATTTGAAAAGAACAACAAACTACATATTTTAAGCTAGCACTATTAGTTTCATCGGAACCACATCAGGGTTATTATTTTAAAAAAAAACAAAACTATACTTAAATACACCGGAAAAAAAATTGTGTACACAAACTGGTGTTTATTTAACAACACAAACTTGTGTTAAAACAGCACAAAACTTGTGTTAAATGTTAAAACAACACAAAACTTGAAATTTCTGAAACCTGTGTTGAAATTTCTGAGCTACAATGACGGATGCCGAGAATAGATTTACAGAAACTCGTCTGTACAAGCTCAATATCTTCGCGATATTCATAACCCCAAATTTCAGAGCCTTATGATAAAATTGTTTTGATGATACAATCAAATATTTTGAACATAACATGGGGAGTAGGTGTACATGTCTTTCGAAGTAAACATTGTACGGGCATCAGGGCTTTTTTGGCTTTAACAGACAAACTATAAACTGCTTTACTCCAAATTAATCTTGATGAAAACAGTAAACCAAGATAATTATAATAAGTGACACATTCAATATTTGTGTTCTGAAAGTAAAACCTTTCATTACGTCGCAGTATACCCCTTTTCCTGAAGACTACAACTTTTGTTTTTGATATATTGACTTCAAAATTAAATTTACAACAAAATATTTGTAATACATGGATTTTACGCTGGAGGTCACCAACGGTATCAGATACAATTCTCAGATCTGGTACTGTAAGCAAGTTGGTAGCTCGAAATATTTTTAAAATATATTAAAGGAACAATAACACTCTTGCAGACTTGACAGGTCCAGAAAAAAAATTAGCCTTATTTTAACTAGGCTACTAGATGTTTAAGTGTCTTACCTGTTGTGTAAATTATCCATTACAACCTATCTTACTTGTCCAGTGGGTTCGAAAATATGTTTAAATTCAAATTGCATTTGAAAATGTTTACGTAAAGCTTTTCAAGCCATGTTACGGCATATAGCTGAATTTTTCAAATTTGTTAAAATAAGGTGTGTTAAAGGGGAAGACCAACGATTTTCATTAAGGTTTCCATAAATAATAAATATAAATTTAAAAATAATCCCTCCTATAACATGTGCAAAAAATAATTTGTAAGCGAGAAATTAATTTTTATTAATACCGGAAGTGACGTAGTTGGTCCGACACGCTCACTGGTCACTATAGTAAACATACAAATTTGGAGTAAGTTTAGCGATGTATTTTGTCCTGTTTGTGATTGTGTGGTAGAAGATGTAAACATTATAATGAATTAAGAATACTATATTTACCAAAGTTTTATTGGAATCTTTTTCAAAATGTATAATCAGTTCAATGAGTTATGTTCGAACCCGACAATAGTATCATGGTATCCATATCATGTTTTCTGGATAAAGCACTTGCACTGAGAAGGGAACATTTGTTAAAAATTTGAAATGATTTAAATAAATTAAAAACTTTTATATTTAGAAGTGTATATAAAGCGAAAATAATATAAAACAAAATTAAAAAACATTTATATTTAGAATTGTAAATAAAGCGAATATTATATTAAACAAACTTATATTGTAGTATTGTTAATTTTATTTGATAGTTAAATTTAGCAGTGGATTAACCACGATTAGCTTTCAAATTGTGTAAATGACAATTATATATTTTTTGTAAATATATATGTATGAATGAATGAATGAAATGGGGTTTAACGTCCTACTTTTATGCACTTAACCTGAGCTAATTGAAGACGGGCATACGCCATACAGTGTGCTATGAGGAGAATTTTGCCCGAGCAGCGGCGCTACTCTTATATCGAATTCCAACTGCTAAGGGATCTTTTACGTGCACTCCAATGTGTACACGGGACCTCGGTTTTTCGTCCCATCCGAACGACTAGGCAGCTGTCCTTGTCAGGCCCTCCTTCTGCATCACTGACAAGAGGAAATCACGCCGGAAAATCGAGATGAACTTTCTCGGCCGATGCAGCGATCGAACACCCGACCTCCAGGCTAGCGAACCAGCGCCTTATCCACTTAACCACCGTGATCCCCCAAATATATATGTACACTGTATTATTTTATGTATCTATGGGTCATATGACCTGATTACTGAAATAAACTATTATTATTATTATTATCTCGTTTCTTACGCAATTAGTTTTACTGCGATATTCTGCCATGCACTGGTTAATTGGGCATAATAAAATCGTGAGCCATGGCGTAACGTTATGTAAAGATATGTGGCCCAGTTTGACGCCCTGTTTTAAGGATATTGCCTTTGTAACGCAGTTAGCGATTGGTTGTCAATGGGACTATTGACAAATCATAATTTAGAACAAGAATTTTCCCTCTTTCCAGCAGTGAGTAGTGGGATTAGCTCTAATCAAACGGAACACTGCGAGGAGAATAGACCCACAAGGGCTTCCGGGTTCTAGGCGGCCCATGGACCCTCGTGCCTCGCCTAAGGATCTAGGATAATAATAATAATAATAATAATCGCGTTATTTTACAAGGGTAGCAAATTAGGCCTGAGGCCCTTTTCCAATTTGGCCCTTGGCACAGATCGTGCGAATGATTTTGATCATTACTGCTAATAGCCCTATAACTGAATCGGATTGAATAACGAGCCAAGGCGTATATAAGTTAGATAAGATCTAAGGCTAAATGTCTTAACAAATTTTAATATTTAAATTGAAACAAATTAAAGCGTCTATCAATATGTAATTTCAAACAAAAATAGATAAAAGGGCAACAGTTAAATTATATAATACTCTAATGGGAATAACATTTGTAATGGAAACAAAATAAATTAAATGGGATTTAATGTCTTATTGTGTCGCGGCGCATGGTACGGTTTCATAGTAAGGGAAACAACTCTGTTTCATATGTCGAATATATAGGAAACAGATCACCAAATATTCCTGGGTAGGGCGAAAGTTATTTTTAATCTCTATCTCTCTTTCCATTTTTCCACCTTTTGCATGGCGATTTGTGTTGACTTTTTGGTGTGGAATCGAGAAAAAGGGGGTTTGAAAATACAATTTCTGACAGGTTTTGGTGAATATGCATGATTTTGAGGCGGAAGGATGCAAGAGTTGTGAGGTTGGTTACGTTGAAATGTAAGGGCCTGAAATTGCATGTTTCCTTGTCTCTACTCCCAGCTTGTGTATCTCAAATTGTTCATGGTCAACCTCATACATGCTTTTGAGCAAGAGTTTGCTACATGTTGTTCCATCTGTGGCAGAAAGCGTTCTACCCAACGAAAATTGGAGGAAAAGTTAGAGCCGGTCTAAGAGACGAGAATTAACATTAAAGTCAACGGGGAAATAATTAGTGACCTGTCGCCATATGAGGTGAAAATACAAAAGCGAGAGAGAGAAATTGGGTTTAACGTCCACTCGACACAAACTACATGTAGGTCATTTCGGGAATTTTATTTCAATAATAATCTTGCGCGTATGGGTCTTAAGCAGTGGGATGAAACCGGAGGACCCGGGGAAAAAACGCAGTCGATCCTACTCCTTGTCACGTACAACCATGGAAGCGAAACCACGTTAGTTGACTCAATAACACACCTTATGACACGCTAACAATTCGGCCATCCAACTCCCCAAATACCAAATATACATAAATATGACGTAATAAAAGCACTTTTAATTTTGTCCTGTGGATGTTAGCGATGTCACGTTTGGTGTGTGGTCACATACTATGTGGGGTGTTCAATTGTCAGTGCAGGCAGAACATTCCGATTTGACGACGTGGTAATCGAGTGACACGGAACTGGATCTCTTTAACAGCTCTGATCTACCAGTCCCCAAAAACAGACGTTTGGAATGAATAAATAAATGAATGAAATGGGGTTTAACGTCCTACTTTTATGCACCTAACCTGGGCTAATGGAAGACGGGCATCCGCCATACAGTGTGCTATGAGGAAAATTTTGCCCGGACAAATGTTGCCATGGGATATTTTACGTGACACACCTCTGTTATTGCGACCCATTCGCTGGAAAACCCCGGGGAGGGGGGGGGGGAGTTAATGTCCACTCGACACAAAAGTAGGACATTTCGGGCCTAACACAGCCTACTCTTATATCGAGCGTTTGGACGATATGATATAGTATCGTTTACTACACTACAATCATGTAATAACTATAAATCTCAAAAATAATGAGAATCGAGTTAAAAGGTGGTTTGGGGCTAACCCCCCCCCCAAAAAAAAAAAACGCGCAAGCGCATTATTGCAAACAAATTGAACCATATGTTAGTCCCGAAATGACCTAGTTTGTGTTGAGTGAACGTTAACCCCCTCTCAAAATTGTGACAGCACTGTAGTCCACGTCACTCAATTGCAATTATATCAATTCGTTTTTGTTCTGAACCGATTATCGAGCACCCCTAATGAATCTAAAGAATTTAATTGAACCGGAAATGTCAGTCGAGTACCCACCCACACTGATCAGCAGTGAATATTCACTAGGCCGCTACCATCACTGATAAGGATGACATCGATGCGACTTGATGAGTCAAAAATATTATTTTTTTTCCTCCGACATATTAAATTCTAAAACATTTTTTTTATTTATTAGAAAAATAAACAAAGACGTTTGACGTATTTGTAGGTAAAATATTTTTCGTATTTAGTATAAATGGGTATTAAAATGAGTAAAATGTGTTGTCCAAACCAGTAACGTCTTATGTTTACAATGCACGCGCCATTGATCCAGTGATTGGCGTCGCGTGATGTCACGGCACGTGTTGCATGTAGTCATCTTTTACAGAGATATAAACTATCGGCGACTTGAAATCGGCCACTGGTCTACGATCAAGTGAATACAATCAGTCGTTACTACTTGGGCGACATAAGCGCTCTTACGACTGGTGTTAGACGGACGCAAGCCAGTCGCCGTCGAGTTGTCTCCGGTTTCTCCGAGTCGCACATGTTCTACTCCTACGACTGGATACAACTAGTTGCCTCTAGTCCCAAGCGACATAAGCGCACTTACGACTGGCGCCAAGCCGACGTAGCCAACAGAATTCGGTTATTTACTCACGTGGTACCCAGGGGGCGGTATCAACCACGTAATGAGGCCATTTTGAAGATCATCACGTGTCAGTCATGAGGTCAGTTGTGGCTCCAAATCTTCAACTGATGCCGGGCGACATAAGCGCTCTTACGAATGCGATCAACTGGTTTCTGCCAGTCGTGGATAAATTCAGTCGTAGCGACATAAGCTGTCCGTTCCCGCTAGTCGCCGACAGTTTTATCGCGTCGTAGGGCGACATAAGCGGGGCTTTAGAAGACTTTCGTAATCCTCTGTGAAACAGTTTGGTACCCGTACGTAACTAACGTGACGAAAATTGAATGGTAGCTGGCTATTTTTTCGAACGTATACAGTGAATGGCCTTTTTTACTCAGTAATCCCAGCCAGAATTTTGCTATTTTTTAAAATTGCGTTAAAGTTCTAATGTTTTGTTTAAAACTGAAATAAATGAACTATTAGTCAATCCCCGCGCTTAAAACATTAGCAGAATTCATTGTGTATATGTGACGAAAATTGAATGGTAGCTGGCTATTTTTTCGAACGTATACAGTGAATGGCCTTTTTTACTCAGTAATCCCAGCCAGAATTTTGCTATTTTTTAAAATTGCGTTAAAGTTCTAATGTTTTGTTTAAAACTGAAATAAATGAACTATTAGTCAATCCCCGCGCTTAAAACATTAGCAGAATTCATTGTGTATATGTGAAATAGACCCGACCGAAGCACAAAATAGTGCCAATAGTGCGACCCCCGAGCCCCGAGTTTTGTTCGTGTTATTGCACAGACAACCCTGATACGACGCAGGTATTCTGTCCGTCAAAGTCATTTTACTTTCGTTTGTTTGTTTACAAATTGACTTCTGTGCGTTGACATCGCGACCTGTGACGTTTATATAACTTCATGTGGATAGCATGGCCATTCACTGTGTCAGAGTCACTTCTCTGCAGGTAGGGTGAGTCACTTCTCTGCAGGTAGGGTGAGTCTGTCGTTCAGATTGATTGGTACCCACCATGAATTACATATGAAAGGTCACAACTCTATTTCCTCTGGACTATCGTCATCACATTAGGATGCAGACCACCATTAAATTTCACCATCTCGATACTTCATCTATTTAGAGCAGTTCTCTCTCTGTTTCTTTATCCCCCTTTTGCATGTCCATTTCCTTGATTTTGGGGTCTAGAATGGACGAAGAGGGTTTAATTAACATTTTCCGCACGTTTTTGGTTTTGAGGCGGATGAATAACAGAGAGAGAAATGGAGTTAACGTCCACTTGACACAAACTATGTCATTTCGGGACTAACATGGTTTAATTGTTTTTAAAAATTCGCTTGTTCGTAGGGGTCTTTAGCAGTGGGAGGAAACCGAAGGACCCGGAGAAATCCCACGAGATTGGACAGGCGATCCTACTCCTTGTCAAGTACAACCATGGATTCGAAACCACGTCAGTTGACTCAATTAAAGGCTTTATGATGCAGCGCGAACCATTCGGCCATCCAACCTCCACCTCGAAAAGAAACAAGAGGACGAATATAGATATTTTGAGTCGCACTCCCATTGATCATACAGTTTATGTTAAAGCTAGTGAACAGCGTCCCGCTCTCTCCCCTCTCCCCCCCCCCCTCGCTCTCTCCCCTCTCTCTCTCTCTCCCCTCTCTCTCCCCCCTCTCTCTCTCTATCTCTCTCTCCACGTACATGCCAGCCAAGGCCGGATCACTTGAGACTTTGGTGCCCCATATGTGTCATTCAAAATATAAAATATTGAGGGTCAAAATATGATTAAATTACATGGTTTCTTTGGAAATAGTTCTCATACCTACCAACATTTATAGAGAGGTTTGAGATGATTCTTAAGAAAGAAAAATAAACAAAAATTTATTTCAACCAGGCCACTATTGAGGTCTGAGTCGTTTGATCAACTCGAATTATTGAAAATTCGGCTATGAAAATTTATGTGGTGCCCTAAACACGTGCTTATTTTGCTTAATGGTTAATCCAGCCCTTATGCCAGCGTTTGTTTCATACCATTCGACATTTTGGTTGATTGAAAGTAACTCAAGTCTCTCTGTCTCTCTCTCTCTATCTCTCTCTCTCTCTTACTCCCTCTCTCTCTCTTACTCTCTCTCTATCTCTTCTCTCCCTCTCGCTCTCTCTATCTCTCTCTCCCTCTCTTGCTCTCTCTCTCTATCTCGATCTCTCTTTATCTCTCTCTCGCTCTCTCTCTCTCTCTCGTTCTCTCTCTCTTCTTCGCTCTCTCTCTCCTTATCTCTCTATATCTCTCTCTATCTCTTTCTTTCTCTCTCTCTCTGTATCTCTCTGTATCTCCCTGTCCCTTTGTCTCTCTTTATCCCTCCCCCTCTCTCTCTCTCGCTCTCCATCTCACTCTTTCTATCTCGCTAGCTCTCTCTCTCTCCAGCAGAGATAACATAATGTCATATTCTCGTTCTCTCTCTCTTCTTTGCTCTCTCTCTCCTTATCTCTCTATATCTCTCTCTATCTCTTTCTTTCTCTCTCTCTCTCTGTATCTCTCTGTCCCTTTGTCTCTCTTTATCCCTCCCCCTCTCTCTCTCTCGCTCTCCATCTCTCTCTTTCTATCTCTTTCTCTCTCTCCAGAGATAACATAATGTCATATTCACACCGGCTTGTAAAGATCAGGATAACATGAAATTTAAAGCCCTCTTATAGATAACTATATAGGTCAAGAAATAATCACTATGTCGTATATCACATATTTTATTTCACTACGAGACCCCTCGACTTGTTTTACTCTAATGATCGCTTGCATGTTGCGGTCTTTAGTAGTAGGGAAGGGAAGGGTTAGATCTAGATATTAAGGCCACTTGCAGGTTTTGTCAAGGTCACGAGATGTAAGCCCTGAGACCCCTCCACGCTATCCATATATGTTTACTTTAATAATCGCTTGCATGTTGCGGTCTTTAGTAGTGGGGAGGGGAAGGATTATATGTAGATAGTAAGGCCACTTGCAGGTTTTGTCAAGGTCACGAGATGTAAGCCCCGAGACCCCTCCACGCTATCCATATATGTTTACTTTAATAATCGCTTCCATGTTGCGGTCTTTAGTAGTGGGGAGGGGAAGGATTATATCTAGATATTAAGGCCACTTGCAGGTTTTGTCAAGGTCACGAGATATAAACCCTAACGCTATAGTGCTTTACCTGGGGCCTGTTTCAGAAAATTTTAACTAAGATAAAAATCAAAATTTTAGTTATTAGTTTGGATAATAGTAGATTTATTTTAGTGCCTAGCCAATCAAAATTAAAGTATCTACAAAAAAATGGATTTTATCTGTAGTTAAGATTTCGAGAAACAGGGTCCAGGACCCGCGGTACAACCATGTACACATTGATATGCACTCAAAAGAATCCCTGGCAGTTGACAATCGAACAAGAAAAGGCAAAATCGCCGCTGTCAAGGCAAAATTCACCTACCTCACTTTGCAAAGATAACGTTTGAAATATCAAATATTTTCTCGGACGGTAATATCTTTGGCTCGATCGGCCCAGTCGTCTTTCTTTCTGGAAATAGTAGATGATTCAAACATCGGTGAAATATCGCAGCTAGTCAACCGACATTAAACCGACATTAAAGGCCCAATACCACTCTTGTTGTAACTGAATAATATGTCCCAATCATATTGTACAATATTTAAACTAATTGATGATACAAATTTCATCTTAACACACCTAATTGAAAAATTTAGAAAAATTCAACTGTATGATAATGAAAGGCCTTACGTAAACACTTTCAAATGTAATTCGGACTTTATCATATTTTCGAATCCTCTGGACAAGTAAAATAGGATTTAATGGATAATTTACACAACAGGTAGAATAAGGATATTTTATTTTTCCGTACCTGTCAAGCCAGCCAGAGTGCTATTGTCCCTTTAAGGAGATAAGAATGTCACCAACTTTTTAGCCGACATTTTGTTTCGGACAAATCACTAGAACGGGTACAAAAAACGTGCTCTCCTCTCTACTCTTTCGAATTGCTCCCCGCATTTATGAAATTGCAGTTAACTAATTCAGATGAAATTCGTACAAATGAGTATCATTACAAGTAGGGAATATACTAAGTTGGACAGTTTGCCCTTGAGGCTTTACGTGTTTGTAAGGTACACATATGTAAATACCACATAGCTTCACTATAGGCCTATATATATATATATACGCTCAGTGAAGCGCGCGACAATATCTGGTGTTCCTCCATTCATTATAATACACACACACATATTTGAACTATTCCCCGTTCACACGGTCAAACTTGTATCGGTAAATCGATGTGTTTTTAAGTTTGTTCGATCGGCGGACCATACATAAACATTGCTAACATCTCCGACTCTAACAGCACCGTTTCAAAAGATCGATTTAAAAAACTACTTTCAAATCGTGACGATCTAACGACAGACATAAAACAGTGTAACCACGGCTTGAGTGTACTTGAAGCTTTTGTAAAGGTGATATGAAGCCAGTGAATGTCACGTGTCATGAAAACCTATCTAGAGCTTTATTACTGTTAGACTACGTGCTGTCGCCTGTCCTGTTTATTAACTAGTTTTAGACGAGCACCACCATGTTGTTATAATATATGTAATTCAAAACACTGACCAGGAGAAACTATATATTATTCAAAATGTTTTCTGGGATTGTGTTGCTGGCTGCCATCACTGCGATCAATGGCGTGAGTATGCAAATTTTGTTTTTGTCGAAGTCACTCTTAACCTTTGTAAGAAAGTACGTGTTTTTGTCGTGATTGGGGCAGAATCGTTATCGGCATTTGCACAGCGCATAAACACTGCTTTAACAGTTTCTAATGCAGTTCGAGTTCAATAGATTTGTTCTCGATGTCAAAATCTAAAAGGACTTTTGAAAAAGGAAAGTTTTAATGTATGTAGGCTATACAATACGAAATGTCGTTTGAAAGAATATGACTTACTAGAGAAAGGAGGGGGGGGGGAAATGGTTGACGCGTGTGCGTTGAATCATAAGGTCTGTCATTGAGTCAACTGGCGTGGTTTCGATTCCCCAGTTGTACGTGACAAGGAGTAGGATCGCCTTACCATCCACGTGGTTTTCTCTGGGTACTACGGTTTCCTCTTACTGCTAAAGACCCCTACGTGCAAGCGTATTATTGAAATAAAATTTAACAATGTGTTAACACCGAAATAACCTAATTTTGTGTCGAGTGGACATTAACCCCCCCCCCCCCTCCCCGGGGTTTTCCAGCGAATGGGTCGCAAAAACAGAGGTGTGTCACGTAAAATATCCCATGGCAACATTTGTCCGGGCAACATTTTCCTTATAGCACATTGTATGGCGTATGCCCGTAGCCCAGTCGGGGCAGAACAGTAGGACGTTAAACCCCGGTAAACCCCATTTCATTTTGTAAAGTAGGGGGTGTGGCATGTGGGATCAGATTCGTGTATATAGCCATTGAATAGATACGATACTGAATGTGAACCCTGTTGTAGACCTCTATAAGGTGATTGTTATGTGTTCAAAGTCATTCACCGTTACATCAATTGTGTGTGTCTTTGGATAGAGTTATCTATCATAGAGCCTGTCATTGAGTCAACTGTCGTGGTTTTGATTCCCAGTTGTACGTGACAAGGAGTAGGGTCGCCTGTCCAGCCTCGTTGGGTTTCTCCTGGTCCTCCGTTACAGACCCCTACACGCAAGCGAAATATTGAAATAAAATTAAACCATATGTTAGTCCCTTAATTACCTGGTTTGCGTTGAGTGGACGTTAAACTTCTCTCTCTCTCCCTCTCTCTCCCCCCCCCCCTCTCTCTCTCTCTCTCTCTCCCCCCTCTCTCTCTTGGTAGAGTATATAGGCTAACCGGTGTTGTATTTTGCGGCGTGGGAGTTGGATGGCTTTATGGTTAGGGCAAAAAAATCGAGGTCCCGTGTACACATTAATGTGCACGTAAAAGGGCCCTTGACAGTTGGAATTGATATAAGTGTAAGCCGTAGTAACGCTGTCCGGGAAAGAGTTCCCTGCCCTCATCATAGCACACTGACAATCTTCTATAGCAAGGACGTTAAACTCCATATCATGTGTTTCGTTGTAAACATAATGTTACCTCTATCGCGTGAGTGTGTTGTGTAGAATATTTCCCGACTGTTGTCGTGTTGGAGAGAATTTGTCACCTGGTTCTGTTTGTTTTATTAAGACACTGATTCATTCATAAAAACATATGAAGTGAAGATATAAAAAATGTGAAAAAAAGGGGGTTGAGCGACCTAATTAAAAACGAGAGAGAGATAGAGAGAGGACGAGAGAGAGAGAGAGAGATAGGGAGAGAGAGAAAGAGAGAGAGAGAGAGTAAAAGAGAGAGAGATTAATGTCAACTTGACACAAACTAGGTCATCATGAGACTAACGTATGATTTCAATTTTATTTCAACACCTCGCTTGTATGTAGGAGTCTTTCAGCAGTCGGAGGAAACTGCAGGATCGGGGAAACCCATGAGGTTGTCACGTACAACCGGGGATTTGAAACCACGTCAGTTGACTCAATCACAGACTGCCATTGAGTCAACTGGCTAAGTACAAAAGAAGACTTAAAATAACTTTTAAAAAATGTTAATACCTCGCTTGCGCGTAGGAGTCTGCAGGACCGGGGAAAACCCACGAGGATATCACGCACAACTGGGTATTCGAAACAACGCCAGTTGACTCAATGACAGCCTGCCATTGAGTCAACTGGCTAAAATTAACTTGTACAATATAAAGACACATAAGAGTATTTACTTTTGAACTTTTAAAATATAACGGAGACGTGTTATGGGGTGTTCTATGCACCGGTACCTCGTCGTTATGTAAACGAGGAAGCCGCGGTAACCAGGATGTGACCGGTTCGATCCTGATGTTCCTCGAGATGCATCCGTGTGATTTGCCCTGGTATGGAACTGAGTCTAGTTTTGTCTTTCATTTCAATAACCTATGTACACGCGGGCCGGTAGCCAGCTCATAAAATTTGGGGGGCTACAGAATTTTTGGGAGGGGCTGAGGATGTGGCCGACTAAGAACGCTCCTAAGAAATCATTATTGTCGGCGAAATATGGAGGGGGGTTGGGGGGCTAATTCGATTGAGGGGGGCACTTAACGGCCCGTAGCCAGCTCTAGATTATTTTTTTTATTTTTTTTTTGGGGGGGGGGGGGGCTACGGAATTTTTGAGAGTGGCTTTGGATATGGCCCACTAAGAACGCTTTAAAGAAATCATCATCGTTGGCGAAATATTGGGGAGGGGGTGCTAATTCGATTGGGGGGGGGGGGGGGGGTGGGGACACGTGGCTACGTGCCCATCTACATTTATAGGTAACTCGTGATATATGCTCACTCCAAGTCGTATTATGATGTAAGATTAAATAAAATGATGTAAGTTCTTGCTATAATAGTTAAAATAAAAAAAACAGATAATGTAAATACTCACTTAAAGTCGCTTGTAAACCATAATATAAAGATGAATCTCTAATAGAAAAATCAGTTCAGTTCAATTCCGTTTACAAATTATTATGTAAAGTTATTATGTAATCCATTTCTGCTTCTTCACTATGTACATGTAATACACCCGTCGCCATTTCGTAGGCATGTTAAAAATAAGACTGACTCAAACGTGGAATATGATCTAGCGATAGTATTCTGATTTCTGCATTAAATAAATAATCAAACTGAGTACATATTAGCATGTGTTACGCCCATCCCAAACTTAGGCTGCTTGTCTATGGCTAATGGATCGCTTGGTGGAGTATGGGGTTTAGCGGGAGAGGGGAGAGAGAGAGAGAGAGAGAAAGAGAGAGAGAGAGAGAGAGAGAGAGAGAGAGAGGGGGAGATGGGTTTAACGTCCACTCAACACAATGAGGTCATTTCAGGACAAGAGAGAGAGAGAGAAATGGGGCTTAACGTCCACTCAACACAAATTAAGTCATCTCGGGACTAACATATGGTTCAATTTTTTTTCAATTATTCGCTTGCGCGTAATGGTCTGTAACAGTGGGAGGAAACCGGAGGACCCGGAAAAACCCACGAGGTTGGGTAGGCGACCATACTTTCTTGGCACGTACAACCTATGATTCGAGAAACCACGCCAGTTGACTCAATGACGCACGTGCTAACCATTCGGCCATCCAACCCCCCGGCAAATGTTGGCTAAAATGTTGACAATTTCCTCGTGTTAATTTATACACACCAGCCTATATAGTGTCCACTAACCATTCGGCCATCTACCCCCTAGCGACAAATGCAAATAGCGTATCGTTACTTAAAGCCCCAATACCATGTTCCAATCTTTATTCTGGTCAACAAATTGTACTATTTTACAATATTTTAATTTAAAAATGATACAAATTTCATCTTAACACACCTAATTTTAAAAATTGGAAAAATTTAACCACATGCCGTAACATGGTTTGGTAAGCCTTACGTAAGCACTCTCAAATGCAACTTGGATTTAAACATATTTTCGAACCCTCTGGACAAGTAAGATAGGTTGTAATGGATAATTTACACAACAGGTAGGACACTTAAACATCTTGTAGTTAGAATAAGGCAAAAAAAATTTTCTGGACCTGTCAAGCAAGCAAGAGTGTTATTGTCCCTTTAAACAAAAACAGATCACCATGAATACCATTTAAAAAAATGTTGTGTGGGTATTGAGCCATTATATCAACGTCGGAATTTGTGCTGATGCTTGCCTATCGTCTAAGTATCAAACAGGGACATCGGTGGGTAATAATAATAATAATAATCTCGTCATTTTACAAGGGTAGCAAATTAGGCCTGAGGCCTGTTTCCAATTTTGCCCTTGGCACAGATCGTGCGAATGATTTCGATCATTACTGTAGGAAGAAACCGAAGAACTCAGAGGAAACTTGCCTGATCGGACGGGAGACCGAATATCCCTCTCACTTACAACCATGAAGTTCATGCCCTGAGCTGGGATTGAACCGACCAGCTAGAGGCCACAAAGCAGGAGGTCCAACGTCTGGTCTCTGGGTTGTCGAGGGAATCCCCTCCTTAGCAGTGACACGGGAAGATGCGAGATGATAAGAAAAGGGGAACAGTCTTTCGGATGGAATGTAAGGTTCACCCCGTCTACTCATTAGCTTGCGTGTCAGACGGATTCTTGATATTCTAATATTGGCGAGAAGTATGTGGAAAAATCGCTTTCCGGACAAAAGTTTCTTTCTCATCTTCTCTTCTTCATTGTCGCCTGTCCAACCTTGTAGGTTTCACTGGGTCTTCCAGTTTCCTCCAACTGCTAAAGGTGGACGTTAATCTATCTCTCTCTCTCTTCATCTCTCACTCTCTCTCTCCCTATTTCTCACTCTCTCTTCAACGTACATATCAGCGTTTGTTTCACCCCATTCTACCAACAAGACGTTATTCGTTTTGCCCCCCCCTCTCTCTCTCTCACCTCTCTCTCTCTCTCTCTTTTCAAAGTGGGCAGGAACAAGTTATTACATTTTCCATGACAATATAAACTATTGAATACCTAGGTTAGTTTTAGCGGCTATACAACGTTTGCTGTAAATGAACAGGTCGGTTTGTGAATGACGTTAATTTACCGGTTGTAGTAATCTATTAGAAACTACAGGAAAAGTGGCATTATCTTTCAAATGGTGTGAAAGTCTATCGTACTAATTGGCTACATGTATATACGTAGTGACGGGTGTCGGTCAAACATCCTAAAACCTGACATGGCCATGAGGGGCCTGATATAGTTAACACTACCTGGGAGTAAGATACAGTTCAGAATTCCTGGATCTGATAAAACAATTTCTGTAGGTCTTATATAGCTAACATTTCCTGGGTATCTAATATAGCGAACAATTCCTGGGGGCCTGATATAGTTAACAGTTCCTGGGAGTATCATGTAACTATAACAATTCCTGGGAGTCCAATAATTCTTGGATTCTGATATATTTCCTTGGAGTCTTATATAGCCTACAGTTCCCGGGAGTCAGATAAAGCCTACAGTTCCTGGGAGTCTGATAAAGCTAACAGTCCCTTGGAGTCTGATAAAGCTAACAGTCCCTTGGAGTCTGATATAGCTAACAGTTCCTGGAAGTCTCTTATAGCTTACAATTTCTGGAGAGGGGATGGGGTCTAATATTTCTTCCTAACCTGACCATTGGTTATAACTTTTTAGTAATTCCACAAACTAAATACTTGTCTCAAAGGCCACCGCTAGTCTCTCTCATTCTGGGGGTTGGATGGCTGAATGGTTAGCGCGTTTGCGCTGTATCTTAAGGTCTGTCACTTAAGCAACGGGGACGGTTTAGATTCACCCGTTGTACATGGCAAAGGCGTGGTGTCGCCTGTCCAACCTCGTGGGTTTTCTGTGGGTCCTCCTGTTACCCCCCCCCCCACTGCTAGAGACCATTATGCGCATGTGAATTATTGAAATAAAATCGAACCATTTGTTAAACCCCACCCCTTTATATTGGGCTGGTATTTGTAAATATTAAATTAAAAGAAATGGGGTTTAACCTTGTAAAATCTATTGAAACATGGCGAATCATGCGCACGAGATATAAATATGCCCTTGTGATACGTGATTCATGTTCAAGCAATAAAAAGACGGATAATCTTATACGGGTTACATCTAAAGTGGGCTTACGTCTTGTAATATTTACACATGAATAATCCAATCTGATAAGGTTTGATAAGAAGGCTATTAATAGGGTGGAGAAACTTAAAGTGTCACAAACGTCTTGTCGTTAAATGCCTTCTCAATTATGACGCATTCTTAAAGAGGCGATATTGAGGTATATTTTTAATAACCTCGTGGGTTTTCTCCGGGTCCTCCGGTTTCCTCTAGCTGCTAAAGACCTGTACGCGCAAGGGAATTATTGAAATAAAATTATACCATATGTTAGTCCCGATAAGACCTAGTCTGTGTCGAGTTGAGGTTGAAATCCATCTCTCTCTCTCTCTCTCTCTCTCTCCACCTCTCTCTCTCATATGCTGCAACGTTTTGCTTAGGCGGGAGTGGGGATTGGATGGGTTGCCATACATTGTGACATGAAAGAAATTCATAAAAATGCAAATTGGTGTATATTTTAAATTAGATAAGTTACATCGTAGATAGATATGTATGCTGCAAAATTTTACTTAGGTGGGAGTGGGGGTTAGGTAGGTGGCATACGCCATACGCCACAAGGAAATGTTTTGCAGGCCAGTGGCCATGTGTACACAGGACGTTGATTACCTTTGTATTACACACTGCAAAGATCATTTTCCTTTACCAGATAGTCACATATCTATTACGTCATTTCCCTTCATCAGACTGTAAAATATCCATTACGTCATTTCCTTTAGCAGACTGTAAAATATCCACCACGTCGTTTTCCTTCATCGGACTGTAAAATATTCATTACGTCATTTCCCTTTAGCAGACGGTAAAATATCCATTACGCCATTTCCCTTTATCAGACTGCAATAAAATGTATTATCGCTTATCATTTTGACATAATCAGCTTTCATTTCTTTAATCTAATTGTTTATAACCTTGCCAAGTTTCCTTATGAATATACCTCATGATAGAGAGAGCTAAATCTCACCGCTTTAGGTTTGTTTTGCTACCTATGGTTGTATAAATTGATCTTTATAAGGCATTTAGTAACTAAATAGAGCAATAAACTATAACACATGCTTATGGAAGAAAATTTACTGATTTATTTAGGCGACGCTTCGAAGAGTATTCTCTCAATGTTTTCAAGCAATATTTTTTTAGGCGACGTTTCGAAGGGTATTTGACTGTACTTGCTTGAAAACATTGAGAGAATACTCTTTGAAAGGCCGCCTAAATAAATCACTAATTTTTCTTCCATAAGCATGTGTTATAGTTTATTGTTATACAAATTATGGTCACATGAAAAGTCCATAAGCAATTCTCAAGAGCATTGGATGGTAGTGGTTTTTAATGCACTGAAATACTATCACCATTTCTTGATTTGAAGGAGCTAAATCGCTAACATTTGGTTCCTAGGAATTCACAAAAGTGGGTCGCAACGCACATAATTCTGTAATATGGATGAATATAAACTGTTTTACATTCAATTGTTTCCGTTTTTACTCCAATTTCAATTCGACGAAATAAGCCAGCAAAATCAACTTAGTGCAAATTTCTAGCTTCTAGTTATTCCGGTCTACATAACTCCATTTGATTTGGTGTAATATTGTTAGCCTCATCACTCGAATCTCTCAATACAACTGGTGCTGAAGCGCATTATAGTACACGAATCGTGTACCAAAGTTAAAAAAAATATTTTATCTTAAAAATCGGATATCAAAAGCTCATCTTTTCCCGGTAAGTTTACATCCTCAATGTTGATTTAAATTGACCAATAATTCGTGTTTTCGATGTCGAAGATTTTGGAGAAAGAGATGGGGTTTAACGTCCAATTATAGAAATAAAATTAAACCATATGTTAGTCCCGAAATGACCTAGTTGTGTTGAGTGGACGTTAAACCCCATTTCTGTCTCTCTCCCCGATTGTAAAAAGATTAGAAAGGTTCTGCCATATTGCAATAAACTTCATTTCTAAATTACTTACTTAGACATACATTATGCAAGAGCTGCGTCTGCCTATTGCAGGTCTTTGTTTATGCCGGAAATTTTGCTAGATTTTTAATTAGGCATTAAAAGAACTTATTGTACAGACCATAGTAAACTATCGATGTCAACAATAGTCTGCGAAATTTACTGGATTAGAATCCGATCTGCTGTTCAACGCTAATTGATGATTAAATGAATAATGGACAATCGAGACTATGGGTTTTTTTTTTAAATCATACCGACTTTAGTAATGATGCTCGAGGCTAGGCCATATTATAGCAATCGTTAAATTCTCGGTTCGGAGTAATTTGACTGACATTTTCAGCGAATTCCCTTTACATTATCTAGTTTTAAACTATTATAGTGAAAACTGTCAGCTCTTTATTCAATCTTCCACAATTCATCTTTGCATAAGATTGTTTCTGTTTTTATTTGTGTTATTTAAATACTTTATTGACCTTGTAACCCTTTAAGGAGCAGGTGTGTGACATGTTTCTATGGTTACCAACATGTATTGACATATTTATTTAAATTTCACGAACGGGTGTGCATGGTGTATATCAATGGACCATTGTTAATATGGTTAACATTCTATTGATCTTGTCATTAGTCATGAATGGGGTTTAACGTCCCGACAACACCATTTCGTTGTTGTTGTTGTTGTTTCGAGCTGTCGGGAGCCACGGCGGCTAAGTGGCTAACTCGGAGGTCGCGTGTTCCATTCTTGCATTGGCCTAGAAAGCTCAGGGCCTGGCAGTGACAGTTGTGTAGTTGCTCGGATGGGACGGATAACCGAGGTCTCGTATACAAATCGGAGTGAACGTTAAACCCCATTCTCCCTCTCTCTCTCTCTCTCTCCCTCTCTCTCTCTATCTCTCTCTCTCGTCACACCAATCATTATTAGCCCGATCGGTGTAGTCCCTGGGACAGGGGGAATTCTTGTTGAAATAATTAACATGATAACTTTTTAAATTTATGTGAGTCTCAAAAAATGTTCGAATGCTCCTACTGCCGAGATCTTTTGTAAATTGAAATCTTTAATGTGTTCTCCTAGCGTTGTTTTCGTTTTTGTCAGTTCCCCAGCTACCCTGTTGAAAATATCTTGAAAGTTCAAACAAAAATTTCGCAATGATTTCAGAAATTTCAAGATGATTTCAGAAATTTCAAGATGATTTCCGAAATTTCAAGATGATTTCACAAAATTTCAAGATGATTTCTATAAATCTATATTTAACCATTTTTTTCTGTTATACGATATGGTTTTAATTGATAAAGTGAACTAATGGATATCGACTGAATTATATATTGCCCCATATCATTGTGTTTACTGTGAAGGGGATCACGGTGGCTAAGTGGATAAGGCGCTGGTTCGCTAGCCTGGAGGTTGAGTGTTCGATCCCTGCATTGGCCGAGAAAGTTCATCTCGATTTTCCGGCGTGATTTCCCCTTGTCAGTGATGCAGAAGGAGGGCCTGACAAGGACAGCTGCCTAGTCGTTCGGATGGGACGAAAAACCGAGGTCCCGTGTACAAATTGGAGTGCACGTAAAAGATCCCTTGACAGTTGGAATTCGATATAAGAGTAGGCCGTAGCGCCGCTGCCCGGGCAAAATTTCCCTCATAGCACACTGTTGGCGTATGCCCGTCTTAAGCGTAAGACGTTAAACCCCATTTCATTCATTTATTCATTTCATTCAACTGTTCATGTGTGCTATGCATTAATACACTTTAAGAAAGATCGAGATCGAAAGACATTGAGGTTAAGGCAGTTCCGTTTACTTTCTTCGATTTCCGACTCTCTTTTGTGCACGTCAATATTGGGACTAGCGTATGGTTTTCAATTTTATTTCAATAATTCGCTTGCGCGTAGGGGTGCCCGGAGGAAACCCACGGGGTTCAGAATGCTTTGTGAACTTGGGGCCAGGTAAAATAAGTCGACGATGTAGGTTAAATTAATTGAGTCGGTCGATTAACCGTAAAAGAACCCAGGTATATTTTGTTATGTTGTTGTTCATTCGGTCTTTGTAATATCTCATGTGTATTTTTTTTTTCAGGCTGATCTGCCCAACTACAAGATAACGTCGTTAGAGGTAAGTAAATGGTATACTCATAGAATATTTTTCAGCAGGGGCCTCTTTCACGAAAATTTAACTACGATAAAATCAAACTTTAGTAATTTGATTGGAAAATATTAGATTGATTTTAGTGTTTAGCCAATCAAAATTGATGAATTTGAATTATGAGAAACAGGGCCGTGGGCGATAGATCTGTGGTGGATGCCGGAAATGTGGTTAGGGCTGACCCAGGGTGCTCGTGGTGGTCGAAGATATAACATCACATTTCACCATCTATTATATGGCTCTACCGGACTATAGATCAGGGTGCTAGTGGTGGTCCAAAATATAACATCCCAATTTCACCGTCTACAACTTGGCTATACTAGAGTATAGTGGTGGATGCCGAATGTTTAGTTAGGGCGGTTCCAGGAAGCATTGGCTGAGAATGTTTATTTCGATTTTCCGGCGTGGTTTCTCCTTGTCAGTGATGCAGGACGGAGGGCCTGAAAAGGACAGCTGTGTAGTCGTTAGGATGAGACGTAAAACCGAGGTCCCGTATACACAATTGCGTGCACGTAAAAGATCCCTTAGCAGTTTGAATTCGATATAAGAGTAGGCCGTAGCGCCGCTGCCCAGGCAAAATTTAATTCATGGCACACTGTATGGCGTATGCCCGTTTTCATTAGCTCAGTTTAGGAGCAGGACAGTAGGACGTAAAACCCCATTTCATTTCTTTTCATATTTTACAGGAGACGCCCTATTTAATGGCAACGGAGGGAAAACAATATCAAGGAATTATTATCGACATCTTGGACGAGATGACCAAATATTCAAATTTTACGTATGATATAGTGACACCAGACGACAGGAATTATGGCAGCGAACATTCACCTGGACAATGGAACGGGATGATAGGAGATTTAGTGCATAAGGTAAGATATGCCCTTTGACGAGAGGAGGGGGGGGAGAGAAACCTAAAATGGCCGAACAAATTTCGGGTACAAACTTCTAGAGACGCTCCCCCGCCCCACCGCTAGAATGGTTAGCACGTACGCGCTGTTTCATAAAGTCTGTGATTGAGTCAACTGCGTGGTTTCGAATCAGTGGTTTTTCGTGACAAGCAGTAGGGTCGCCTGTCCAACCCCGTGGGTTTTCTCCGGGTCCTCTGGTTTCCTCCCACTGCCAAAGACCCCTACGCGCAAGCGAATTATTGAAATAAAATTAAACTATATTTAAATCCAGAAATGAAATAGTTTTTGACTAGTGAATGTTAAACCCCATTTTCCCCCATCTCTTCCCTTTCTCTCTCTCTCTCTCTCTCGCTCTCTCTCTCCCCCTCTCTCTCTCTTAGGTACATCAGCATACACATTGACGTACTTAAAAGAGAGTTGGAAATCGAAGAAAGTAGACTAAACTGCCTTTCCCTCAATGACGTGGGGGAATGGAATGTGGTTTAATGCCTTACGTTTCTACCCCGACCAAGCTAATCACGACGGACAAACGTGCACGCCGGGGACAAATCCGCGACCTACTGGTTAGTGAGTCTTATACCCCCATTTCACTGGGCTGCGGAAAGCTGCGGTACTCACGGACGTCCGCGGAATGGCTTCTACGGAAAAGCTTCGGCATTTTTACGCGGAAAATTGGAAACAAATTTCCACGGAAAATATCCATTTCTCACGCTCTCGGAGTACCCTCGGAACAGTAACGGTATCTTCGGTACATATACGGGTAAACTACGCTACAAATTATGGCGAAGCGGCGAAGAAACTACGGAACATTAAGGAATGCGCCCGGATCGTCACGGAAGATATTCGGACAACTTGCGGGCTACACTCGGCAATGGTTGAAAATACGCGGGATAACTGCGGTAGCTGGAGGTACTAATTCGTGTGGCAAGGTAGAACTTCGGAATGACTGCAACCGCATTTCGTCTCGGACCAATCGCCACGCACTTGCGGAAAATCGGTAAAGATCAAAGGATTACACCGGATTCCGTCCATAAAATCACTGTTTTGAGGCAGAAGCACGGACTTATATCCCCATTTCACTAGACCGCGGAAGACTTGCGGAAGCAAAACCTCAATTATACCGCAAAGTACCGTATGTCTTTCCTGTGGTACCGTATTGTTCCGCTAGGAAGCGCAGTGAATCTGAATTCATTCCCCATCATCCGCAGCCTTCCGCGCGCCCACAATTTGCCGCAAACGATCTTTTGAACATATTGAAAAGAACGTTTGCGGAAAAATTTGTTTGTGCTTTTCCGCAGTTAAACCGGGAGCGATCCGTAATATTCGCAGGTCTTCCGCTGTTATTCCGTATACAAACGCAGTTGCCGCAAGTTGTCCATGGTATAATGTGCTTTCCTCTTTAAAATAGCTACTTTATAGGCGAAATCATGTGCTCTTTACCAATTTTTTCCGCAGGTACGCCGTGATTGATCCGAGACCAAACGCTGTTGCCGAAGATCGTCCGCACTTGTTGCACATTTATTCCGCGTAGAAGGCCAGCACTCAGCGATTATTCGACAGTTCTACAGTGCCAAACGGATTAGTATCGCCAGATACCGCAGTTATTTCGCTACTGCTAAGTGTGACCCGCAAATTATCCTTATGTCTTCCGTGCTCATTCCCACGTGTTCCTCAATTTCTCTGTGATTTTTTTCCCGCAGCTCTGCCATCGAGGTAGAAGTATCTAAAAACGGAATACCTGCGATATACATGCGGACAACTTGCGGCAAATACGTTTGTATACGGAATAACAGCGGAAGACTCTCGGATCGATCCCGGTTGAATTGCGGAAGAGCACCGAAAATTTGTCCGCAAACGATATTTAAAGGAAAGTTCGCGGAACAATATGGGCTCGCAAAAGTCTCTGGACGACGAGGGATGACTACGGATTCACTGCGCTTCGTAGCGGAGCCATACGGAATGAGAGGAAAGACTTACGGATTTCCTTCCTCAGGTCTTCCGTGGCCCAGTGAAATGGGGGTATCAGTGGTTTACTCCCTGTGGTTCGCTCCTAGTGCCACCCATGGCATGGAATACAATAAAACCAAGTTCCAACCCATTAGACAAAATACGAAGTCATAAAAGAACGGTAAAGGCAAAACAGTATCATAGGCAAAATAGTGTAATCAGAATATGGAATGTTCACCGTGTACAAAATACACCAATTATTAAAAACAGGTTGTCCTTATTCTCCAAAGGTACATTAAACGCTCAAAGTCTAGGTAATGGTAGCTATAGATACGATGGAACCAAGTTGATTGTTTCCATGACAATTTGTATTTACAGGATATCGATATAGCTGCGGCGCCGCTGACCATCACCTCAAGAAGAGCCAAAGTTGTGGACTTCTCCCATCCCTTTATCAATGCTGGACTGAGTATCCTGTACAAGCCCCCAGATCCCTGGGCTAATGCTGAACCTCTGACAGTCCTCTTCACGCCCTTCACTCCAGGGGTGTGGGTCATGGTGGCTATTGTGTTTATAGGAATCTCATTGTTCTTCTATGGAATCGGAAGATACAGCCCTTACGAGGATTGTTCTTTCGTGGGAAAAGCATCAACCTATGAAGGTCTAACCCTGTTCAACAGCTTTCTCTACACCTTCAGTTCCTTAACCTGGCAAAGTAAGTAAAACCCTAATTTATACTACGAGCAGGGGATTGATTCAAAGTTGGAATCACGAAATGAAATGATTATGTTACATTTCTAAAATAATCATTTTCGTCTTCCGTGCTTCCAACTTAGAACTTACATATTGTATCCACACCTTTGGTTTAAATCACACAGCTATATATCTAAGTTATGGAAGCAGTTTTATATAAGCAGTCTTGCTTGTTACTGCATCCTATTCACTTATATTCTCTTAAATGATAAACTGTAAATACTAATGTTCTCCTGAATAAAATACTGTTTAAACCAATTACCTAATGGTGGGTCCTTGGCCAAACGCATCACCCGACCTTAAATTGATAGAAATATTAGTATGTTTCAGTCGGTAGGCCTTTGGTCCCTCGAGTAGGTTAGCTGGGTGACCTGCATTGTATAATGAATAGTGCATTGGGCGTTGAATTTGTAATAAATGGCAATAACGAAATGAAATGAAATGAAATGAAATGAAATGAAATGAAATGAAATGAAATGAAATGAAATGAAATGAAATGAAATGAAATGAAATGAAATGAAATGAAATGAAATGGAATGAAATAAATTTAACTGGGGTTTTACGTCCTACTGTTCTGGGGCCGGTTGCTCAAAGCTAACGATCCGTTAACTTTAACGGGGAGAAAGATTGTTGCTAGAAATAAAGGCCCCGAACATTCTGTGGTGCACATTTTTCCTACAGATTTATGCTAATATTTCTAAAGGAAAAAATAAAGTATTCTATATTGTTCTTTGTAGTAAATTTAATGCAAACAACACATTACCAAGATATGTCCGTTAGAGTTTAACGGATCGTTAAAATAACTTATTTTTGAGCATCCGGCCCCTGTTCCTAAACGTCCAACTTTTATATCGAAATCAGCTGCCAGGGGATCTTTTACGTGCAAACAGCACACTCACGAAACCTACTTGTATGGTATTTTCAATAAATCTGAGTCGATGCAGGACGGTAGGACGTTAAACTCCATTTCCTGTCATATTAAGGATGGCCGAACGGTTAGCAAGGAGTGGGGTCGCCTGTCCAACCTCGTGGGTTTTCTCTGGGTTCTTTGGTTTCCTCCCACTGCTAAAGACATCCTTAAATAAAATTAAACCATATGTTACTCTCGAATTGGCATAGTCTGTGTCGAGTGGACGTTAAACCCCATCTCTCTCTCTCTCTCTCTCATTTCATGTCACTACTATTTACAGGTTATACTGCTGCACCCAGATCCATCTCCGGCAGAATGATGGCTGGATTCTGGTGGATGTTCACCATCATGTTCATAGCCACCTACGTGGCCAACCTGACCGCCTTCTTCCTGACACAGGAACCCAACACCAGGAACATCCCCTTCATGACCTTCTCCGAGTTGTCGCAGCAGAGAAGGGCTTCATTTGGCGTCGTAAAAGGCGGATCCACGGATTGGTATCTGCAGAACTCTAAAAAGGATCTAGAAAAGCGACTCTTCGCGGGTATGAATAAGTCTGACAGTAATTATGTTGCAAATATTAACGACGCGGTTGCCAAAGTCAGAACTTCTAATTATGCCTTCATTGGCGAAGCACCTCTTCTGGACTACATCGCGTCGCAGCCACCTTGTGATCTGATGGTGCTGGATAATCTAGTGGTTGATCGAGGCTATGGGTTTGCATGTAACAAGAATAAGACGGGACTGTGTAATCAGTTAGACGAAGCCATTCTTCACCTGCAGGAACAGCAGAAGATTTACGAGATCCAGCAGAAATGGATGGGTTCGGGATGTCTTAAGGATGCCATGAAGGAAACTACTCTCAGTCATGGTCTGCCCATATTTGATAGCTTTGGACAAGATTCAACTATAGCTTACGAGAAGGCGGTGACTCTGAGGAGGTTCTCGGGAGCTCTGTTAATTGCTTTAATTGGTTTTATTCTATCAATAATAGCACTGATAGGAGAAGTTGTTTATGCACGTAGATATGGTGTACCAACTGTAAGTATCCCCCACAGTTTACTCCTTCATATGTAATTAAAGGACAACATTGGTATCAGTCATTATCACATATGTAATTAAAGGACAATATTGGTGTCAGTCATTATTACATATGTAATTAAAGGACAATACTAGTGCCAGTCATTATCACATATGTAATTTTTAGAATGTATTAAAATAAAGCCTTAAAATATACGGTATCTATAAACAGCTCTAGCTTGTTAAAAAATAATCCTATCAATCACTATTGTCAGTTTAGAAATTGGCAAAAATATAATTTTAAACTTCAAATTCCAACGTTTGGGGATACCTATTCGACAGTGGGGAATAGCAAAATAAGGGAGGTAACCTATGATCGTATAATAGTGAGTTGACAACCTACGGAGCAAAAGGCAAAGAAATGATTATTAATTTTGAACTTTCTTAGAAAATATGAAATTGTAACTGTAATGTACATCCTCAGATAATTAAAGTGACAATAACACTCTTGCTGGCTTGAAAGGTCGAGAAAAAATAGCCTTATTCTAAGTATTAGATGTTTAAGGGTTTGACCTGTTATGTAAATTATCCATTACAACCTATCTTACTTGTCCAACTTTTACAAGTCACATCTGAAAAGGTTCAAGTTAGACTTTTCAAATCATTTAGTTGAATTTAGTTGTATTTTTCCAATTTTTTTAAAATTAGGTGTGTTAAGATAAAATTTGTATCATCAATTAATTGGAATATTGTAAAATAATACAATTTGTTGACCAGAATAAAGAATGGGACATATTTTTCAGTTACAAACAGAGTGGTTTTGAGCCTTTAATAATAGTGTATATTAAATACGCAGAGTAATTAAAATGACAATGATTTAAATTGTGCTTATTGTTTATCAAAATATATAATATATTGTAGTGTATATAACCAACCGTATCTAGTGTATGTTAAAGTATATAAGCGTATCTAGTGTTTGTTTTGCCATCAACGTATTATATTATAGTATTATATTCACTCGAAGAGGGATCATAATTTCTATACATTGTTTTAATCCCTTTGTAAATAATTTGCAATAAAATATGTTTGAACAAACTAATATATTCGATAATAAATTGTATATGTAGTAGATCATTTGTTAACTTAGACAATAAATCCATATTATGGTGTAAATTCGACGCTTCAGGAAGAGTTATCCCCCTTTCCTTGTTTTTCAGCCACCAAGAAGAATGAATGTTATGAACGAGGAAGATCGAGAACAAATACAGAACTCATTCCATGACTAGGTATGCGAGACTACTGACGGTGAAATGCAAAATTCATTCCACGTCTATTTATGCAAGACAACTAACAGTTCCACGACTGGTTATGAAAGACTTTTGATGTACGAACGTTATCTGTTCGAAACACCAAGTTTATACTTAAAAAAAACCCAAACACCAAAAGTTGTCAAATATTTAAATATTTTGTTCGCTCTGAAAATGTTTCTGTAATTTTAAAATGATTTATTGACATATATTATGTCAAATTATTTTATGGACATCTCTTTTACTCTGAAATCTCAATTTACGTGGTGGTTACTCTGAAATGTCAGAATATTTCATTGTGATCTTGGTTACTCTGAAATATTTCATTGAAATATTGCTTAACTCTGAAATAAATTGCGAATCTGTATCTTTTAATATGACATACATGGCATATATGTGCTAAAAATATTCATCTAGCCTCTGATGTTTTTAATATATTTTTTTTAATTGTTTGTGATCAGTATTGTATTATATAACTTCTGTTCGTTCTGTCAGTAATGTACATTTATATTTGTTTGGTTTCTAAGTGTGGCTTCATGAATGGCTTCGGCCTTACTTGGTTAATTTGTTTATTGTTATCTGTTTGCATATAACCTTCTGTAACATGTTGATTGTATCATTGCTTGATAACGGTGAGAGTGTCCTCATTGAAACGTTGCAGTTAATAAACCTAGTGAATGCTATCCATAAAGCTGTTTATTATTATAAGTATATTTCATACAGCCTCATTTTATGCATAATATACACATTCCCTCAAAATTTAAAATAGGTACTATGTTCTATCTTGGTATATTCTTTAAATTCCATCAATATTTCAGAATGTAAATATATACTTATAACTATAATCAACCGATCATTCAATTAGTGAATTTTACTGTAAAAATAATTTTACTAAAAATTTGATTTCATAATATAATTTCATGGTGTAACTTTACTACAAATTTGATTTCATTATATAATTTTACTGAAAATTTGATTTCATTACATGTATATAATTTTACTGAAAATTAATTTCATTATATTATTTTACTGAAAATTGAATTTCATTATATAATTTTACTGGAAATTTTATTTCATTATAGAATTTTACTGAAAATTTAATTTCATTATAGAATTTTACTGAAAATTTAATTTCATTATATAATTTTACTCACAATGTGATTTCTTTATTTGATTTTATTGAAAATGTAATTTTTTCAATTTGCTAAGAATGTAATTTCGTTATTTGACTTTACTAATAATGAAATGTCATTTCGTTATATGACTTTACTGAGAATGTCATTTCGTTATATGACTTTACTGAGAAGGTCAATTCGTTATATTATTTCACTGAGAATGCCATTTCGTTATATGACTATTAATTGCCTTGTATGACTTTACTGATAATTTCATTTCGTTATGACTTTACTGAGAATGTCATTTCGTTATTAAATTCTACTTACAATATGTGAACTGCTCCCACGAAACCAGGCGCTTGTCAAACAACCTCCTTTTGCACTACGGTCACAAAAGCAACAAGAGATGATACAACAAACTTTAAAAGAATTACATTTTCGGAAAGCTTAGGCTGTGGACTATTCAAATATTCTGGCAGATCTTTTTTTTTAAAAATGACCAAGAGACTGGTTTTATCGCAGCAGCTCACATATTATCTCGTTATATGACTTAACTGAGAATTTCATTTTGTTATAAAGCTTTATAGAGAATGTCATTGTATTACACTGTTTTTTTACGAAAATATTATGTCATTCTATAGCATCATTGTCCACCGAATGTAATGAAGCTAGTTTCTATATGTATATATTAAACAAAGATCTTGTTGGTTATAAATGAAATTGTGCACCTGGAATTTTTTTTGTGTGATACATCTTTCTTTGAAAATAAATTTGTCTTTAATTAAATATCTGCTGTTTTTTGGGGGGTGGGTGGGGGGTAGTTTCTGATACTTGGTTCCCACTGTGACGCACAACCTAATTCAGAAATAAACTTAGAATGACATAGCTTGTTTTGGGCGGACGTTAAACTCCATTTCTCTCTCTGGGATAGGATTGTCCCTTTATAGTCCACGATCTGGTACGTTCAGATACGTTCGTATATGTTTCGATACGATCAACACGATTGCTGCGACTGACCTCATATGATAAGACTTAAGCCAGGCAGACACTTGCACGACTTTTGGCCGCGATTTTGTCATGCCCATCAGTGTCCACATTGGCACGAACTGACACGACGAGTTAACGGATAGTTTTCGCATAGTTTGCGCATTGTTTACGCACTTCCCGCATTGACATGACGAGTTTGCGCAAATCGGACGGTGTCGTGCCGACTCGAGTTGTGCCAATGCGTGCCACGGAATCCTGTTAGTGTCAGCCTGGCTTTATAGTATCACCACCATTACTCCACGATTAATACCACCGATTTAATCTTAGCACGATTCGTGATAGCACCTGTCTCTCCCTCTCTCTATCTCTTCCTCTCTCTTTCCCTCCTTTTCTCTCTCTTGTTATAATGATCGAGGTAGTTGATGTTTATTCACTCAATCGGGGTGTGACCTTTGATGAATACCTACAGCTTATAACCGATATATTTTTTCCACTGTCCCAGGATGTTCTTTGTTTGTTTTGTTTGTTTTACCTGAATGCGAGATAACAGTTTGTGAGGATATTGCTCAATTCCGCATTTCACAATAGTAATACTACGGAAGCATAAAAGTGCCACAATGTCAGTTGTATACCTATATATTATCGGTTGAAATACAAACTTGCAGCAAAAATTAGCATCAAAGTAAACGTCCCAACTAAATTAAACAATATTTTGAACGTTAGCAAATTTAAAAATCAAAAGTTAAAAGAAATGTCACCGAAAATATACGTGAAACGTATCATATGATAATCATGCCACATATAAAGCCTGTCATTGAGTTAACTGGCGGATTATTGAAATAAAATTAAACCATATGTTAGTCCCGAAAAGACCTAGTTTGTGCGAAGTGGACGTTAAACTCCACCCCTATCTCTCTCTCCCCCTCTCCCTCTCTCTATCTATCTATCTATCGCTTTCTCTCTCTCCCTCTATCTATCTATCTATCTATCTATCTCTCTCTCTCCCCCCTCTCTCCCCCCTCTCTCTTTCACCCTCCCTCTCTCTCTCTCTCTCTCTCTCTCTCTCTATCCTTGAGTATGTAGAGCACATCAAACAATACTTGTATAAGAGAACAAAATCAATTAAACGGTGAATAGTACGGCAGATAGTTCGCTCTATCACGTGATCTTATCGGTAGATGTGTACAAGTACATATACATACTGCACACAGCGTTCCACCTACGTCATTACCAGAATGAGACAGTGCTCAATGGACTCCATTTAAAACGCTCTCGTCATCATTTTGGGGCGGGGCCATGGAGGTGTGGGCGGGACTTATCGAACTTACGTCACTTGTGTTTACACAACAGAGTGAAAATAGACCGTAGCACATGTTTTTTGTAAACAAAGTCAAATTTCAAATACAGCGGGTAACAATACTATGGGCATTAGTGATCGCACAGTACAACGAATAGTTTTTGGTTGTTTTTTTTTTAAATTGATTGCGAAACTGGGTTTCCGTACTTGTAATTGATATCAGTCATGTGCTTGTTTCTCGAAACCACGCTACGTTTCACTAAGATCAAATTTAAATTTTCTAAATTTGATTGGATTTTATCAGATTGATTTTAGTGCTAAGCCAATCAATTGAAGTATCTACTAAACTTCGTATTTCATCTTAATTAAAATTTCTTGAAACAGCCCCCCGAACCGATTTGACCTACTCTCATTGTAGGTAGGTACATGTATTGAAATGACCGTGTCGACTTTAAAGGCGTATCCTCACAGTGAAGTATATAGTATTAGTATACTATAGTTCGTACACTATTGCACAGTTTATAGAAGTCCATCCCGAGGACACTGTCCCCACCAACCTTTAGCTGCAATGGCGTTATCGTTCAGTTGAAGCCTACAATACGTATGATAGTACGTATGATAGTATTTAAATAACTAGATAGATTGTTGAGCTGTGTATTGAAGTGAAGTCTATTAATTAAAGCATACAGACTTTTGAATAACGACACTGACCCCCCAGTCTTTAGCTACTATGGCGTTATCGTTTAGAGATTTTAGAGACCGGTAAGTACATAGTCGCTAACAGTACATATATTTAACTATTCAAAATAACAATAATGAAATAAAATGAGGTTTAACGTCCTACTCTTATATCGAATTCCTAACAATAATGAAATAAAATGAAATGAAATAGGTTTAACGTCTTACTCTTCTCCACCTAACCTGGGCTAATTGAAGACGGGCATACGTCATACAGTGTGCTATGAGGGAAATTTTGCCCGGCAGCGGCGCCACGGCCTATTCTCATATCGAATTCCAACTGCTAAGGTATCTTTTATGGCACGTAAATGTGTGCTACGAGGGAAATCTTTGCCCGGGTCGCGGCGCTACGGCCTACTCTTATATCGAATTCCTAACAATAATGAAATAAAACGAAATCAAATGGGTTTAACGTCCTACTCTTCTCCACCTAACCTGGGCTAATTGAAGACGGGTATACGTCATACAGTGTGCTATGAAGGAAATTTTGCCCGGGCAGCGGTGCCACGGCCTACTCTCATATCGAATTCCATCTGCCAAGGGATCTTTACGTGCACGCTAATGTGTACACGGGACCTCGGGTTTTTCGTCCCATCCGAACGACTAGGCAACTGTCCTTGTCAGGCCCTCCGAAAATAACAATAAACTAGGCTAATTAACACGATACCAAATTGTCAATCGACTTGGATTGAGTTTTTCATGGAGATGCTTTTGTCACCATTTACAAATGTGTGTAACTCATGGGGCTAAAAACCGTATACACATTGGCGTGCAAGTAAGCGATCCCTTGAAAGTTGGAATTCGTAGTGCCTTTTTAAGGGCAAAATTTCTCTCATGACACTCTATATGGCGAATGTCCGTCTTAATTAGCCCATTTCAGTTTAAAACAGTAGGACTATTTCATTTCACTTCAACTGAAAGTTAAAACTAATATGTCAGCGCTGCCTTGGCCGTTTTCTTATACACTTTACACATTGTCTAATTTAAACATGCCCAATATAGTCGGGAAACCCCACGAGGCTGGAAAGGCGACCCTATTTCTTGTCACGTACAAGCAGGTAATCGACACCACGCCACTTGACACAATGTCGGACCATTAGTGCGTCAATATCCCACATTAATTTCGGTTATGGATATTTTGAGTTGTGGGTTGTCTGTTCGTTTATTTCTATTGACCCGTCTTTCCAAAAGGGGGGGGGGGCTAGTGGTCTAGAGTGCCGCGCTTCGACCTCTAGCTGACCGACTACCTCTGGCTTGCGGCTGTGGTTTCGAGTCCTGATGTGAGCGTATGTGGCATGGAGATATGGGCGCCTTCTTAACCTCGTGGGTTTCCTCCGGACACTCCGGTTTCCCCCCATTGCAAAAGACCCCAACGCACGCGAATTATTGAAATAAAATTGAAACATATGTTAGTTCCGAAATGAGCTAGTTATGTTGAGTGGACGTTAAACCCCATCCCTCTCTCTCTCTCTCTCTCTCTCTCACACTCTCTCTCTCTCCGTCATTCAAATGACCAAACCCGGGGAATAAAATTCAAATACGCCCTTTCAAATTGTATACAATAATTTAGTTTTTTGTTATTTATTTCAGAATCGAAGTCGCTGTTTCCAACAACGATCTGGGTGCCGTAGAAGACATCATAACCAAACCAATATCATTAAATGATTACGAAAGTCAGTGTTATTATTACTGCAGAGTTAATCACAGTGTCGGGGCTCTGGAGAAGAAAGACCTGACTCTGCTGAAGCTGCTGCTGCCACTGAGGTACATCATCATCGATGGTAAATTAGACGAACTCATCAGCATCAAGTTAATAAGCACGGCAATCAAATCAGATTTTGCAGAGGGTGTGAGGTTTCTACACTCCCAGGGCTTAACTCTGGAGGTTGGGAAACCGGGAGCTAAATGTTGCTCTACTTACTACAATTTTAAGAAGATGCGACATAGTTGGAGTGCTCTGGTGCAGAGTGTGGAAGATGGGAGCTGCGATGTGCTGAGATTCTGTCTCTCGGTCCACGATCTCGACAAGGATCCCGATCCAGATCTGACTCTGATCATGAGAGCGAGTCAGACAGACAACATACGGGTTCTAAATATCTTATTAGATAGCGAATTAAAACAAACGGTGAATCGCCAGACGAGTATGACGTATCATACTGCTTTACATATGTACATACAAGGGGAGGCAACTACTGATAAACATGCCTTTATAAAAGCTTTAGTTGAAGCAGGCGCACAAGTCAATGCACCTTCGGGAAACCCATCTTTGATTTCTATGTTTATGGCGGCTGAAGCTGGTTTGACCAAAAGTCTGATTTTCCTCGTAGAAAACGGTGCTGATATAAATGTAACTGATAGAGAAGGGAATGGGGTGCTTCATTTTCTGGCTGAAAATCTGGACAACACGGACAACATTGAGCAGTGCGTTGATATTTTTAAAGACCACATCGACGACCGCAATCAGCAACAAGAAACGCCTCTACACCTAGCAGCCCAGATAGGAAATTTACTTGTGACAAAATCTTTGATCCGGCTCCAATGTGACATGAATATAAAGGGCGGAAAAGAACTAAAGACGCCATTATTAGTCGCGTTAACGGAATCAGAATGTGACGTCGCTGAAACATTAATCATGGCCGGATCTGACGTCGGTCTCGTCGATAAAAATGGCGTCACGCCCTTAATGAAATCATGTACTCTGAGACATATTGGTCTATTTAAACTTTTAGTTGAACATGGGGCCGATATAAACGCCACAGACAATAACGGAAATACAATCTTTGAACATTGTTTAAGCGATTCCGTTATTCCCAGGATGGAATCTTCATGTGCGGAATTTCTAGACACTCTGTTGTCGATGAAACGTCACATACTGTTCAAACCGTCCGTGATTATTAAAGCCATTAAAATGCGTGACGTCCGCGCTTTAAAACTGTTACTACTTCATCGCTACGACAGAAACAAAATCAGCGAAACTGGAGAAACCTTTCTGACCGCAGCGGCTGGTGTTGATGATTTGAATGTTGTACAGCTCCTAATACAAAGCGGATGTGACGTCAATGGTACAAACTCACGTGACGAAACCGCTTTACACAAGGCAGCCGCCATTCCACGATTATTTGGAGCCGATACAATAAGCGAGGTAATAAAACTTCTACTACAACATAGAGCTGATGTAAACGTAAGGGATAACAACGGTAAGGCAGTTCTAATGCTTGTTGCGGAGACTGGCAACACCGATTTTTTTCATGCGTTATTGAAAGAAGGCGCGGATGTTAACCTACAAGACAATGAGGGCAAAACAGCATTGATGATGGCATTGGAAAAGAACCGCGACCCCTTATCAAAGGCGTTGATTGAAAAAATGGCGAATGTCAATTTGTTTGATAAGAGTGGTAGAACAGCGTTAATGATTGCGGCAGAGAAAAACAACAAATCTCTCATGGACGAGCTGATTGCTACTGGTGCCGGTGTCAATTCGGTTGACGATAATGGACGATCAGCTTTACACCATGTCGATATTCAAAGCACAAATCATGCATGAATCAACTGTTTCAAAGTACTCCTAATGCAAGGAAATAACGCATCACTCGACGTCCCGAGACAAAATGGTCAAAAAATACTGCACAGTCTTTTGGCGGTAGATGAAGTGGATTTAAATTGGTTTATGCTAATTGAGAATTGTAGTTTGAAGGTTCTACCGGCCCGATCATCAAATTTTTTTTTACAGTATCACATTGAGCCTCTCAATCTGGCTAAAATACTGTACCAGAGTGGCTGTAACGCAACGATCGTTGGATTCACACTCATCTTAGATCCCAATGGCGGTAAAGAATTATCAAATCAGTTTTCTCTCTTTCGAAGAGACATGAGTTTAAAGTCAATCTGCAGACGCCAAATCAGGTTGCGTCTAGGAGCCGGTCTGGGATATAAGTTATCCCTGACTAGTCTGACTTGTCCCCTTAAAGATTTTGTCCTCATGAAAGATGTAATTGATGAAAAGTACTTCAATCTGACTGTAATTTCAACAAGGCAGTCAACTTGGACAATCCTTTTAAGTTCAATTAAGAGTCTTGGTAATCTTATACCTAACCCTAAAACGTCATTGGTTTAAAATCCTGATTTTCGATTATCACGCCAGAATTGGGATCGGTGGCTTTATTCACCAAAGGAATATACAGTTGGTTATGACAAGACAGCTATTTTTAACAACATATTTTTTTTAAGTGACTTGGTTACGTACAATAACTGTTTTTATGTTTTTACCCTTTTCGAATTACTTCTTTAAATGTGAACAATGTTTATTAAATCAATATGACCATTATATCATGTATTCTATCTTGGACGTTACATTTGACAACAACAACAGCAGCAGGCAGCAACAACAACAGCAGCAGCAACAACAACAACAATAACAACAACGACAACAATAGCAGCAGCAACAACAACAACAATAACAACAACGACAACAATAGCAGCAGTAGCAACAACAATAACAGCAGCAACAACAACAACAATAACAACAACGACAACAATAGCAGCAGTAGCAACAACAATAAAAGCAGCAACAACAACAATAACAACAACGACAACAATAGCAGCAGCAGCAACAACAATAACAGCAGCAACAACAATAACAACAACGACAACAATAGCAGCAGCAACAACAATAACAGCAGCAACAACAACAATAACAGCAGCAGCAGCAGCAATAACAACAGCAGCAAAAACAACAATAACAACAATAGCAGCAGCAATAACAATAACAGCAGCAACAACAACAACAACAATAACAACAACGACAACAATAGCAGCAGCAGCAACAACAATAACAGCAGCAACAACAACAATAACATCAGCAACAGCAGCAATAACAACAACGACAACAATAGCAGCAGCAGCAACAACAATAACAGCAGCAACAACAACAATAACAACAACAGCTGCAGCAATAACAACATCAGCAGTGGCATCAATAACAATAACAGCAGCAGCAACAACAACAACAACAGCAATAACAATAACAGCAGCAACAACAACAATATTAACAACAGCAGCAGCAATAACAACAACAGCAAAACAATAACAGCAGCAGCAGCAGCAGCTAACAACAGCAGCAACAATAACAACAACAGCAGCAGAAGCAATAACAGCAGCAGCAAAACAACAAAAGCAGCAGCAGCAGCAGCAATAACAACAGCAGCAAAACAACAATAACAACATCAGCAGTGAGAGCACTAACAATAACAGCAGCAACAACAACAATAACAACAACATCAGCAGCAGGAATAACAACAGCAGCAAAAACAACAAAAGCAGCAGAGACAGCAGCAGGTATTATTTTATGAATAGTCCCAAGAGGGACGAAAAGTACTATAAGATGTTGTTTAACCAGTGTTAAATCAGTTTGTCTCAGCATACCTTTTATCTTGTCATCATTTACCGTGAAACAAAGTAGTGCAGCTTTGCGAGTGTGCTATTATTTATAGAAAGATATTAC